>WEIV01009797.1:37378-63202 GCA_013390005.1 Calyptomena viridis
AGAAGACTTAGATACAAAGCTGTGATTGTTCTGAATTAAAGAGGAGGAAGGGGAAAAAGAAGAGCTGGGGGAGAAAGGAGCCAGTATCTCTTAAGAATTCCCATTAGAAAGGTGTTGTGTTTGAAAAAAGAATATATTTTGTTGTTTAAACTGGCAACTGCACTGAATGTACACGGTTTTGGAAATGTGGGTTCTTAAGCTGTCTGTTTTAAAAAATCACAGAAATAGTGTTAAGATTCCACTTTGATGGATATTAGAGGGTTGTTTTAGGTCTGAGCACTCCTGGGACTAATTTATGAACTAAGCTGGGCAAAAAAACCCCAACCCAAATACAAAATAAAAATTCAAAAATTAACCCTAGAGCCCAAACCCCATTTCTCCTCCTTCCAATGGGTATGAGATGCAGATTCCTCTTACTTTCAGCCCTGTGAGTCCCAATTGTATGCTGGGCCAAACCTAACAAGCCATAGCTAAAATCTGAGTTGGGGAAATCCCCTTAAATGAGGAAAATGCAGGTATCACAAGGCTGAGGAATTTGAACAAGCTTTTTAAAATGTGTTCTAATGAGTGAGCTGTTGAATGAATAATTAGTGGCTGTGTATTTCTGTATTGCATCTCTGTTCCTCAGCTCTCCCTTGGTGCTGAGTCTAAGCTCAGCTTAAGGGAAGCCTGGTCTCTCAGAGCAGGACCCACATGTTAACCTTTAGTGAGGCACCTCAGAAATTTCAAGCAAGACATGTGCCAAGTGAGCATTAGACATTTCCAGACTTAGATGGACACTGAGGTTCCCTGGAATACTTGTTTTGCTTGTATATAAATTCCAGCAGTGTCATTGCAGATGCTGATGAAGGGGCTCTGGATCTCTCCTTTTGCCAGTAAATATTAAGTAATAAATATGCACAGTTAAATATTTACTAAGACCTTGAACTTAGGAACACATGCACGTGGCTGCAGGGACCAGCATGTTTGAGATTTCTTGCTGGATCATCATCTTAGAATATATTCTATTATTATTCTATATATTGTTAATATTTTAAGCAGTTTCTAGAAACATCTGTAACTATTTAAGCAAGCAGTAGATGTTACTTCTCTGTCCCTCAGAGGGTTCCATGTCTTGATGATACTTCTTAACAGATGGCCCAGTTTGATGTAGTGCAGTACTGAAAAGAAATATATTCATTACTTAAAAGGATTAGAAATCTGAAAGCTTCAAAGTTGATGAAAGATAAGTTTCATAATTATTCAGTTCCATATTATTGTTAATGGTAGGTATTCCTTTTATATATTCATTCCCAAACTGGCTTTATTATTTATAGTATAACATGAATATGTATATTTGTGTGATGGTCTCTAGAAGCAGAGGAAGGAATTGTACTTTCCCTTCCTGTGAATTCTGATACACGATGCTTTCAATTTGATACATGAAACTTGCACTTCAGTTCTGCTTTTGCTGACTGATAAAACAGTACCACCTCCTTTTATATTCCTTCTTTGCTCTTTAAAATTCTTTTGAAAATAATGCCAAAAGATATGATTAATTTTGTCAGTTTCACAAAGGCATAAATTGAGTTTAGCACTCCTAAGTTGCTTTTTATATCTCGGGGTAGAATATGTACTGCTTGACACTTTTGCTTCAGTTGTGTGCCACCCACAGTGGTAACATATAATTTTATCATATGTACAGTGCTGTTGTTAAAAATGGACATTTATTAAGAATTCTAGATTTGGTATGGATTATATCAAGCAAAGAGGTGTCCTCTGATATGGCAAGCAGGCCACAGCTTCTGGTCCTGTCCTGTTCCAACATGTCCTTTCCTGGGAAAGAATAGAGAGCTTCTCTGGTTTGCAAAAATGAACTCTTCCAGAGACTATATTCAGCTTTTATTGTCCAAGCCAAAGGAGTAAGGAAGAACTATTGTAATAATTGTAGTCCTGAATAACCAGAATGTTTGTTGAAAGGCCACATGAATAATTTGCACATCATGTGCAAACTTCACATTATGTGTATGGTGATGCAGATAATTTGTTGCATTAGCCCTTAGCTAAGCCTTAAGGTATTTAACAGAATATTTAGTAAGCATTTACTAGCAATGTTGAATGAAAACAATATTTCCGTGTACAGTTTATCAGTGCACGTCAGTGACTGGTAGGCTCTGGGCTTTGTGTCAGTTTGTGTTGTCTTTAGTGTATGTAATTGTGGGAAAAAGACTTCTACTGAATTTCGTGTTCTGTAGAACTCTAGAGAATACATTTGCTGAATTGGGCAGAGGTAACAGGTTTGCAGCTTCTGCTTGTCCAGCTGCAGCAAAGGAATTTCCATTTAATGAAAGGATAAATTTGAGGGGATCAACAAAAGGAAAAAACCACAGCTTCAAAAATAGGCCTCACCAGATCTGTGTGTAGGATCTATCTTTGAATATTATGTAGAGTATACCTAGTTTTTCCCTTCATCTGTTTGCTTTAATATAAATGTCTGTTTGAACTATGTGGCTACTTTGTTTTTCTGCAGGACAATGTGGTATTATTAACCTGTCTTTTAGGCTTACAGAAATTTTAGTTAATTTTCAAGTTTTACAAAGAATCATTGTGCCATAAAATACATTTTTTACTACTTTTTTGAGAATCACTCTTTTTTCTTACAGTGTACCTGCCACATCTTTTACAGCTCAGGGACAAATCTAATACAAAAAATAGTGTCATAAAAGCATTTTATTGTTCCCTTTAGCTGTTTTTCTCCTTGCCAAAGACAGTGTATAATTTTGAAAGAGGAGATTTTTTTTCCTCTTTTGAATGAGTGATTCAAATAAAATTTCATGAGAGAATTCTTATGTTATCCTCCCAATTTTAAATACATAGGAATAGCCTTAACAGCCCTTGCAGCTTCGGATGAGCTCTTCTTAAAAGAGCGTGATGAAATAATGAAGTAGTGAGAATTGTTTTGTTTCTGGAGAAAATAATGTTTATTTGCTGTCCTGAAATGTGATGGGACCGATGGATTTAGATTGACTGCTGATTCTGGTGAGCAGGAAATGGAGAATCTCATTGATGAGGTTAAGTGTGGATTTTATGGCAGGGAACAGCTTTTAAATCTAAAAATGGGGCTTCTGTCACCCTTAGTTGTACTGCTTTGTTTTGTTTTGGGGAGGTTTTTATTCTTGCAGTTAGAGGGTGAGAATAATCTTCAGTTAGCATATTTCTCATCTCTCCCTGTCTAGCTGTGAAACTGAGTTTTGATTCCTCAGAAATCGAGTTTTTCCCATTTCTTGCTGCAAGGTAGGAGTTATTTCAAGGTTTTAGATTTATTAAGATTTAATGGCGGCTGATAAATATTAATTAGTTTATTTCTAAACATGGTTGTAGCATTACTTAGGATTTAGAAGAGCTTTATGTATGAAAAAAAAAAGGAATCTTTATAAGCTTGTTAGGCTGTGTAGTTACCATTATTCTGTTGCACACAAATAAGCACTGTGTAATAAGTTCTGCATTCATAGAGTGGCTTGAAAAAATTCATGAAGTTACTGTTTTATGTCAGACCACTGAGTTCTGGGACCACAGTCTCTGAGGGTGTAAAAGCTGCTGTTCAAAGTGCTTCATTGCTCATGACTCATTAAAAACTGATTCAGATCATGGAAAGGCATAATTGGTAATGCAAATTTTATGACTCTCCCTAAGACTTCTCCCCCCAGTTTACCTTACGTATTTATGTCCTAACTGTGGGGTTAAATCATAGCAATAGTAAAGATTTTGAGGCTGACATTACCTTGGACTTCTTGAATAATGTTAGTGCTCTTTAAGAGAAGCCTGGAGTTTTTTAGAAGCCTCTAGAAGTGAAACAGTGAAATGTGAAGGATGGCTTCGTGAACAGCAAGACAACAGGGGGTTTACAGTTTTTAATGTGCGCAGCTAAGGATGTTGTAAGAAATACAGAAAATATTACAGCTGTTATAAGAAATCCCTCAGAAATAACAGGAGGCACATGAGTGTTGCCAGTAAAAAAAGTAGGAAGATATGTGGATCTAAGATGTATTGATTCCAGCTGTGTTTTTGTATGAGTTCTTACATTCTACAATCAATAATTAAACCAAATTACCAAATACATGGTGTGTAAAAAACTGGCTGACAGCACAACAGCTTACCATGCTGCTCTGCAAAAGCAGGTTCTAGGAACCACAACTGGAAGATGTTGCTTGGAAGAATAAGAGCAATGTTCAGGTGTCCCAAAATGGAATATATGTTTAATGATAGTTTTATGTCTGCTGTCATGTATCTGGATCTTTTTCTGTTTTCTTACTACATTTATTAATGGTAACTCTACAGTCAGAATGAAGAGGTAGAAAGATACATGTAAGTTCTTAAGAAAAAGATGGAGCAAACATTTCAGCAGCCTTGATAAAGGGAGAGAGTCATGTTATCAGAAATGTTTGAGGAAGGAACAGAGACCCCATCAAAAATCTAAACACAACCCTTCAGTATTCCATTCCCCTGGTATTATCTAATTGTATCTTGAATGACTTTGAAGGGCTGTTGTACACATTTATGACTGTGTGTGTATGTGAGGGAAAATGGTTTCTGCCATCTGTTGGGAATGTGTTCATCTGTAATTTTAATTCATACTTGCCTTGTCATCAGTGTTGGCCTGAAATTAGTGAAGATAATCAGAACTACTTAAGTTTTTCTGTGGTTCTGTCAAATCCTCTCCAATTGCCTGCTTGCTCAGGTGTGATGATTCCACTTTAAGCCATTTTTTATATGTAGAGAGGAGATGACTGTCTCAGATAAGACTTTGCTGAATATTCTGATTTAATTGTAATTTTCACCAATGTCTGAGAAATCCAAGAACCACACTTCCTTGGCGTGCACCTCCTGGCTCTTTTGAAGTGCTAAATGTGCATTTTTGCTGAATGCACAATGAACCCTTAGTCTTCTATACTGTCAAGTGCTTTTTTATCCTTCTGGTTAACTTTAAATTAGTTATTTTGTAAAAGCTTGGTAACACACATGTTATAGGACCAAGCAAGCTCTTAACAGAAATGGTTTCCACTATCTACTTACAGAGGTATTGAACAAGTCCTCTGAAATGCTGTGGGAAATCAAAGTGAAGTCACTTCTAGACAGCATTTTTAAAAGTCAGGAAATAGCATTTCACAGGTCTTTTATAATAATAAATGCCAAGATGATCTAGAGATGTGGTAGATGTTCTAATAATGTGTATTCCTAATGAAAGGAGTAAAGTGAAATGTCCTTTAGAGCCTTTAATTACTCAAGTTACAAAACTGGAGTATTCCTTTTTTCCTTCTGTGCTCTTTTAACAGCCTTCAAGCTTGAAACCCTGAGTCTGATTCTCAATGAAGATAGTTGGTATTTGAGTTGATAACAAGGGAACAAAAGCAATGCAGGTTTTTCCCGAGAATTTTTTAAAAATAGGTGACAGCTCTAGTGGTACAAAATGGATAGTGAGAGTAGTCAGTGTGTCTACTGATAAATTTCAGAGGTGGCAAATAAACAGTGAAAAATTCTCAGGGCTGTGTTGTGATATTGAAAATTAATCACTGGCTCGTGCTTGGGAGAACATGCTGTAAGACAAGAGTGGTTGATCTGGGACCTGGGACTTGTGATGAAAGTTAACTCTGAGAAGCCATCACTTTGGCTAATTGTTAGTCTTAAATTTGCCATGGACTGATCATAAGGTAAAACGTTGACTCACTGGGATAAAAAGAGCCTAGAAACAAAGATGTTTTGGTGCAGAAAGTTGTGTGAGCACTCTTGTAACTAAAACATGCTGAGAAAGATGAAATATTTTTTACAGGTTTGGATGAGAGGGAAATAGAAATAAAAATAAAATACCCTAAGACAGAGTAGCAATCCACAATGAATTAAAATGTGATTTTTTTATGTGCCTAGTTAACACTGATACGTTACAGAGGTTCTCACGCATTAATAATCAAACATAAAACTAATACTGTAAGTTCAAAGGAGAATTATTATTCTGAAGAAGCAGGAATTAGACTGGGATGTCATAGTCTTAGGGGAAAAAGTGACAAAGAAAATGTTAGAAAACTTGTTGTCTCTTGAATGTTATCTACAATGCCAACAGAATAGTAATCCTGCTTGGGGAGCATAAATTAGATGCTGAATGGATAAGTTTGGGAAGATGGGTTCCAGTGTTCAGTTTCAATTATAGTTATAAAATCAAAAATGAGAAGTCAAATACTGTGATTGCATAAAAGGCTAAAGGCAGTGTATTGGCACCCTATTTTACCAGAATAAAAAGTACCCAGGCTTGACAAGGCTGTGTCTGGAATACTTGAGTGGTTGCTACCAGGCTGTGAAATGAGTAAAGACTAGGAGGGAAATCTGAAGTTTTCATTAGGGGAATCGGTTCTTTTTTTCTCCAGCTGGATTACAATGAAAGAACGAGCTAAGTGAGCACAAGGGAAGATTGCTTGGTTGTTAATAAAACTAATTTGAAGTTTAAGAGTAGAGTTGGATGTTGACACTGAGAAAGTGTCCTCCTTGCTAATATATGTAAACATTTTTTAAAAATTACCTTAAAACTCAACATCAGATGATGAGTTGGAGTGCACAGAAGTGACAAAGCCTGCATGTTAAATTTGTAGATGAATAAAGTGAATGTTTAAAAACATAGAATAATAGATAAATAAAAATAATAAAAATAAAAAAAATAGAATAACAAAGCAAGGGATGTGAGCAAAGACTTGAATGTGATATTTAGATTTTAGAAGTCAAGGTTATGTTTTACTTGGCTGTATTTAGGGGATGTTAGGAAAGTTTATGATCAACGGACTAGAACTTTTAGTTTGGTCCTTTATGATCAGGCATAACTGGCAGCAACTTGTTCTTGTATTCAGGTAAGTGCAAGTTGGAATACAAGTAGATGGTGGTATGTCTGGGTTTCTGCTTTTCCTTCTTCCAGGAGAGAAAATCCAGACAAAATAGGAATTAGCAAAATGACTGCTTATATATCTCAGGGAAATAGAAATTGACTCTTGGAGATTAATAGAGATAGTCCATAAAACATGCACTAATGGAGAAGGAAAAATCCTGTTGTCAAATTCTAGAAGTTGTCTTAACAGCAATTCCAGTGGAGTGCCTTTAAAGAGATGAAGTTGCAATTATTTTCACTTTAGAATTCAGCAGAGAAAGATGTTGATACGTCTTTGAGAAATATTGAAAATCAGAAAAAAAGAACTTCATCCAGTTGTGCCTTTACAGAAGGAAGTGGGAAAGTTCATCCTATTTTTAGACATGACTTTGTATGGAATAAAAGAAACTGTTCACAAAGAAACTACTCAGAATTTGTGTGAAGGAAAAAGGCGAGATTAATAAAAATTCTCCTTCACAAAACATGATGTGTGGAATAATTATAAACTGCAGAAACAATCGAGGTAATTTTTGATGACAGAATTACAAGGCAGCGCATGATGTTGCTTTGACTACCAATTTTGTTCAGTGGCTTATTTTGGTCTACTAACAGCACGTGTGCTCATGCATAATAAGAGAATTTCGAAGGTTTTTAGGTGGTATTTTTTTATATTACACTTTATTGTCCATTCGCTGTAAGTTAATATTGTATTTCTTGGCCATCAGAGACTTAGGCTGCAAAGATTAAGTAGAACACTAGTGAATTGTCATTGCTTCCTGCTTTGGAATTGTCTTTTCTCCTGACTAAAACTAGTCATACAATAACTTTTTGGACAACGTCGTTTTACTGAGAATGAATTGATGGAGAGATCCAAAAAGTCTGTGTGCACCAGCTGGGTTTGCAGAGACAACTTTTGGAATGTAGCGTGAAGTTTTTGAGTGACACAGTCCATGCAAATGTCTGAATATCTGAAATAAACATGTTTTAATACCGTGTTACGTGTTCCTTGTATTTCAGGACATAACTTCTGTGCAGAGGGACACAGATGTGGTGAAAATTCAGAGTGCAAAAACTGGAACACAAAAGCCACCTGTGAATGCAAGAATGGTTATCTCTCTGTCCAAGGGGACTCGGCATATTGTGAAGGTAAATAAAGTATTCAAAGACCTACCAACCTATTCAGGAATATAATATGAAATAAATGGTAGATGAATGAATCTCACTGCAAAGTTCAGTTTCATGATGGTGACTATCACAAGGACCCTTTTAGTGTTCATGAGTAGGGATCGAGGATCACAAGTGGTGCTGGACCATCCAGGTTACCTGTCCATGGCCAGCAGTCGTTGTTGCAGTTGTGCTGTGACAAACCCGTGGTCGTGCTGGCATGGCAGTTCTTAAAATACCGTTTTTCAGAGAATAGCACCTACCTTCTAAAATGTTTTTTAGAGAACAATGTCTTTATAAGGTACCTTAATTTAGCAAGTGGGAATTCTGCAGGCAGTTGTGAGAAAGGTAAATGTGAAGGAGTGCTGAGGCTTGAATATAAAAATGATGACCTGCAGTCCTTCCTGAAGTACTTCTGTGGGACAAGTACTTTACTGAAATGGTTTTCTATGATGCATAAGAGACCTATTTCTGAGAAGAGTGTAGCTGAGGTAGTTCTGTTCACGTGTTACTCCATCACAGGAATGAATGCAATGGGGTATTATTCTCCTTTTTGTTTCCCAGTGTGTTCTAGAATTTGTTATTCATAGCTGTGATGCACTTATTAAAAAATAAATTCATGATTCAATATATACCATGTTCCTTCCTGCCTCTGCATTGTGGGTTGGTTTTTTTAATATCCTTGTATGTCAGGCTGCAATATTTAATCTTTTAACCATCATAGGAAGTTTTCAAACTACTTTGTAAAAAAATATTTCCCTGGATTCTTTTTCCAGTAGTACTGGTGATGGAAGGGAGATGGCATTTTTGACAAGCTGTGAAAATATACTGTAAGAATTGGAAGAAATTGGATGAAAGAAGAAAAAAAGACCTGCATGGACTGTGCTTAAATGATCCCACATTGATAAAAAGGCTTTTTAGTGTATACAAGTGAACAGGATGGCTTTAAATAGCAGTATATAAATGTGTTCAGTAAACTGCAGCTATAAATCTTATGGTATTTGGCCAGTTGTCTACAAAAAAAAATTTGAATGGTCCTATACATGCACTTTCAGTGACTGGGAAAACAGTTCCCAAGTGCGCTTTTAAAGGTAGGCAGCGGATATATTGTGTATAGAGAGAAGAGAGAAACTTTTTACAAAAGACTGTGGGAACAACTGCTTTATACATATTACAAGGACTTTTTGGGAATCAGAAAACAGTAGCAAGGCTGTTTATCAGCCGTGATGCATAATCCAGTATTAGTTCTTTTTTTGCTGTTTTAAATAACATCAGTGCTTAGTGGGTTTTTTTACTTAGTAGCAAACTGTCCCTTTTTTACCTCTGTGGCAAAAAATTTAAACATCTTTACCCACACAATTTTGCAGATACTGGCGGTACATTAGTGGTAGTAATGGTGAAAGAAGGAGCTTTTAAAAGAAAGTAATAGGAATGAGAGCATACTTGGTCTGTAAATGAGATTTAATGTTGCGTTAAATTTCAGAAGGGCAAGTTAAATCCATGACTTGTTTGCATATAAGTGGAACATGAGGCAACAGAACAAACACAGCTGCATGGGATAGATGAGTGTTGCCTTTCTTCATTTTATGGAATTATAAATTTGCTAGATGGAGTGCAGTTCTTAGGAGGTAACACAGAGAAAAGCCCTTGAGCTAGGGGAGCTACAGACTGACAAATGGATTAGCCAGGAGGTGACTCCTTTCAGCCCTAGCAAGACCTTCTTTTCACTCCTCAGAACAGCTTTCTGCAAAATTTCTCTCTCTGCCTCTCTAACCTCAGTCCTCTCATCTACGTGTCTCATCTGCTAAATAGAATCATTTCATAGTTGGCTGTACAATGGTCTCAAATGCATGGAGAAGCTGTATTTAAATAAGTGAGGACAAAGGCATGTATCTGAAGGTACAGTTTGGCAGGATGTTGATACAGTATAGGGGTGGATATTTTTTTACTGCTTTGGATTTCTGTGTGTAGTGTGTAAGACTTAAATACTCGAAACACCTGAACAACAAGTACTAAATGTACAAAACACCTGTGGAAGAAAGGAAGATCTCATGCTCAGCTGTAGTTCTGAATTTGTCATTCCTAAGCCTTTAAACTCAAGACATGTAAGATTACTGTTTCCTTGGAGATGACAAGGTTAAACTCTTTCGTACTCATGATATGTGCTGGTAAGTGGCACCTTAGTTTAGGGTGCTCCAGATCACTAACTTGGACCTTTCCAGATTTCTCATCTTTTCCAGTGTATTTGAAGTACTTGTGCGTGTGAATTCTGACATATAGAATTATTTTACCTTACCTATGGTTTTCCTGTTATTTCTTCTTGTTCTTATTCCCAGTTTTATCCTGCTGGAACTTACGACATCATTTGAATTTTGTAAGATCTCTGAAGTACTGTGTTTGAATCTGCTTTGCTTTTTCACAACTATTTGTCTCTATTCACATTAGCAGTACAGTGGAAAAAAGAATTAAAGACTCTAACTTTTATCAGAGGATTGACATCAGCGTATTTGTAAAAAGAAATAATACAAACCTGAGAGGTTTTACTATTCATTTTCAGTAACTACTTTTCAAACTGTGTTAGCAGCTTCTCAAGTCAAGATGCCCAAATAGGATAAGCATTTGCTATATGCATTCCAGTTTTGCAATAACAGAGATGTGTTCAGGGAAAACAGTTTCTGAAAGCAAACAAGTAAATGAAGCCTGTAATGAATGGAGATAAGTGGGGATTCTGTGTTCTGTAAAAGTGATGTATTTTACTTAAAAACAGTGGGGTTTTTTGACATTTGCCTACTCATCTTGCATATGTGAGACACTGCAGCTGTGACTTCCTGGGAAGTGACATGTGGGTGCCTGTGCTGAGCACTGAAAGTTGTATGTGTGAGTGTTAGTTACACAGGGAGCAGCAGCTCGTGGTAAAACCAGGACCAAAATGGAATTAATTTAGTCCTGTGTTATGTTGATTTGTCTAGATATGTCATGTGGTGGGTACAGCATTCCTGCAAATGCTTATGTGCAGGACTCCTTCAAAGCTGAAAGGCTCTGCAGTTTGTGATACTTTGCAAATACTAATAGGACAGTCTGCTTATTGCAAACTAAGAGACAGGGAAGTGTCAGCAAATGGAGAGTCTGAAGCTCAGAGATGGTGAAGTAAGGAAAATCAAACCAGCTGAAAGCCAGCCTATTTGCTAGCTAGCATGCTGATCCTCACTTTTTAGATGCTAACAAGCCAAGAGCCATCACTTCTGGAAAGAATTCAGTGATTTTCTGCTATATATTTCACAGTGAAGAGCAAAAGAGTAATATTTCTCTGCCACGTTTCAGCTCTTCATTCTTTACCTTCTTAGCTTGAAACACTAAGAGCCCCTTTCTACGTGCAAATTATGTTGGTACAGAAGTGATATTGATCCATTGTGAGAACTGTTAAAACCTGAAGTGGGATGAATATCACAGTTAGGACAAATGTTTGCCTCTTCTCACCAACGAGGGTGCATGGAACAAGAAAATTAGTGTTAACTTTCCATCCTTTGTTATCCCTTGTATGACTGTATTGTAGAGTGTTCTTTAAATGACCTGACCTTCAAGGTCACCATGTGCTTTTACCTCAGCTTAGAGAATAATGTGAAAACTCAATCCATTTTTGAACTTGGTGGAATGCTTTAGAAGCACTCTTGACTTCCATTCAGAAGGAACATGACTAAGACACTCTTCCCCTTCAGTGCTTCAAACACGTTATCTTCATCTGTTAACAAATTATTGCTCATTTCAAAAAAAAAGTCATATAAGGTATGGAATGCTACCCAAATTCAGCAAATGTGATTATAGTCTGCTGTAAGGAAGATTTAGGATGATTTTACTGGGCTTGGCAGAATTTGGGAGATGACAAACGAATGAAAGTTTACTTTTTTTTTTTATTTTGACTTAGAGCTCTGAGGGGTAATAATCTCAGTGTTCTTGTAAAGCAAGAGATACCATTCTTACTCCTTTTAGGTTTGTAGA
The DNA here is from genome assembly GCA_013390005.1 of Calyptomena viridis. Lineage (NCBI taxonomy): Eukaryota > Metazoa > Chordata > Aves > Passeriformes > Eurylaimidae > Calyptomena > Calyptomena viridis. Next base: position 49,422 of record WEIV01009797.1, read on the forward strand.
ACAATATCATTTCCCAGCACAGGAGTGTTGGTTGACTCGTGTGCATAAAGCTATCAAGCTCTCAGTGTGACAGAGTAAACTTGGAATCCCAGGATTTTGCTGCTAACTAGTTTAAAAATAAAACCATGTTTAATTTCCTTGTGATTTGTGAGTATGTTCCAGACCCATACAGTGGTCTTGATTGCTTTCATTGCCTTTGAAGTTGATGTCAAATGTAGTCAGGAAATTCTTTACAGAGTAATAGATACGTAAATATATTGAAAAAATCTGTTTGTCTTTTCTGAAGATACATTAGTGTAGATTTGGTCAGAAAATGTTTGTTTTCTGAAAGTCACATAGAAAAAAACAATTACAACACACAAAGGAAGACAGTGGATTTTTTTCTGTTGTTGCAGAAATTGGGAAAAGTTAACCTTTTTAGATGAATGATTTAGTTCCCAATGCAAAGACATCACTATCAGAATGCTTTAATGAAAAAAACCCAACCAAACAACAAACCTAAAATAGAAGTTTACTTCAGTTGCAAAACAGGAACAAAAAAAATCTTTCATCGTAGTGTGGCTTCTGTTATGATTGTGAAGATGAGGGATCTCTATAAAACTTAGCTCTAATATTTAATCCTTTGACTCATTGCATCCTGTACGTAAATATTCAATGTGCAGAACTTTTCACAGGCCATTTGAACTGAAAAAGAATAAACCCAGTCCTGCCTGTGGCCCTCAGAGTAGAAGTCTGCTGGCAGTCCACTGAGTTTTCTCAGCTGGTGTTTTTCTTGCTCTGTAAAATAAGTGGAATTTTGTTGAATTTTGCCTTCATCCTCTGCAGTGATTCCATTGCAGCTCTTCTAATTTCACCCCGCTGTGGCTTGGGAGGTGACATGAACATTATGTGGTGCCATATAAACCTTCTGTGTGGCTGTGATGGATGACTGTGGTTTTGGATGGTGTCCATTGACTTGACTCGTGGGTCAGCTTTTAATGATAATCCTTCTGGTTGTGGTACTCTGAGAAAACATTCATCACAAGATGTCTATTTCCTGCAGATTTTATTCACTGTGCTGCATAGGTGTACAAACATACAAAGCTGCATGTACTGGATATTTCAGGCAGTTTCATGAACTTAAGGAGATGGGACAACTACTGACAGTAAATTAATTTTTCTCTATGCTGAAACCATAGAAAAGAGGAAGGCAGGAAAAGAATGTGGAAATGTTACAGTCAAGATCATAATTTCTTCCTTGAAAACTGCCTTAATGGCAGTGTTTTAGTTGGAACAAAGTCCTCGCGTGGAGACTTGCAAAACAAAACCCCAAACCAGCCCTCCATGCCAAAACCCCCAAACAACCCCTCCACCCCTGCCTTTTATTAACATATGACTTGATGCCAGGTTGCTTTTTTAAAAGTTCACACTTCGTTTGAAGGACACTTGTACAACTACTTTTTAAGACTCCAGTTACCTGACAGTGTCGAATTTAAACTTCTACTGTGTAATCCTGTTTATCACTGAAAGTCCCTTCTTTTGGTGGTATAATACAAATAATAATTTATTCTGTCTGCTGTTTTCATAGAGAAGGATTTTATTTAAAATAAAATCCTTAACCATTGCACGATCTCAAATTCATCCGTTACAATATGAAGAAAAGTCAAGCGCTTGTCAGTCAGTGTCCTGCCTTTCTGGGTGTACGTGTTCTAATTAATGAGATTGCAGATTCCTTGTGCTATGAGCTGTTAGTGGAGGAGACTCAACTGAAAACAAAACAGACACTTCCCCTGCCAAGAAAAAGTTCAAAGGCAGAGATGATATTTTTGCCAGTGGACAGAAAGATTTCAAGCAAAATATTGAAATTTTTATACTACGAAGATTCAAGAGTTTGTTGGAAGGTGATATTTGTGCCTTATATGGCTCTAGATATGTCACTTCTGTTATTGAAACTGCTTTTATATTTACAAGTGAATTAGTTTAAATTCGTGTTCCAACTACGAACCTTGGAAAGTGGAATTATTTGCCATCCCCTGGAGTAACTTTAGGCCTTTTGGTGTAATGCCATGCTGAGATTTATATGAAAATAAATTTCTAATAAGGTAACCATATGTTTTGGAATTGTTGTAATAAAGTGTCATAAATAATTATGGCTCCCAAGGAATTCAGCATTGCACCTGTCAGTTCTTGTGTTAGTCACTTGCATTTGAACAAATTACAATTATTGCTATTAGAGGAAAAAAGCATCTTCACCTCTTCAGAATGGCAACAGAAGTCCTGCTCTAAGGCTGTTGAGATTTTTGTTTGCATGCAGAGGTTGGGGATGCTGTGTCCCCAAATCAGCAAATGCTCTGACACGTTAGGCTTGCCTCCTTCTGCATTGTATGTGGTATGATTTGGTAGATGGGTTAATGAAAAGATCAGTGCCATGTTGTTGACTGCTAATTGTAGTAGAATCTGGCTTAAAAGCTGACCAGTAGTTGGAAAAAAAAAAAAAAGCTGTTGCATGTTCCTTCTGGGTCAGTGTAATTATCTTTACACCATAATGACCCTGTGTCATGTGCAGAGTGGGAGCTTCAGGCAAAGTTTATTAGAGAAGCCCTTCTGTTGAATCACGAGGTGCAGAAAGGACCCCCTTGCTTTCTAAACTCCTTCTCAGAGAGGAGAAAAATTATGTGCCTAGCTCTTATAACTTAGAGATTGAGGTGCTGAAGTTTTGCCTTTTTAAAAATCTGGAGCACACCTGGAATAGTTACAAAAATGACATGTATGTGTGATGTATGTATGTGTTTATGAATATATGCAAAAGAGTTTTCCCACTGCAGCACAACAGCCTTTAGTTACCCAGAATAACAACTTTCTCAAGGGCTTGTGGAGTTCAAAAGGGGGTTGGTGTAGAAAACCTCCAGTTACCTTCCAACCTATTTTTTTTCTATGATTCCATCATCTCTCATCCTGTACTTCATATTGAGTCAACAGCACTGGAGGGACATTAGGTGCTGTGCACTCTCTGTGCTTACCTTTTGCAGTGCTTGAGTGTGCAGAGAAGGCAATTATTTTGCGTAGTTGGAAGTCTTGAGATGAGAAAAAGATAATGGAATTTAAATGCTGGCACTTGCAAACATTTTTTCATCTACTTAGGAGAAACTTGATATGCAGTTTTGATGCTCAGCCTGTCTCTCCGTTGCTCTTAAAGAATGATTTGGGGGCATGGAATCCCTTTTCCAAACGGATTTGTTACAGCCAGGTTAGAGATAACATGTTGGGTTGGGCTTGATTTTGGCTGTGTAAAAGTGCATGTTGTGAATGATGTCATGTCTTCAAGGTCTACAGTTTTGAGGCTGCCTAAATATGATAAGGTTGGCATGGGTAGGTCAGAAAAGAATCATAGAATTAACAAGGTTGGAAAAGACTTTTGAGATGGAGTACAACCCAACACCAACCCATCATCTGAACCAGGGCACTAAGTGCCCTGCAGTGAGATCTGTTACAGACTTGTAACACCCCCCTTAATTTTGGAAAAAAAAAAGGTTTCCTGATTTTGATTTGCTTTAGAACACATAGAAGGACTTCGAGGACTCGGATCTCAGGCTAGAGAGTGTAGAGACCTGAGGTAATGGATGCAGTGAAGTAAGTGTAGAAAATCATTTTGTTTAGGTTTGTATATAGATGTTAGGGATCCTGGGAAAAAATAGCATTAAACTCCTCAGGAACTGTTCTCATTGCCATGGTGTCTCAAAGCACTTTTTTGTTAAATGCTTTCAAGCAGATTCAGCTGCTTCAGTACGAAAAGCTCTGGTGCTTCTTGAGCAGATGCTGAGCCATAAGTGGATGGTGACCCTGTGGGACACGGTGGCACTTTGCCAGGCTGCAAAGGCACAGCAGCCCACCTTGGGAGAAGGGAACAGAGAGGGGTGTTGCTAAAAAGAAGGTGAAAATGAAAAATTGAAGCTTTGAGGTGCCAGGAAACCTGCAGTGGCCGGGGTCTGTAGTGTAAGGCACATACAGCAGCTTTGCTGCCTCCAGAAATGGACATCAAGCAGATATTCTGTGTCGACCAGTTGTGTGATTAATCTTAAAGGATTTGCTCTACCTAAAGTTGGTTGCAAAAGAAAACCAAAAAAAGGGCAGTAAACTAAGCAACCACTCCTTTCTCCAAACAACTGTGAATTTTTCTTTCGAAACAACTGAAGGAAATTAAGTTTTTAGCCTTCAGTACGAAAAACCCCAAAACAACAAAAAACCTCACCAAAACTAAATGGAAAATATAATTTGGCTTGTCATAAAAATATTTTTAAAAATTATTTTTAATGGAAAATGTGTTTTGCCCTTGGTAATAGCATAGCTGGAGGCTGCTCCAGTAAACATTATCTGTTGTCTATTCCCTTATGTGAATGTATTTTGTTTCCAGTAGATGGAAAAACAAAATTGGTTCTAAAAGTACAAGAGTCTCTAAAGCCATGACAAATGTCATTTTATACCAACGCATTTTTCCCTGCAAGATTTAGCAGGTGACTTATTGATACAGTTCTGGGTATTCAAAGTTAATGTGCATGTAAAAAACAAAGCAAAGAAGTTAAGAAATTATTGGAAAAGACATTATTGCTGACCTTTGGCTTTGCTATGTGATTTGCTCTCTACTTTTTATTTACAATATTAGCATTTGCTTTCTTCTTTTACAATATTGGCATGTATATTTTGCATCCTTTTCCTGCATTTCTCCTTATTGCTTCTGTTCACGTTAATTTGGAAATGAATTGTATGCTGATAGTACAGGCTATGTCTGCATTAAGTGCAATCTATTCTGAATTTATTAGAAGGCATGAAGCTTTTGACATTATGCAGATATAGCAGGGTTACGCTGGCATATAACAACTTTAATATATTTAGACAAAGTTAGACAACAAATTTAATATATAGACATATTTCTTTCATGTGTTTGTATCAAGCTTTATTTTCAAATAAAAATTCAGTTCTTGTCTTTCTTCCTTTTTTTTTTTCCAATGCAGTTAATTTATGGAAACACATTTATAGATTTATTTAAGTAAAAGAGCAACATATTAATTATTTATTTTGTGTTGCATGAGGAGCTATATTTGAACTGAACCCAAAAATAAGACTGCTTTTCCCAATTACCTTGTTCTGGTAAGAAGAGGAAGCTTCCCCTGGGCCTTTGTGGATTAGGATATGTCCATTTACTGGTGTTTATCTGTGCAGGTTTCTCTGTTGTGGTTAGCTGTCTGGAAACTGGGATAATAGTGTAAGCAACATCCTTTGTATTGCTAGGATATTGTGAGGTTTACTGGATGAAGGTGCTTGATGAGGGACAGCAAAATAATACCACAAAATAAGCTGAAGTAAGTATAGAAAAATAATCAAACTGCTTACATAGCAAGAAATAAAGATTTTTTTCCCCCCCGATTTTATTTACTAAATGTTATTGACAGCTGAAGAAGGACATTCTATAAAATATTCATGTACATATTTAATTTTTAGAAAGAGAATTCCTCTTACTCTGTAAGATTTTTGACAGACAAATCAATTTCATTTAGGCAGGTAGCTGCCTCTAAAAAAAAATCTCTCAAAAAGTGCATTTTTCTAATACATCTACCTCTATTTAATAATCTGCTGCTTTGTACCTGAATCTTTTTGGAGTCTGGGGAATACAGTTGTAAAGAAAAGTCAGAGTGAGAGTTTGATTCAAGTAATGCAAAGTAGTATGAAAATATGCACAGCATCTACAAAGAAAACTCTTACATTGATGTTAGTTTCCTATTGATTTGCTGACTCTTACAATATTTTTAGTGTTCCAGTTTTTTTCCCCAGAAAAGTTACACTAACTGGAAAAATGGGAAGGTATCTGTCCTTCATGTCTAAAGGGTAAATTTCAAAATACCCTTTGAGCATTTTGAGAAAAATTTTTCACGGTCTGTCCTTATCCTTCTCTTTTCATTTTTAGTTTTGATTTGGAGATTAGATATCTTAATTGTCCTTTCTGCTATGGATGTTTTCTGATTGATTGCATTTTATTAACATAATTTTTTCCTGGTTCTGTTGAAGATGTTGGCTGTTTGTGTTGTCCTGAACTCATTCACTGGAGCTGTGCCTCTTATACATGAGGCACATAACATGTCCCTCTAGGGATCACTCATGCAACATGTCCCTGTAGGGGATCACTGTGTTTAATAGTAGAAAATTGTTTTCTCTCCACTTACAAGTTCAAGACAGTGCTTGAAAATAATTAGGCTGGAATTGGCAACGCGAACTTGTTTTTTTTCTTCTCGTCTTTCCTTAGGATTGTTTACTTCTCAACTTCATTTTATTATTTTGCTGCCCTAATTCTATGACTCATATTTTCCCTTCAAGGTTTCACCAGAGAATGTGTCTGTACATATTGGGAGCTATTAGTGCTGAGATAATTATATGAATACACGGCAGCATCTTCAGGCATGAATGTTAGCTCGGAGACATGCTGTGTTTTGCCAAGAAAGAGAGAACATCTAATTTGCAAGAAATTTGCACTGGAAAATTCCTGGTTGCCTCAGGGCTGTCTCCAGGCACAGGCAAAGCAGACAGTTTCCTGGGGCACCAAACCTCCACCGTGGCAGGTTGGCCACGTGTGTGCTCTGCTTTCCATGTATTGGAGCCCAAGACACAACACTTCGTGTTGCTCCTGCTGCCCAGGGGAGAGATTTTAGGGTAAAACCTGCTGTCGTGGTGGATGTTCAAGAAGCAGCTTTTTGTTTCCTCAGGAGCAGATCACTTGGGGGTTTGTTCCCTAACTTTTGAGTCCTCCAGGCCCAAGGCAGCAAAGCACAGTTTTATGCAGAGTTGATGGAGTGCTTTGCAGTGTCACTGTGTTCTTAGCTGGCTTCTATGGCAGCCTGAGTTTGTTGCTGATGCATTCCCATTTCCAAGAGTAGGAATGATCCTGATTAGTTTCTCTCTATGAAGCTCTTCCTTACCACTCGAACACTGTCAGTTTTTCACTCCGAGTTTCTTGGGCAAGAGGGATTTTGCATTATTTACATGGACTTGTGTTCAGGGAAGCATGGGGGAAGGTAAAGCTCACTGCTAGCTGTTAGAATCTGTGTAACCAACAATTAGGCTGGTTCAGACTGTGGAGACACTAGTCTGGTTCATGCATGTGTGAGTTATTTTTCAGTTAAACCCTCTTTCACTGGAATTATATAATGTTTCTTTAAGACCCACGGTGGTGGTCATGAAACATTTCCTCCATTTACTTGGGCACAAGTGACGTTAACCTTCGAAGGTCAGGCCTTCTGCTCTGTTCTGGAGCTTGTTTTAACCCATTACCCCTTTGGTGACTTTATTTGCTTTTCAGCTTTCAGTCTAGTTAGCAGAATCAGTGCTATTGTGAAAAGGTCACTGGCAATTTGAAGTACATTTAGGTGGTGAAAGAATGTGAGGCACCATTCCCAGTCATTCTTTTCTAAGAGATGCAGTCCAGAGCCTGGCACTGCCACTGTGTGTGGTGTTCAGCCAGTGATTTGTCTGTACAAATGATAATATCGAATTTGGCTCAAACATGACCTGTCTTTGTGGCTGGAAGGGCAGCTGATCCTTGACAGCACTGGAGCTGCAGTGCACCAACATCCTTTTGAGTAATTAGCACCTTGCTAGTTCTATGTAAAAGGCTACAATAACTTGGATATTGTAAAGATGTACAGCTTTTCCCATGCACTGTTTTGGTTGTCAGGAGTACTTAGGTTTGTTTTTTGGGTACACCAGGAAATTGTCAACTCAGGCTTAGAGCTAACAGATTGTGTCAGTTCTTTCTTGGTTAGTATTGGCATTATTGGATATTCAATAATGTGCAACAGATGATGAATATGGAGGTGAACCCAGCCGTCCTCTCTCATTAAACATTTGGAAACAAATGAATTTTGGTTTCAGGTGAGTAGAGTCCTTTTTTTTTTTTTATTTAACACAATATAAATACCTGGAGCTCAGTTATGTCTGCTTTGCAATTCACATAAATCTTGAAATGAATTAATGAGGAACATGGAAAAGAGGACAGATCTTGGACAGGGAATCTAATCAATGTGAATTCCCCTGAGCAATATCTGTTTTGTGCTAGGTTCCCATTGATTTTGTAAACATTTTAGTGTTAACCATAATCCCCTTTGAATATAAATCATTCCCCAGTAGTTTCTCCTGTATTTTAATTAATTCTGAACCGACTCGAGAACTCTTCCTTCAGTCTTATTATTAAACCAGAGAATTTCTCCCTTGTTTTCTTCACAGCCTTAATCTGACCCCTGTGAAATCAGTAAGTAGGCATTTAGAATTCTTGAGAATGGGTGAAGGTGAGAAAACCTGAGACAGCCGAAAAGTGTTGAAGTTAGAAACAGCAAGAAAACCAGAAATATTGAGGGAAAACCAAGCGATTTTGTAATAAATGAATTTCTTTATTTTAACTTGTATGAGTTCCTGTTAGAGTTGATAACACCCTGTCCTTCAAAAGGAAAAGGAGACTGAGATGGTCCTTCTGAGACTGGAGGGTGAGACGGGCATTATACCCTCATTCTGATTTAAGGGTACAGGGAAGATGAGCTGTCTGTTCCCTTTTAGACTAAATTAGCTGACAAAAATGGGTTTGACTCTCTGACTTCAGTCTTGGAAAAGAATATTACTTGAAGAGATGATACCGAAATTATTTTGTTGTGACATAAAAATAAGTATCCTACAACTAGCATAAAAGCTGACACTGTTATTCCTAGAAAAATACATGTGTAGCAGTAGGAGGTGTTTTGGCCTGTAGATTGAAAGACTATCATCAGTTAAACTGGAGCTACAGGGGATGAACTGAGTTAGGGCTGTCTTAAGTGCAGCTGCATCAGATACTATTCTTTGATATTGCTGGTTGTGGTGGGGGAGGAATTTTATTTGAAATTGTCAGTTATATGTCTTATCATAGGTCAGTTTAATTTAGTGAGGCATATGAGATTTTTACTTGATCATATGAAGGAGAAAAAATTAATTGCTTCTTGAAAAAAAAATTGAGAATGCATTTTTGTTGCAGTGCTTTAACCAACAGCAGGACTGAACTGCTTTGTAATGCTTAGCTGAGTTGTAGGAATAATGTGATGGTTTGGTAAGCATATAGACAGGAAATAGCATGTTACAAATATATATATATAAAAACTATGTATAAACCTGAATCAATGTGCTTGTGGTGCACACCTAAAGTTCCAGTGTTTTAGTTTTTGCTAGTTTTATTTGTCTTTATTAGTTTTTTCTTTATTTGTATTTACTTGCCTTTATTAGTTTTATTAGTTTTTTTGCCTTACTTTAGAGATGCCATTGCAGTTTTAGGATGTCTGTAGGATGCCATTGCAGTCTTGGAGGTTTTTCTTACTCAGGATTAAATGTACCAGTAAGCGTGTGTGTATATGTGCTTATAACTGCTTTTATTTCTATGATATCTGGGGCATATATTTTTGGATACAAGCTATCACTGTGATAGGTGTTATTCAGATGTAGAAAAAAAGGTGGCTGAGATGATTTAAATCTAATGGGGAGTCAACCTCTTGGCACTGAGTGATGACAGGTAACATGGGAGGATTACCTGCTATAGCCCTTGAGACAGAAGGCAAATGTGATAGACAATGGCAAGTCACTCCAGCAAAGTCTAGAGAAGGTGTGATTACATCTTTTATTGAATTTAAATAATGTGAAGTTGGCCTCACACATTGACTTGTGTAGCTTCGTGTGATAGAAGTGCAGCGTTTTTGGGCCCTGATGCTCAGTCAGCAGTGGGGACTCTGGTTGGCATTGTTGGGATGGCTGTGGGAATTCTGTGCTCATGTGACAGTACGTGCATGGATCAAGTACGACACTAAAAGCTTTAAGATTTTTTTTCCTGTGAGTACTTAGCATTGTAATGCAAGAGAACTACAGAACAGAATCCTTAGTAAATGGTGAGGCAGGGCTGTGCTGGGGTGGCAGCTGTGAAGGATTGAGCTGAGCACTGCCTGAAGTGTTTAGATGAGCTTTGTCTCAACTGCGGTGTTCTGTTCCCATGTCCCTGTGCACTTTTCTTTTTTTGTGTTTATTTAGTGTATTTTGAAAAAAAAAATTGGTTTACTTTTAAAATATATTTTATTTTTCTTTAATTTTACTTTACTGTATTTTACTTTATTATTGAACTATTTTACTCTTTTACATTCTTTACTTTTAAAATGTATTTTTAATTTTACTTTATTCTTATTTTTTTCATGTTACTCTATTTCACACAGACTGTTTTGCACAGGCAAGAAGGGCTCTTGGGGCCTTAATAATGTGATTTAACTTTTGTTCAGGTCATGTCATTGTAGGTCCCTTTCAACTGAAATATTCTTTTCACTAATCCCAAGCTGTAAGTGGAGGTTGGCTCATCATGGAATTTCCTAGGTGAAATTCCATGTATTCGCACCGCTCTCTTGTGTTAAAAGGCTCACTTCCCAAAGAGCCTGTTCCATACATTCTGGCTTTACAGTCTTATGGAATACCACACAACACCCCAACATTAATAGCAATAATAATACAAGTAATAAAATAACTGGACTTCTAATCTACTCTACTGCAATACATGGATCTCTTCATTATTGAGCTTCGTGGTCTGATGTTTTATTTTTGGATAAGATTTTGCAGTCGTCGTAACTCTTGGAAACCAAACCTGTTCCTTGCACAATAAACTGAGGCATTGTTTCTTTTTGACACTTTCCATTCTTAAATTGCAATTTTATAATCTTACCCATTTTGATAATTGGTCTATTCACATTTGAGTACCAAGTTTCTTTCTAAAGTGGAAAAGATGGAGGGTTTAGAGTGCTTTTAAATAGTTGATATATCTTTTTTTTTTCCCCAGCTTTCTAAATCCACATATGCATGGGTAGCAGACAAGAGCTTGTGACCTAAAGGTGAATATTTCACAATGTGTTGGTTGACTAAGACAGCAGTTGGACTTGATGATCTTAAAGGTCTTTTCCTACCTAAATGTTTCTTTGATTAATATTCAACCATTGAGGTTGGATGGAATGACATGTGAATAGCGAGATGCAAGAGGGTAAATGTTAGTGTATGATCAATCATTATGTTCTTCCCAGTTTGTGTTGTGCATTTCCATTTAATGACTACAAGTATCTCTCACCAAGTCTCATGCATTTCCCTCCCTCACCTTTTTACCCCCGTAAAAGAATGAGTGATGTTTATTCATTACCTCAAAGTCACTTTGTTGTGATGAGGAGCAATTTTGAATGGTGTTAATAATGTGAAGGTACCAGAAAAATTGTTCTAAGCTTTGATTATGTGAGTTGCTTGTTTATGAAAAGAAGCACAGTCCATAGCTGTGTGCATACTCATACATATTTATATACTAGTGTATTTTAGATGTTAGCTACATCTGTACCTTTAGGCTGTTGTTTCTCTGTTGTAATCATGTTGCAATAATTAAAACATCAGAGGAACAAACAAACCAAACCTCATTTTAGTGTAATAGAGCTGATGATGCCTGACAGATAGGAGTAATTAATTTTTTGCATTTAAAGCATACAATAGGAATGCTATCAAAACTGCACTAGCCAAACTGGGTGTGGAGGAGGCACTAAGTACACTTGAACTGCATGGAATGTACTAATACAGGACATTTGGTGGGTTTTTTGTTGTTCCCTTCCAGTGGTTTTTTGCATTAATCGGGCAAAGTCTGGTTACTCGTACATCGCTTACTAAATTCTCATTTAGTGCAGATGGTATCTTTCCTTTCAAAAGGTGGCAGTCATGTTTTTTTCCTAAATGTCTCACCAAACTTGATGCAAACTCCAGGCTCTCAGGACTGAGTCTTGTTTGGATAGGTTAGCTACGTAGACTCTCCATCACTTTGAATTTTTGGTAGGTTTCCTGATTTTCTCTGAGATTTCTGAGAACTTTGCTGTATGCAGTGATCAGCATGTGTTTTCTCTGAAGCTTAGATGAGCAGTTTTACTTCCTGATTTACCTAGAACTAGAAGTGAATAGTTAAATATTCCAATTTCAGCTGTGCTGTACTGTCTCAGGGTGAGGTGTGAGAGATGAAAAGCCATTTCAGATGCTTTAAACAGAATACAGATCCTTTTCCAAGCCTTTTGCCATTACTTTTTTTCTTTTGTCTGTGCATTGACATCATTTTTGAATGTCTTATTCTTCAGAGTGACTGAAAAGGCTTCCTGGTCTTCCCATGGGATCCTTAAATTCCACTTCCAGTGGTCCCACAAAAGCAGCAGCTGATTGCTGGGGTGCAGCATTGTTGTGTTGCTGCAGTTCCCTACAGGCTGGATCCCAAGAATGCATCTCCCAGAGTACCAGGAGTCAACTTCACAAAGCAGAAATGATCCAGAGACTTGCCCATTGCCAGAGGGACACAACCAACAGATAAAAAGCCATCTCTGCTGTTTGAAAAGCAGAGGGAATAAATTATACGTTCTCACAAAAGGAAACTGTACTTAATGGCCACTGCAGACATTCTTTTTTTCTTGACAAAAAATAAAGCAAACGCTCCATGAGCTGTTCGGCTTGATTAAAAAAACCCAGCGTGGCTCTTTGGAGTGAGTAAGGCAGACTTGAGTCAAGTTACCTGAGATTTATTATGAAATGACAGTAATCTGCACATCTCAGGTGGCAGCCTGGGTCATTGAATGTTGGTTTGAACTTAAAAGTCACATGAGAGACTGCTTTTAAGGCCAGCAAATGAGCTTTTTAGTGGGAATGCAGTATATAAGAAGAAACTATTCTTAAAATCATAACAGGACTTGTCTAATGACACTTTCCTGATGGGGCACTTGGAACTAAGTAATACTCAGTTATATTTTATGTTCCTTTCTCTCATCATCGATGTTATTCCTGTGTTTTGAAAGATGTGAGGCTGGATTTAAAAAAAAAATTCTACGAAAGTGTTTTTAGGATCCTCATCTAAGCAGTTTCTATTTCTTAAGGGAATAAAAGAGCTCATAGCCCTCTTAGGACCAAGAGAGGATACTCTTTGTATCCTGTAAGCACTGCAGTATAGTTAAGTAAGAATATGCTGTATGAGGAGGAAAAAATAGTTGAGTTTTTCTTGTGTACAAAAGTGCAGCAGTTACAGCAAGGGATGCAAATGAGTGTAAATAAAATATACAGTGCTTATGTTGGAGACCAACTGGCGGTTCTTTGCCTTGGCAAGTGCCTTGACCCTTTGCCTTACAGGGGAAATTTCACTATCTCGTGATGAATCTTTTTATGAGAAAACATGAGATGCTTCATATTTTACCTGCAGACAAGTCTGCTCTGATTGTTGGGATGGTGGCCAGGGAAAAGGCAGTGTGAATCCTTTAAAGTGGAGGAGTGATCTGGATGCTCAGTGTGTCAGAACACATTTAATGGTTGGGCTGTTGCACTAAGAGAAGAAGCTGTTCCTTTTTCCACTGTCTACTGGAACAAAAGAAAAAAAAAGATAAAAAGAGGGTTGTCGCCTTTTGAGAGAGAGAGCAAGAGAGAGGCTCAATCCCTAAAGATACTTCAGCTCTTAATCTTCAGTTTAAATCCTTAGATTCTCATGACTTTAGTGGGTCTTTTAAGAGCTTAAATAGGAATTAGGAGCCTACATGCTTTGGGCCTTTGTGTTGCGTTCTCAGGAAAATGTGAGGTAGAGGTAAGTGTCTCCCTATCAAATGGAGTGAGACCTCTAAACCCGGAGGAAGGGTGAGATTTGAGCTAAAGTCTTGCTATTGCCTTTTTTTTTTTTTTTCTGTCAGGTGATGTGGGCAGGTTTCTGCTCATGATGTGAA
>WEIV01009797.1:64089-97125 GCA_013390005.1 Calyptomena viridis
TCTAGGAACCAGACATCTGTATATTTCAGGGAGCTAACGATAGTTATATGGGAGTCTTGACCTCTAAAATAGCTATTTGGACCCAGACTTTTGTGTCTACCTCTCAGTTATTTGACTAGATTTTAATACTTGGAAAGATTGTTTGCACGTAAGAGCAGTTGTCCTTCTCAGTACCCAAAGGTGTAAACACTTCAGTAATTATTTAAAGACAGCACAGTGTGTCACTGCTCTTGCCCAGCTCAGCCCGAAGAACAAAACGTGGGTCCTATTTTAGGAATTTAGGAAAGTAAGTGCCTGTATCCTTAGATGAGGGAACTAAGATGAAGTGAACCCAGCCTTTTCTGGGGTGTGTTGTCTGCTGAACAGGTTACTCAATCCAGCAATAAGATTTCATAACCATATGTATCAATAAATTCAGAAGATGTGATTTTTATTTGTGTTTATATATGACCTGATGCACAGACTGTTTTCACCACGTGAAAGGTGAGTGCAACTTGAGATTAGTCCTAATTTAACATCTTAAATTAGGTGCACAGTGTAAGATCTTGACATTCCCAAAGTGACAGCATAATTTCTTGTAGAATTTTGTGTAACATTTCAATTAATGTTCAGGACAGGTGGGAGATCTCCAGTTTATATTTCACTGGTGAATGACTTACATAAATGAGTGGTGACCAGCTGAAAGCTGCTCGTGTGTTTACTAGTTTAACTTCTGTTGCCTCTAGTAACATCCTTGAAAACCTTGTCACTTGTCATCTTTCCTGATATTAGTGAAAGAAAATGGCAGTAGGAAATAAGTACATAAGTGCAGGTTCTTCCTTGGTGCAAAAGTTAAGGAAATGCCCCGTGCACTACTTTGCCATTGTCCTCAATCTTTGGATTTAATTACTCATAAAAAGCCCCACTGAGATTAAAAAAAAGTTAAAACCAGTGATGGAAAACTAGAAATTTGTGTCTATGGGTGTCCTGGCATTTCTTGGCTGAAAAGGCAGTGTTTTACTTACCTGACCAGATAGGATGGTGGTGGGTAGATGAGTATTCTGGTCGGTAGTATTAGAACCAGCAAACAACAGAAAGTAGAAACATATTGAAATAAAAGACACTGGAATGTGGCATTATGTTAGAAAATTCTTTTATTTCTTCAGGCTTCTGTAATACTTAGCTGTTTTATGGTTCATGCTTCATTTACTAACTTGATATTCTAACCTGAAGAAGATTCCAAAAGTAAAATTGAAAACTGTTTGGCTCAGAGAGTTTATAATCTTGGCCATTTGAGTTCTTTTATCCCCTTTGAGAACAAAATGCTCTTTTCTTATTGGCAAGTTTCAAGAGCTGGATTTAGAAGTGCTATTCATCACCACCTACAGAGATCCAAAGTCTTTTAGAAGTCCTCTCAGGTTTTTGTGGATCATGTGAAATAGAATATTGGGGACAATTTTGCAGCACAGAGTTCTTGTCTGTACCACGTTTTACCCATTACAAAAATGTCTAAGCAGAACCATAGCCAGTACCTGAGATTTTGTATCTGTTCTGACAAGTTAGCAAATACTCTGCTACTTGTGTCACCTCACTTCCATGGGATCTGAGCTTTGTGAAAATGCCAGTGGATGTTCCACCTGCACATCGAAGATCTCTTGGTGTTGAAGTCAAGTCCTGAGGAACTGAGCACAGTTCCTCATAATTTCTAGCAATTATTACCTCAAAAGGCCTTTTGTTGGTCGTCTTCAAGGGGAACTTAAAGAGCGGATTTTGCATAGAAGGGAAGAAAAAGTCTGGAAGTATTTAATGTTATATAGATGCACTGTTTTTTTCGTGTCAGTGCTGCTGCTTTCCCTTTTGCTTTTCCTTTAGTATGTTTGGGTTAAACTTGCATGAGATGTACAGTATTTCAAGAGGTGGTTGTGAGTATTTTTCCCTGTTTAGGGTTAGAGTGCTCAGATGCACTGGCACAGCCATGTAGCTGTGACAATGAGCAATAACATTTATCAGTCTCACCTGTCATTTCCTTCTTGCATTTTTGTGTCTCTTTACATAACACTTCTGCAGGAGAAGTCAGTGCTGAAAGGATACAAACCTGATCTGAAAGATCCTATAGTACATTTTGCTTGCTCACTAATGTATGAGCTTAACAAAATGATTCCTGACAGGTAACATTATCTTAAAAGCCTCCTAAAGGTGGAAACTCTCCAGCTTCCACTTGGAAAGCTATTCCAGTGCTTTGGTGCTTTTATCATGAGAACACCTTTTCTAATTTCTAATACCTAATTTCTAATGCTGCAGTCTCAATCCTAATTTAATAGTATTGTTCAAAAAAGAAAAAAATAGGGATTCTAGGGAGTCACATACATATGTGAGGGTCCAATGAGTCAATATTATGTTGCAAAATTAGGCAAGCTCCTTGGTGAAGGAAGCACAAAACATAATAAATCTTCTTTCTTCCCCTCTGCATTGCAATGCATCACTTTTAGAGCATTTCCTCCAGGTCTGGACACATTTGGATTTGCTGGAAAAAGTCCAAGGAATAAGCAAATGTTAAGATAACATAATTTTCATTCACTGAGAGGAGGAGGATGCATTGTAACAACCTTGAAATGCATAGAAGCCTGCTGCAAAAAAAACATGAAGTAGTGCTTTTTAACTCTTGTGTTGGGTTTTTTTTGTTTTCTTTTGGTAGCTCTTTGCTGGAAAAACAACCAATTTATCAATTTCATTTGTTGCTCCTGCCCAGTATCAGCGTAGTTTATTATTTCTTTGTAGGTGTATAACATTGCCCTTTTCAAATTGCATTCTATTTTTTAAAGAATTGTTTCTTCAATTTGTCAAGACACTTTCAAATTCTCATGTTTTTGTAATTTCTGCCAGGTTGGCATTGTTAGCAAATTTCGTCTGTGCTCTTTATTTCATCATCCAGGTGAAAACACTGAATAATATCAGAGCCAGGACAAACCCTGTGGAAATGGTGCTTAATAATATTAAGTGTGATTAGTAAAACAAATTCAGGCTTCACACACAGTTCAGAAATTCTTTCAGAACACAATATATGTTACAAAATATCCTTAGATTCTTAGTTGGTCTGTGTCTTGAAATAACTCTGGGGTCTTCAGTGACAAATGAAAGAGGAAAAGGGCTAAAGTGTCCCTCATCCTGTAATGAATAAAATAACTACTGCTCTAGTCTTGCCCTGTGCTCTTCCAGTCATTGTTGAACTGTGTTGTATTTGTCACCAGCATTGTGACACTGTAGATCAAACCAGTTCACACCTGTGAGCACTTTGGAATTTTAAGTATCATGTCAAGAAGGAATTAAAGCAAATTGATTACAGATACTGGTGAAGATGGTTAAAGATCCTTCTGCATATTGAAGCCTGAATGATCTGGACTGTCAGTCTTGGAGGAAATTCCTTATGGAGTTGGTTTGTATTTGGAGCTTCCCTTCACTGCATTGTTAAAATAATAATAAGAAAGTCTTCTATACAAGCAAGTGCTTTTTATCGTAGAAGCCAGACACTTCTAATAGTGTGTGAGATGCATTATTAAGTTGTAAATTAACACTTAAAAGATAACACCTGTAAGCTAAACAGAAGTTAGACTACATGTGAGAAAAGTAATCTTTGTTCTGGATGCCTAAAAAGCAGTTGATATAAATAAGTTTCTTCAGTGTTCACCGTCTTGTGTGGCTTAAGCCTTTTCCATTTGTAAATTAAATGAAAATGTTGATGACTGCTTGAGTCAAGAATTGCATGCTAATATATGGTTGAGAGAAAACGTTTTATTTAATTGTAGGTTTTTGACACTAGGAAGAGAACCAATCAACACATTAGTCACATCTATTAATCATTTTTCATGTATGGTACCTGTTAATAGCAAGTGTCTCATAGAATGTCAGACTGTGGTTTTAAATTAAGTTGAAGACCAAGGGAAGAAAAAAGCTAAGAACTATTTTAGCCATTGTAAGTGAATGTTATTCCTGAATGCGTGTTAGACAAGTTATTGTTTCACCTTTTCAAAACAAACAAGCAAAAATTTCATCTAAAATGAGGTGGAAGGAATTGCTAATAATGTTTAATCTCTTGGGTCCCAGTTTGTCTTTGTTAATAAGGGCATGAATCTGCACAGTGATTGCAGGCAAGGTTTTAATACTGAGGTAAAAGAGGGGAGAAAGAAAATAAAAGCTTAATAAACTGTTAGCATGACAATAAGTGAGTCTGCTAGAAACACAAAAGTTGAATGTCAGTCAGTGACATTCATAAATTGCAAGTTAAAAGCACTGGAAGCTTTTCTGAGATCAGAGAAAGAAGGTAATTGGTGTCTGCCATTGTCAGCAGTATTACTTATCTTCAGTATTTTCCCTTTTGTTGGCTGAGATGATCTCTGTAATTTCTTTCTCCCATAGCCTTGAGAATGGAGAACAGAAGGAAAGCTAGAAAAGTAAGGAAAGGGAAGCTTTCTTAGAGTGATGTGTTTCATCCCTCTCCCCTCCTCCCCCGCCAGTCGTGGTATATAATAATACAATAATGTAAGTCTTCCAAAAGTGATAGTTGAGATAGAATGCACTCAAAAATAATGCATTATAAAAAGTTATTTTTCAGAATAACATGAGTTTTGAATTGCTTTTTCTCAAAAGTTGACTTAATCACTGTGTGCAGTCTGCTGTGGAAAAGAGCTGAGCTAAGGCATGTGCACTATTGGTCAATTTGACATCAAAAGCTCTAATTCCAGTATTTTTATTTTTTTCATAGTGTAAAAATGTTCTTACGTGCAGAGAGATCTATAGCTGGTATTTCCCTTTTTCTTTTCCTTCCTCTGTCCCTTGATAATTAGATTGGATTAGGCTATTTCTGCTTATAAAATTTGTAAATTGCAGAAAGAAGTCTTGGTACTACCTTACATTTTTTCAATTTAAGCTCCGTCTGCAGCTGGGAAGGCCCGTGCCCTCTCCTGGCTGGTTTTTTAGGGAGGCTAAGGCTCAGTGTCTTGGCTAGAAGAGGGATTTGACCATTTCATTGTGGCCCATTTTTACTCTGCTTCTGACACTGAAACGACTTTCCAAAAAGAATTGAGTTGTCCCACAATTGTGCCATTCTAAATGAAGTTAGCTAGAGAAGTGGAGAGTGGTTGGTCTAAGTTAAAAGCATGCTTTCTGCTGTTACATAGTCACGGCTGGGTTTAATATAGATGTTTTTTGGGGAAAAAGTAGAGTTATTGGAGGCTGGATTCTGGCATTCAGTGACTCTGCAGTCACTGGAGCTACGTCTCTGGTTTAAAAATGACTTTTCTGTTGCACCCTTGCAAAATTATTTTGTTTCTTAAGGGAAGGCATGTTGTTTCTCAGGAGAACACTGTACCCCAGGTGCTCCTGTGGTTGCCATGGCACTTTGCTAGCAAGCAGCCTCTTAAATATGCTACTACTGGCAAAAAATATGGTGTCTTTTTGATCGCTTTGCCAGATGCTCATTTTATAGAATATTCTACACAGAATGGTTTGATTTTTGGGATAAAAAGTCCTTTTTTCTTTTCCCCTGAAATGTCCTTATTTTTGAATAAATAAGTTTCTGAGCTAGTGTCACTTTGTTTTTTTTTTTAAATAAAAAACCGAAAACAACCCTTCCATCTTCTTTAGCCCAGTCTACTTCTTTTTAGGAGCTGGTTTGGTAACTGATAGGCAAGTGTGATTTAGCCAAGCTGGCTTTGGTCACATAATCTTACTGAGAAGTCAATTTTCAAAAATGTCTTTTGTTTATGAGAATACCTGAATACCTGCTTCAGTCTTGTTTGCAGTCTGTCCTTTTTTCCTTGTCAGGTTCTGGGATGTAAAGAACAGCCTGTGTGCTTGTGTGTGTGTGTGGACAGGGTGGGTTTAACAGCTGAGTCTGTTTGGGGTGGTTTCTTTTTATCTTCTGAGCAGCCCCAAGAGAGTTGTGTGGTGGGTTGGTTAGTTTGGTTGGCTTTTTGTTTTGTTTTAAAAGTGTTTTCTTCAGGCACGAGTCTTGGTTATTACTGTGCCTTAATAAGCAAAGAAGATGTGAGGATGTCTTTTGGAAATGAAGATATTGGTATTCCTCACACCTAAGCATCCAAGGTAATGGAATACAAATGAAGGGACTTAAGGCTAAACCGTGCCTTTTGGCACTTGTCTGAACAAGAAGTGCTGCTTAAACTGAATAGCTGAGAATTATCACAGAAGGTGTTGTGGCCCAGGAACCTCTCTCTCCCCCCGAGACCTCGCTCCTGTGTTGCAGGGTTTTGCAAGCAGCAGGGAACACTTGCAGTGTGTTGTGAGGGTTGTGCTGGCTGTGTGCAAAGTCAGAGAAGCCCTTGTCCCTGAGCATTCTCCACATTTCTAGTCCACCTGCTCTGGGTGGGAAGGTGTTGGCATCTACTGCATGGGTGGATTTATTATGACATATAACATAAGTCACAGTCAAGCCCTTAAGCAAGGTTTGCTTTAGTGACTCTTTTTTTTTTTTTTTTTTTTATGAAGGCTGTAGTGAAACTTATTCAGAAAGCTATTCTAATCCTGTTCTGCCATATGAAAAATAAAAGTGTAATTTAAAACAAATGACTTGCCAGACATTGAATGCCTAGTGAGGTTGTGCTAGTCCCCAGTGCAGAGGGTCATCAAATCAAATATTGTGGTGGAATTTTTGAAGTGCTTGGATAATTTTATGACCAATAGTAGCATTTGTAGTTATGAAAGGTAAGATAAAGATCATCAGCTCTCATGCTTCAAGGCATAAGGTAATCACTGCAGCGTTACAGGAGGGATATTTCCCTGCTGAGCAGCATTACACAGTTGGTTATGTACATTATGGGGTGTGTTCTTTCCTTTGATCTAAGCCATTAGCCAAAAAGGTGACACTTGATGGCTGAACAGGTTACTAAGACAAATCTTATATCAGCCATCAAGGGGATATATGTTTCTGTGTGAAAGGGTTTTGTTGCATCACATAATCCAAGCTGTTACTTGCAGGAATGTGTGTCTCAAAAAATCGTATAAAAGTGAGGGGTTCCCATTTTGGGCTCAGCAGCTCCCCAGCTGCTGTGGGAGGCTTATTTTCACTATATAAGTGCATGATTGTTTGCTTAGTTGGTGCTCTCTCCTGCTTGGACCCAGCCTCAGCCCACAGTCTGCACGTGTGCATGTTATAGTTTCATGGGACTTGGCAAGTAGGCACTGGGGCTCAGGAGTAAAAGGCAGATTGTGACTCTGTGCAGTCAGTGGCAGGGTTGTGAGGCACTGCTGGGTCCTGTCCAAGGTATTCTCTGCCCTGATGGGTTGGACCTAACTTCCAGATGGCCATTTAATACTTCTGCATGCTGGCCATATTTAGAGCTAGCCATGAGAAGGACTTAAGCATGGTAGGCTTATGTATAATAGTAGTAAAATCTGTGTATTCCCAGTCTTTGTTTAACTAGTCTGTAGAGGGGAAGGTTTTCTCTCTTCTTGATAAAGGTTATTTTCCCATTCTTGTAATCCCTCTAGAAACCTTTTTCTGGACATACTTACAGGTTCTTTTTTGGAAACAGGTGATCAAGAAACAGCACATTATTTCTTATGAGATCCTGCCACTCCCAGAAATTCATTAGATCTTTTTACAGCTGCAGCAAATTGGTACTTCTTAATCATTCTTTCCACCAGCTTTCTGTTCCTCCGTTTCTTAAATTTGATGAACCTCCAATTTAAAACAGAAATCCTTGTTAAACCTTTTGTTTGTCTTGTCGTGGTGCACCTTTTAAGTTTCATGCCATTCAGTTTTCCAGCTCACAAGGTCGTTTCATTCGTTGTGTGTGATCTTGTCCTCCTCCGTGCTGATAACTCTGTCATCTTTTCATTTCATAATCTAGTCCTTGAACAAAGGTTGCTAATGAATATATTAATCAGAGTAAATCCCAAGACTGGTTCCTGAGAAGTACTATTAGTAACATTTTACCATCTTGTGAACTGCTCTATTTCAGTACAGACTCTTGTAGTGCCTCCCATAGACAGTTTCCTATCCGTATTGTGATGTATTCCTATATTATTCCTCATAGTCTGCCTTTTAAATAATGATTTCTTAGAGGACACTGTCAGATGCTTAATTTAAAGGCAGATATATTAGTTGCACTATCCTGCCTTTGTCTAAGTAGTCAGCTGTCTTACTAAGAAACCCATTACTTCTCTCAGGTCATCTATTAGTAATGAGAATATACTTCTTTTTCTCCTACTTCAAGTCTGCCTCTGTGCCCTCGATTACTTCTGAAGGCTGCTGTGTTTGGTGTCAAAAATCACATGAATATGTGTTTATCACTTCTTTCTTGGAATGCAGCTCCTATATTTAGTATTCCCCAGTTATTTTTGCTTTAGTGATACGATGATCAGGGATGCACAAAGTTTTCAAGTAAAGGTTTATGAAACTAACTGGTACAATGGGAAAACTTTAGTTCCCATTAGTTTATAAATTTCATTGAAAAACTTGCCGCTGAATTTGTATTTTCATCTTCCAGTTCTCTCAGTGTGCTGGGAATGTTCCTGTCCTTGTGGCATTATTCTTATGAGAAAATGAGACAGTTGCCCATGTTTGGGGGTACACAGAGGTAGCTTTTCATTGGATCCATATGAGAATAAGAATCCTTAAGTATTTCTTCATTTTAATCTTTCTTCTTAAGTGACATGAGTCTTTCACTATCCAGTCTGTTTTCCTTCGAAAGATTGAGCTCAGGTACTATTTTTACTGTGTGGCTAATTTAGGATTTACATTGTTAATCAATCTTTTTCCACTCTTGTAAGATTTTTTGCTTACTCCTGATACCTTCTTTGAAGTGCTTCTTATCCTTGCTGTGTTTTTTAATATTTCATTCCAAATAGTTTCAACCTTTTGTTAAAGTTTTATCCCTGTACTCTAGAGCTCAGTGCAGTCCTATCAGTTGTATTAACTTTCTTAGACCTTCAAGAGTTGGCTCTGTTAAAACCTAAACCTTCTTTTTATATGTATTTTTGTATACCCTGTTAAATATCAATTAACTTGTCGATAGATGAGTTGGTACACAATCATTTGATCCATTTCTTAATTTAGCCAACCTTTCTGTATGGTAGTTGCTGCTTTTGAATTCTTCACCCCAGATGTTGTCCCCAGTGAGGCTCAGCTGTGATTAGAGGTAAAGAACAAGCCTGAAGACTTCACATCTTGGGTTAAAAAATTGCAAACTGCTATGAAACAAAAATCACCAAAAAAAGATGAGGTTTTCAGTCTGCTGTTATCTTTTGATTTCCTCTCAGTCAATAGGATGTGACAACAGGATTACTCCAGGCTTCACAAAATATAGTTTTCTGTTTTCTACTCTTTATTTCTGGAGACTGATGAATAGCTGATGTCATTATTTTAATAAGGTATTTTATTTGATTTGGAACTGTCTTCATTTTAGTTTCAGGTTTATAACTGTAGTTCATCAAATTCTGTTGCATCTTAGTTAACTTTAAATCAATTTTTAATAGTGAGATTATGTTTTTTTTAAAATTTGGACATTCAGAAGAACCTCTTTGGTTGACCCAGCTGTAGTTTTAAAGGAAAACATTGTATGTATAGTGGGCATGCTTTTTGGTACTGAAACACATGAAAAATGAGATAACAAGTGAAGTGAGGGGAAATGATATACAGACCTATTTGATTCACTGCTATAAGCAGAAAAAAAATCATAATGGGGTCTTTCTGTGTAAATTATCAAATTATTTCACTTGTTACAATTCTGTCCCTTCTGTGGAAGGTCATGGCTAACCAGGATGTAACAACTCTGGCTGTGCTGCATAATTCTCTTTGTTTCCTGTTGTAAAACATGCCAGACCCCAGTGAAAGTCACAATTGGAAAATTAATTGTAAATTGCTGTAATACAAGAACGGCATAAAGAAAGAAACCTATTGGTTCTTACTAACCTTTTAAATAAATTACCTGACTAAGAGAGCTCGTTCCCAGGGCCAGACAGCTCTTTTTTTCATGGGCCAGGCATTGCATTCTGGTGATTCAACCTACTGTTTCAGTCTAGATACCTTCTACCTATTTTTTTATGAAGTTTTGCCCGTAACTTCTGACCCAGACTTTCCTGATGGAGATTTTGAAATTTGAGAACTTCATGAGTGAATGTACAGAGGGTTTTTGTGTGTGAGTTTGCCACAGTCGTTCTGCGTAAGTCGTGTTTTGAAGACTGAGTTAGTGACAAACTCTACATCTTAAAACGTATTTTGGAGTGAAATGCATAATAAAATAAGTGTTCTAGAGAATTACTGCCTAAGTGCCCTACATTTGGCCCACTCAGGGGAATTTAAACGGTCACATTTTAGGCATTAGAAAATGTCTTACGTTTTTAAGCAATAGTCTTAGCTAGAGATTGGACTAGAAAGAGAAGAATACGGGGGCAAGATTACTTGTACAGACAGGCTCAGGTTGGAGGAAAGAAAGGGACAATTCAATATTCATAAAAGATTGTCTTTAAGAGAAATGATTGTCAAATTTAGTAAAAGCCCACTGATGTTGCAAGCAATGCAATGCACGGGATGGAGGGATCAGAGGGACTAGAATTCTGGGTGAGCCTGTGGGCTCAAAAAAATCTCCACTTGGGAGAGGAATAATAACTAGAAGGTCACCTGAATAACTTGTGCTTCTAAAAGATTGTAATTTGGTGTCATGAGAAGGCCAACCCCCCATTGCTAGTAATGGTGGTTACAGACTTGTTTTGGAATTTGAATTACTTTTGTTAACTTGTGATTCCTTATATTCACATAGGAATTAATACCTCTGAGAAAAGTATCAGAAAATGGATCTGCAGTTACTACTTTTAAAGTTACTCTACAGAAGCAGTACCCAGTGTTTCAGCTGTTGGTTGAGTAATTAATGATACTAATGTGTTATGAAATGTATAGAAATGGGATGAAGAATTGCAGTGTTTGAGGAGTGCTGTTAAGCAAACAAATAAAAAAATCCCCAGAAGTAAGCTCAGCATCACAGAGAGAAAAGACCTTTTGATATTACCTCTATTTATGCTTCTCCAAACTCTGGTTGGGAACCTCTCCACATCCTCTTCTGTGTGTGTACACTTGTTCCTTTGCAAAGCTGAAAAGGTGTTATTTCAGAAATGTCACACTCTTCAAAATGTATTTTATTTGTATTAACTTGGCTCTGCTTTCTCAATTTGTTCTAAATTAATGAATACTTTCTGGTAAGGTGAAACTGTATTTTTGTCATGTAATCCATTTATTTAAAGTAAAAACGAGTCATCCATCTCTGCTGAATACCTCCCAAAACCCCAACAAATGATTACTGCTACTGAACTTTTTTGCTCTTCTTGATTTGTGGGTATTTCAAGGTCTGTAAATTTTGTGTTCCTGAAAAGCTGTCTGTTCTACATTCCCTATCTCCTGCTTTTCTTGTACCAAATTTGTCTGCTTTCATTCCTTAGAGAGAAACTCCAACTTGTGTCTGTAGTCTTTGGAAAGCTCTCTAAAATAGCTAGGAGCTTGAAAATAACTAAGAATCTCTCTGTTCCTAACAGTACAAACTGGGGATAGCAGCTTGGTAGGGAATAAGTACAATACTTTTTAAACCTGTACACATGTATTTTATTTTTTTATTTTTTTTAATGGGTACCTTCAGCATGACTAACAGAAAAGGAGAAACGGTTCTAGTATAATGATTGTTTCACACTAACACATGGAACAGTATAATTGAATCTTACAACCTCTGGGAAAAAAAGCTATGGAAATGCATAGGTGGAGAAATAAAGCAAGATATTGCTGCTACCTGACCGCTGTCATATGTGAATAGTGGCATTTACTTTAAAAAATTGCAGCTTTATTAAGATCCAAGAGCAAATCTTAATTTTAAACACAATTGAGTATCGCCCTAAAAATTTGAGAACTTGCCAGCTCTGAAGAAAAAATCCCCCATCTGTCTCTACAACTGAGAAAAAGCAATAATGGCAGTGAGTGAGTTTAAAGGACTGGACAATGTTGAATCTTTTAGTCTTGACCTCCCTTTTTTTTTCTATAAATGAGCACTATTTTTTCTCTCAGAGGCTTATGGTGAAAATGGCATGTGAACACTGAGGCAAATGCACTTTGCCCAAGGACTGCTCATTGCAGTTTCATTTCATTGCATTGAAGTAGTTTCACATTTGTTGTTGTGCTTTCAGAAGTTGTTACTTCCTCGGAGAGATTGCAGGAAGGGGGATCTCTTTGAGCTCTGGGTTTGAGACACGGTGACAGTGACAGACTGATGTTAAAAACTGATTTTACAGTTCCTGGTGAGAGTCTAGGCTCTTGTCAAAAATCGGGGGAGCCTTACAAACGCATTTCTGAGGCAATTCATATATGGCCCTATGTGTAAGTTGCCTCTTCTCCCCTTCAAATTTGGAAGGAGTTGGCCTAATTTTCTTCTCGGGTGTGTGAGAAACCACACTGGGTTGGGCTGTTCCTGGTGGTTTCCAAAGGAATCCGATGGTCTGCAGTCTCCTGCTCTTATGACCCCAGTGCTCATCAATGCTGAGAAAGCAGGGATGTGGCTGATGAGGTGAGGAATGAGAAAGGGCAGATGTGGCCATGCTCTTCCTCTCCTTTCAGGCTGGACAGAACATCCCAGCCAAATTCTGCTAGTGGAACCTGCTGAGTTTGGGCCCAGCTGGACACCATGTCGTGCAGTCTGGGCACCCTGCTAAATCCTGCTGTGGGTATTATAGAAGTCTTTTGCACAAAAGCTTGTGTTACAGTTTTCAAGGCAGAACAGTATTAGAGTGGCATATGATCCCATGTCTCTGCAGTCTGGTGAACATCCCAGAAGGAATGGCAGTCAAATTGCCAGCTCTCTCATGTATTGTGGGAATGGGGCTGTTGACTTCTGTGGGTTTTTGGTTTTTACTGTCTTTGTTGTTTGGGGCAAACAGTAGGTTCATAGCAGTGAACCAAATCCCCTTTGAATGGTATAACTTGCCTCTCTAGCAATGCAGTGAGATAATTTTATGTTTAATAGTATAACTAAGATGATAAAACCGAAACTGTGCACATCATGACTTCCCTTTCTCTGTATAATGCACTGATGATGTATCATCATGATGATAGTTGTTCAGGAACATCTCTAACATCTCTAGTTGGATGGATAGTCCAGTCCAACTGGATGGAGAGCCTGACTCTTCCTGAAGGACAATGGTCTGCAGCCCTCTGTGTAGCCTTGCAATGATAGGCTTGATTTCTTTGCTCTCTGCCCTTTACTTTCAGACACAAAACTGCTTACAATTACCTCTGCTGAAACTAATAGAATTGTATCTGTCCAAAAGTGCTTTTGAGTTAAGGAATGTGTCTTCTGTGGTTTGTGATAACCATAAACCACGACCATTCAGAAGTCTAGGAGTCAGAGAGACTATTCTTTCAAGCCACAATGCATGTTTCTTCATATTGTACCTCAGCTTGCATCAATAACTATTGTCAAACCAATTCCTTTATGCCTTCAAGATGTCTGGGCCTTCTGGGTGGGTTGTAAGACATCAACCACCAGTATTTATTTACACAGACACTAGATAAAATGGCAGATTAAAGCAACGGTGATAAAATTGCAATGCTGAAAAAATATAAACCATTGAGGTTTATACTCAAAAATATGAACAATTTTGCCATCAGAGAAAACAGCAGAACTAAAAAAAAAATACAATAAAAAAATAGAACAACTAGTGAGAGATGCTGTGAGTGGAGGAAAAAATTATTTTCTCAAGGTAGCAATAAGCTGGCTATACCTAAGGGAAATTTGGTAGACGATATGATTCCCTTCAGTCACCTCAGAAACAAGCTGTAGATATTTAAATCATTATTAAAATATTTTATTATTGTTATATCAACAGCATGGTTAATCAGATACTACAACACACTGATTTTCTGACATAAAACCAAATACAGATTCCAGCATATGGATAATAATACCCTGGATATGCTCTTAGTATTCACAAGCCAAGTCTTAGGAGCTGCCTGTAACTGAATGGAGATGGATGCTTTTTAATTTTTAACTGCCTTGTGTTAATGCTATTTTTTTTGTTACTGATTCTTGAACAAGCTGCAATATGGGATGTCCCTTTAATTCTGTGCCTATGCTTAGGATGCCCAGAGAGAGACTTTGGGATTCTCAAGTGCGAAAGGATCCTTTTCTTTAAGATGAACACAGTGTGCATAGGGAACACAGACTCTCATGGATCTGTGGGGGAGCTGGGGATTGTTTTAGTTTATGTATTTATGGATATGTGCATGAATATCAGTTTTTTAAATAATACACGTCAGCTATCTGATTTTTTTATCAGCTGATGTTCTAGTGCACCTCATAAGCTGAGTCTTGTCCTTGAGCCAAAGAAAATATCCTGTGCAACATCCATGATGATGCGTCTTCCTTGTATTTTAAGTAATGGGAGATTTATGGGGGATTTACCAGAATACAAGAATCTAGAACCTATTGGATAACAATAGAAAAGCAAGAAGATTTATATAACCTAGAATCTGTGCAAATTATATGCTATTTAATTGTATTTATAAGAAATTCATATTGGTCTTCCTTCATTTAGAAGGTCTTTATGGCCCTTTGTAAACCTCTAACTAATTTAACCACAGCAATTTTACTATTCCTGTACAGTTTTCTTCCTTTATGTTTCCTTTAAAACTGTTTTAATAGAATTTGGTTCTTGGATAGTTTTCCAAGGTCAAAGCATCATATGATTTTACCCTTCCAAAACCTTTGTGATGGTTCAGAAGTAGAGTTCAGAGCACATGACATGTCAAGGTAGAAACTTTAAAATTCATAAATAGAAAGCTGTTCAGAAAGGACTGTAAAAATGATGAAGGGCTTGTAGGAACTGATTTATGAGGCAAGACTAGAAGTTAGATAAGTGGAGCTTGGTTGAACGTGTGTTCAAATATGTGCATGAACAGTCAGAGAGGAGCTTTTTGTGAATTCAGGGTTGTGGACCGGACAAAAGAGGTGTTTTAGGGCTGCCAAGGTAATAAGAAGGTAACTAAGGAGCAAAGTTGTTAAGATTTCTGAAAAATTGGGAGGTAAATAGAAACGGATTGTTAAAGAGGAAAATATATACATATATGTCAGTTTTCAGCTTTGTTAAACCATAGGATTATCAGTCTGTTGTGTCAATAGATGATTCCACTTATTTGTTTTTTGGGTTTGTGAAATCACTACAGGTGGATGAGAGGCTGTTCTTTATTGGAAGGTGGATGACTTTTAAATAGAATCCTTTTAAATCTTGAATATCAGTGTTTTGTGAGAAAGCAGCGTGTGCTCAGTGTACGAGTCTTGTTATTGTGCATTACTAATTTTTTCTTGACATTTATTATACCCAGAAATAGGAATGCAGTCTAGATAGTCACTCCTTTCCTTTGATTTCTTAGAATGTCAAGTGAATTGCCTCAAAAAGGCTGGTAGTTGTGTTAAATGATGGGTTTATGACTCAACAGGATTTCAGTACATCACTCACCTTAATGAAAAACAACGCCTAAATAATTAAAATTGCACCAATCAGCTGTTAAAATGGCAGTTATTAGCATTATTCTTACAGCACTTGAGTGGAGTGGCAGCTTGAAAAATCGCGTTTTTGCCTTTCCATCTTAAATGGGTCTCTGATTCTTCACTCTTTAGTACTTAAGACATAACAAACATGGTGATAAAATTGCTTAGATTACTTCTTCACAGGCTAAAGGAAGTAAAATTCTTCATTTAAAATAAGTAAATTAAGTGGGTTGACCTTGGCTACCTGCCAGGTGACCACCAACCTGCTTTATCACTCCCCTCCTCAAGGCAGGGAGTGAAAATATAACAAAAGGCTCGTGGGTCAGGGAGAGATCACTTAGCAATTACCTTCATGGGCAAAACAGACTCGGTGTGAGGAAATTAATTTAATTTATTGCCAATCAAATCAGAGTAGGATAATGAGAAATAAGAACAAATTTAAAGAAGGCCTTCCCCCCACCCCTCTCTTCTTCCTAGGCTCGATTTCACTCCTGATTCTTCTACCTCCTCTCCTGAAGCACCAGAGGAAGATGTTCAATGGCAGTTGTGGTTCATAGTGCCTTGTCTCTGCTCTTGTTTCCTCCTCACGCTCTTCCCCTGCCTCCAGTATGGGATTCCTTCCACAGGAGAAGGTTCTTCCTGAACTGTTCCAATGTGGGTCCTTCCCACAGGCTGCAGTTCTTTATGAACTGTGGAGTTGCAATCTTGCTACCAAATCTTGCCACGGAATCCACCCCTGTAAATCTCCTGCTACAGAACCTTGCCATGCAAACCCAGTACAGTAAAATGAGAGTTTCTTTTCTGTACAAAGGCACGTGGTGTAAGTGATAATGGCATAAAATCTGAAATTCTCTGCTTTCTCAGCAGAAGGAGCCATTCTAATTATGGTTTTGAGAGGGAAAACCACCTTTAGGTTGTGATACAAGGCTTTGACTGCTGTGGAAATATAATGTTTTGTGTTTATCTCCTTTCAGTTGTACGATAATCTCAGTCTTGTGTTACAGCCCATCAGCACAGGAGTGTTAGCCCTGTCCCTAACACTCCTGTTAGGGACACATTGCTCCCTAACTTTTCATATGTTAATATCTAGGTTCTTCCTTCCCTCTTCAGCTCAGTTTTCTCTCTTTTCCCAAACATTGAGGAACTTTTTCCTGTTGACATTGTTACTCTGAACCTGTTTTGAGGTGCTCCCTCTAGTTTCCAATAAAGGGCACACATTAAGATTGGAAATACAGGCAGTGGCTTCTCCCTTTTCTTCTGTTCACAGCAATCCTAGAAGTGCTGTTATTCCTCCTGTGAGCAAAGAGGAGGTTTTTGTGGTCATTACCTTCATAGAGACCTTCATTTTCTGCTGCTGCTGTGCAGGAAAGCCAAGAATATGCAGGTCAAGGACATGTGAACAGAGCACAGATCAGCGGAACAGTGTACCTTAATTTGCTAAAGTAAGAAGTGTGAATTATTCTTTTTAACACCTGTTTGTACAGGATTCAAGTGTCATAACCTTCAGCAGCCAGGCATTTTGGGGGACCAAGTCCCACCAGTGCCTGGTAGTTCTCTTCTGCTCTGGGCAGCTACAAATGGATATTCTCTATTATATGCTGGTATAGGCGTGTTGGTTTGCATTGACATGAGATTTGTATTCTCAGAATTCTTTTTCAATTGCAAAAATGAGAGCTTTGTGTTAAGAAAAATCTCGGAGACACTTCAAAGTAGGGTTTCTTTATTATATAATCTAATGAATTCTATGTGGAGTAGCTTTACTTTGACAATCATCACTTTTCATGTTTTTTGAAGTCTCTGACAGTAGGAGTAGGTTTTCATAAAGCAGGTGGTGTCCTGTCTGGCTCTGCTGTGTAGGTAACTCCATGCTGTGTACTACAATGTAGCTAGGTTACATTGCTGTTAAAAAACCCCAAACTGGGTTAAAGATGTCAGTCTGAACTCAGCATTTGAAACCAGTAATGCTTATTCACCCTCCTTTTCTTTCTCCTCCACCAGGATGAAATCTTTTTTGATTTATCTCCCTCTGCAGTGTACAAATAAGTGCATACACACACACAAACTCTTCAGTTCAAAGCCCATTAAACTCGTAGTGTTTTTCTGTTCACTTTCACAAGGATGACTTTAACCTGATGCTTCTGGCACTCACTGCCCTGCTGTGCAGTCCTGTATTTCACAGACAATTTTACCGAGTTTTGAGAGAACTGGTTAAAGCCCCTGTTGGTGATGCTAAAAGTGGGCCTTATTGCTGATGACATGCTCTGAAATGTGTGTAATAGTGCTGGTAGTAAAATAGTGATTGACTGCCACAACCAACCACATGGTGCTGCCTCTGTTCCCAACCTCCACTCCCAAGGGTGTGATGTGTACTACAAATTAAAATCCTGCTTGTTTCCAGTGATCAGGATCTTTGCAGGAGGGCATGTGCCCATTCAAGATCTTCCATCTCAACCAAGCAACACACTCTCAGTTAGTTTTCATGGCCAGGGAGGCATCTCTCTGCTCCCATCCTTTCTTTGTGCTCTGACCACTTGCCTTGGTGGAACTTGAGGAAATCTGTGTGAATGTATTCCTCAGTAGCTGATACTGATGAAGGAAATGTATGTAAAATGTCATTGACTCTCTATGCTGATAGGGGATGTAGTAATGTAGGTGCAGAGTTACTAGAAAAGAAATATTAAGGACCAGAGTGTTCAATTTCGCTTTTGTTTTTTTTTTTAACAGCAGTTAAACATGTGACTGTGCTATCAAAGGGGAAAGCATTAAATTACCAGTTCAATTTCATAGCCAAAAGCAAAGCAATTAAAATAAATTTTTTGCTAAGTGTTGAGGCAGGACTTAGGGTTGCTTGTAAAGAATATTTTCATGATCATCTATTGGATTCTCCCCAGTCTTACTGTTCCTCTTACTCTCACCTCAGGTTATGCCTGAGGAATGCAGTATTGTTACAATCTCTAAACCAGAAATGCCTCTTTCAGTAACTAGTGCTATAAATCACGCCTGTTTATCGTATCTTCCACTTTTCAGTTGTATCAATTAAGGTTATNGGTATTTTTCTTCTGCTAGGGTTTCCTTGTTTATTCATTTTTACATTATTGATTAAATTTAATTTAAAAAGGCACAAACAATAAGACTAGATTGCATAGCAAAGATGTGGAACACAGAAATGTGTTTAGCATGGCTCTAAGGAATACTCAGAAAGGCACTGTTGTGCAATGATCCATAATTTTTTTATCTGAATATAGTATTTGTCTCTAACCCTCCGTGGAACCTGATTAACAGGGAATAATTTGGACCCGTGAAAATAAAATCAGTAAATCCTCTATCATGTGGAGCCACCTGGTCTGAATTAATGTGGCGTTGCTGCAATTGCTCAGCAATGATGGTGAGTCTGCCACTTCCAGTTCAGTGTTTCCTCATGGATTTATCCACAGAGCTGGATAGAACAACAAGATGTGATGGAAACAGTTGAATAATGAATTGTTGAAAAGCTGCTAAGAGAGAACAGTTAGGAAAATGCAAATAGTGTTGTGAAGGCCATAAATAAACCAGTTGGTGTTTACCAACATGGGACAATGTTGTTCCATTACCTGTGTGCTGCACAAACAGTCACTGAGT
The DNA here is from genome assembly GCA_013390005.1 of Calyptomena viridis. Classification (NCBI taxonomy): domain Eukaryota; kingdom Metazoa; phylum Chordata; class Aves; order Passeriformes; family Eurylaimidae; genus Calyptomena; species Calyptomena viridis. The sequence continues at coordinate 83,223 of WEIV01009797.1, forward strand.
GAAAAAATTACTTCAGTGTGGAATTGTGGAATATTCATTTCATATGATTTTTGCTGCTATAACGTATTCTGTGTCTTATTTATTATAACAGTATATACTAAAAGTCATTACAAAATACTAGACTAGTTTTCCAGGGGCTGTAGGTATTTTTAGATGTGACAAAGACACCACCCCCTAAAAAAACCCAGCAAACCATAGAGTTTTCATAAGCATTTAATTTTTCAGAGGGTTACAGTGTCCTTCAAAATGCCACAGTAAAATGTTGCTGTGGGCACAGGGATTCTAGATCAATTATATGGATAGCCTTCTACAATTTATCATTTGAAGATAGCATCTGTGTGGATTTGAAAGAGTAAACCAGTCAATATCTCAGGCCACAGACAGAAGAAGACAAACTGGGTAAGAGTATCAGGGTAAAAAATAGAACAGTGAAGCAAGTATTGCGGATGGGTGGTATGAAACAAGTGCTGATGGAACCAGGTATTTAATATAATTGCTCTCAGTATAATGGCATGAAGAAGGAATTGCTCATTTTGATGCAGTAATCCATTGTTCACCCTTAGCCATTAGGAAAATCAGATAGAAGGGATTGCAAAGGTAAGGTATTAGCTGAATGAAAATGGATATAGTTATTTCAATTTATCATGTTGCTTGGCTAGTACAGGTGAATGGAAGATTAGAGAAAAACAGCACTTCCCTCACCTCTTCCCTTCCCCTATCCCCTCATATAAGTATCCACTGGTATCTCTAAGGATGTTTGAAAAGATGATAAATAAGGAGGTGAACCTGTTACAGAAATCCTGTGTTCATTTTCCAACAGCAGTATTTATTTCATCAGTGCTTACTGAGATCCAGAAGGAGTTTCTTTAATAAATGAAATCAAAGCCAAAGCAAGTCTGGCTTTGGGAGTACACTTATGTAGTAAACTAGGAGCAGTCTGTCCAAGGAACAGAGCTATTTTCATAAGAACGAGGTGATTATATTGCTGTGTTTTCTAATGGGCAGTAATATATTTGTGAGCAGCAGTGGCATAACCTTTTATTTGTTGTAGACTTATGTAATGGCAACTTTTACAGCCAAGCACGAAGTAGTGAGATTTAGAATGAATTTCTGTGCATTAGGAATCCTTGAAAAAGAAAACTGGGTGAAAGAGTGGTACTAAGGGAGAGTGCTCCTAAAGAAGAGTGGTCCAGTCGGATTTATGGTATATAACTCTCCCTGCTCCTTTCCCTGTAGGGATTTGTTGAGGTTTCCATCATGGGCTTTAGCCAGGGGACAGCAGTTGAGTCCCTCTGCGTCCCAGAACAGTGTCAAATGGCTGAGTCCAAACTTTAAAGCTCACAGTTGGCTTGTGATGTTTTCTGTACTGTTTAATGTCTGATGAACTGCTGAACATGATTATTATGGTGAAGTTAAGCAATATTTTCTTTATTTGGTACATGCCACTATACCTATGCAAACATTTACTATATTTACAAGGACAAACCTTGGGTAGCCCAACGTTTTTCTTATCACATCTGTAGAAATTTTTATTTATTCCCAACTTAACACTTGGACAGAAGCTTTAGGAAAACTTCTGAAAAAGAGAGGATGTACAGATATGATTATTTCTCAACTTTCAGTAAGTATGGGTGATGGATGAAAGGATTTAAAATGTAAAATACTGAACACACCACCTCTAAAAATAATAAAAAGAACAGTTTTTGAGCTGGTTTTAACATAAAACTAATATGAAAGAACAAGCTAACATCATCATGGGGCTGACAGCTTCATGGGTTTATTTCTGATTTCATATTTGTATAAGAGAAGATTTCAAAATGCATCATACTTGAATGGCATTCTTTTTCTGAGTTTGTCTCTTATCTTTCTCTGAATTTAGCTCTTACCTGCTACAGTGTCTTCGGCAAAACTGTCAGGACTGTGGATAGAGAGAGCACTGATCTCTGCTGGTTCATTACTCAGCCCTGTTCTCAGGGGATACAGAACAGCTCTGTAAGCCATCAAATCTCCTGTGTTCTCTCAGTCAATGAGTAAACAGCTTCTCCTGTTGCTCCTGTAAAGTTCCAAACCCCAGCAACTCCTGCAAAATCGACACCAGTTTATATGGAATTAACTCCTTTCTAATTGAAGTGATCTCATTATAATCAGCAGAAGTTGCACAGAATCATAAAGTGGCTGGTGTTGGAAGAGACCTTAAAGATCACTTAGTTCCAACCCCAATGCCAAAAGGATAAACAATTCCAGGAATGGGGCATCCACAGCTTCTCTGGGCATGCTGCTCCAGGGTCTCACCACCCTCCCAGGGAAGAATTTCTTCCTAATGCCATATCCAAACCCACCCTGTGTCAGTTTGAAGCCTCAGAATGAAGCAGTTTCTCAGTATTTCTCCCAGGCTGCCTGTCATTACATCTCACTCTTTGCTTTTGAGAGCACTTATTACAGTTCAAGAGACAGAAGTTGTCGTTGCCTTTTTTTTTCCCCCCTTTCTGATGGACACCAGGTCATTTCCCTGAAATATAAAATTCTCTCTTCAAGTAGCTGCTGATATTCCTGAGCGTGTTACAATAGCTGGGGGTGTTGAAGAACCTCTGTGCCACAATGTCCATGAAAGAACGTGCCAAATGCTCTTCAGACTCCCTGAATCCCTTAGAGCAGAATGTCTTCAAAGGCATTGATCTGCCTTTATGAAGTGTAAGAGGCCAGGGAGTAGCTGGAGAGCAGGAATAGTAGCACTGACTTGGGTAGAAGTCCTAAATCCTGCTGGCCAGGCAGACTCTGAAACTGGAGTGGTTTGCTCCTTATATTGCCTCTCATAAGCCACTGAGTGGAAGAGCAAATTAAGCAGCATCTTTAAAGAATTCCAAGTCCTTACCCCCACTCAGGCACACTCCTTAGTAGCCTGTTCTGCTGCTGTGCATTCTAAATAGAAATATCAGTGTATTTTCAAAGAATAATTAGAAAGAAAAAAATTAAAAGGCTTGGATAATCCCGGATAAAGCCATCTTTTTTAACTCCAGATAGTTCTAAACATCATAGCAGCTACTGTAATAAGTACAAGAAGAATTTTCTCTTGTTTTTTCTAGTTGCTTTGGCGTGTTTGAGCAAATGACTGAGCTGCTGCTGTTAGCCAAAACCTGTTTCCAAATGTTCCATTCTGCTTTCTGTGATTATTGTTAATCTATGCTCTCTAAGCTGTGTTATCATATGTGAGTTCTGGCTATATGTGAATTCTGGCTGCATATTTTTTAAAATAACTTAGTTGCAACTGTCAGAGATAACTTACTCATAAGGTATCAATCATCCCTAAGAGTTGAAGCTGCAAACATTTTAAAAAAAGTAATATTGATACGTCTGAACATGTTTTATTAATGTATTTATCAAATGAATGCACTTAGGGTTAAGAAAACAGTTTTCTGTTAGAAATAACGCCGCATTACCTATATTTTCTTTAATGCTTACGCATCAGTGACAGCTTTTGGACCGATTGAAATGATCTTTTAGGAAAAATTCAATTTAAATAAACTGGTTTTGTCCCGAGAAGTCTCAAGGCTCTTTGGGACCATCCCACCAAACCAATGGCACTGACATTTAGTGATGCATCATACATTGTCAGTGGAAGGCACAAAGCAGAGTGGAACTGCAAATTTTCAATTTTCTTAGAGAGGAGAAGAATTTAGTAGAATAATAAAAGGAAAAACATCTCACTAAGAGAGATGCTTGATAGTCTGGACAGCAAGATTTAAGGAGGTAGGTGCTGTCTTTGATGATAGGATTGTGCTATTTTGGGGAAACAACCACTTTCCTGAGTAAATTGTTGACTATGTAGCTGAGAAACAGGGAGCAAAATGTTTTAACTTCTTTTTGAGAATAACCAGTTGCTTTCTTGAGTGTGATTGATAAAAGTATTTAAGCTTAAGACTATTGAAATAAAGACCAGGAAGGTACCTTTACTTGAATTTGTGTTTTTGTCCTTCTCAGGAGTGTTAAGTTAGTTTGGGGCTGGAAAGTATGACTGTTCAAGTGTGATTTGCATGTGAATGTGTGTTTTAAAATATTTATTTGTTTGTTTATTTGTTTAAGCTAATAGTTACACAGTTTCCATCCCTGAGGGACAGTTAAATAGACAGAAAGCAGATTTGGAATATTGATACTCTTCTCTCCATCTAAAGTAGGTATACCAATGTAAAGCACATTTACACTGTGCCCAGAGGAAGAGGCTGCACCGTTTTAATGATGCTCTAAAAGTCAAAATGATAATACTTCCTGATGTTATTATATTGATAGTTATTTTATTGCCATTAGACTCCCAGGTGATGCTACACCAGCCCTAATTTATGAAGGCATTTTTTGCTAGTTAGTTGCTTAATGACACTGAGGTAATATTTCTCAGCCTTGTTGAAAGGGAATTTTTCCTTTGCCTTATCTGCTCTCGTTTTGGGTTATTCCCCTGCCTGTGAATGGGCAGCAGCTCCATCCCCGAGTCAGAGTCTCCTGTGTTTGCACTGCTGCCCTGGAGGGGATGAATTGCTATCAAGAAATTGGTCAATAGTTGTTGGTGAACAGTTTTAGCCTGAACCTTTGCAGTCGGTCATTAGGCTTTTCTTACTCAGGCAACTGGGGGAGCCGAGGTGCTGCCAGCTCCCAGGGAACTGCTGCCTGCTGTGGCTAATGCCTCCTGGCTCCCCGAGGGCTCTCTTGCACGATTTGAGAAACTAGCCCTGTGTAGAGATAAAAACCAGGTGTAGGGTGTGTTTGACACATAAGATATATCAGAAAGAAGACAGGCAGTGGGAGGGTAAAAGGAAAAATAGAAAGGCAGGCAGAGCTGAGGTCAAGTGAGTCTGGCAGTGAAAAGGAGATAAGAGCAGGAGAGGGCGGAATCGGGGAGCATTTGGAGAGCAAATAAATATAATGAACAGGGTGTTGCTAAGCCAGTGGAGTGAAAAGAGCATGTGTTCGTTTTTGCATAAGCACAGGGCGACTGAAATTTTAGGACCTGTGTTTTGCTCCACTGCTGTTTTGGTTGATACGATTCCATCAGCTTGTGAACGTATTTTAAGATTTGATATTATTTAAATAGTAATAGTGATTGATTTTATATTTTTAAAAGTACAAATTGTTTAGACCATGCTGTAGTCATGAGTCAGTGTATAGTAATGACTGAATAAAAAGAGAGGGGGGGAATTCCTTCCCTCCCCCTCCTTTAATAATCGTGAATTAGAGATCTCAGCTTTCTGCAAACTGTTTTTTTCTTTATTTTCTGTCTTTGCTTCCATACAGAGTGCCCAAAAATTCTAATTTAGTTTGGTAAAATATACTCTCCAACCAGAAGGCAAGTAATTGGGCGATAGTTGCGGACAGAGTGATTCTGATACCAGTAAATAATCAGTTCTCTGGAACACTTCATATTTGTTTCATTCTGTTTTGGTTTGAAAGTTACTGTCTTTCAGTAGTTAAACTGTGAAGCCCCACACAATGGGTGATGGCACCACTACTGTCCAAAGGGATTATCGTTAAATACACGCAAACATTGGTCTGCAATTCCAGAAGCAGAGGGTGCTTTGTTTCAAGATTGTTCTTTCATGGTTATTACAGGACTAACAGTTTTAAAAATAAGAGGCCCGTTTCGCCTTTGGGTGAACGGACAAAACTCCCATTGCCATTAATAGGAACTGTGTCCTCTTTACAGGTGAAATTATTTTGGTGTGCTGTAACTTATTGGAAACAGTAAAAGATGCTCTAGTTGAGATTTCATGTCTCATTGTCACCTTTAAACATTACAGATATTTACCCATAGGTTTCTGAGTCAGGCATGAAAAGAGTTAAGTGGTTTGGACAGTTTGTAAAGTACATTTGAAGATGAGAAAACCTCTTTCCCTGGCTGTGGGTCGAACAGCATTTGTATTGTCTTTCCATGCCACCTGGTTTTTGGTGTGAGCTGATGGGGGCCTGCAGTGTTATCCCATCGTACTCGTAGCATTGCTGAGTGCACTGGCACATCTAATAAAAGATAATACCTTTGCCCATAACTTCACAAACACTCTTTAGGGCTGTGAAGAGTAATGGTGGTAACTAATTAGCTACAGAGCATGTGAATACTGCAGTAAAGAGAGCTCTGTATAGACTTCCAGCCCTATTTCACTACCTGCTAAGGAAACACTTGAAACCAGCAGGACACCACTCACTTACCAAGCCAACCCACCCTGTAACTCAATAATCCTTGCTGAAAAGCTGGAGCCTGAATGTCTCTGCTATTGGAAAGCTGAGCTTATGTAGATGGAAGCTGGTGATATGTCCATGATCATTATGCTGTGTCAAGTCTCATTTTGAAGACCATAAGTATACCTTTTTAGAAGAAAAACAAACTACTTCACCAGCCTAGAGAGAAACATAAATCATGTATTTTTGTCACCTCGAAAGACCACTAGAAGATGAGCTTTAATATTTCAAATGTGACAAGCAATCTATAAACATGAATCACAATTTGAGTTCCATTACAGCTGAGCTGATACATACCCCTGTGTGCTTTATGGATTTTACTCTAACAATATTAACTAAAAATCCAAAGCTTTTTGTGATGAACACCTAACCTTTTGCAGGAATTTGTACCATTGTGGTCTAGAACAATAGCTTTAGCATTGCCCTACAAGCTTTAATAAAAAAATTAGTTTGCCAGTTTTAACCTCTCAATATTGTTCTCTGTAATGAAAATGTGTGTATTAGTAGAAGGCTAATATTGCAAAGATAAAAGAAAATGTGAAGTGTTGAAAGGGTTTTTGGAAAATGCATCAAGAAAGATTGAAAAGAGAGTTAAAGAAATGAGCAAAGTTTGAAGAGACAGATCTTTTCTTACTTCTTCCTTTATTAGGCCTGGGCTCTTTCTTCCTGGACTCTAGAACTTCTGCAGCAACCCAGCGACAGTTTTTCTCAAATCCTCTATTTATAGTCAAGTCATCACTTGAAGTCCCTAGTCTCCTTTTGAGATATTCTCCCACAGCAATATTTTCATATAGGTTGTGAATTTTCTTTTTATCTCTGGGTATTCTCGTACCTTTTGTTGCAACAATCTGGGCCTTTCTTGCAGTGAATCAAAGTTCAAATTCCTTCACCTTTGAGACTTTTAATCCTCTCGCTTCCTCTTGGGGGAAGAAAGAAGTATAGTCCAATGAATTCAGTGAGGGAGCTGGAGATGAAGAGTAGTGCATAAGGTTAATTTTCAGGTGAATTCATTGCTGTTTTGACAGTCTTGCTTTCTTTATAGACATCTTTTCATTCCTTTTTCTTTTATGCTAGAAAATTATTAGATATGCAAGAACAAAACTCCTCAAAGCTATGCTCCAAAAGCCTATTAAAAATAGTCTGCAAGCAGAACAGTGTGAACACACGTCAACACCTGAGTGTTTCCCAAGTGGCTCGAGCACTCAGTGGTGTGATAACAAGACATGTGGGAGGATTTTTCATGGCTTTTATCTTTCATATATTGATGCTCCTGACTTTTTAAAATTCGTTTCAAGTGGTACTGCAACTGAAACAACAGAAATGCAGGAACGAGATAGTTTAAGGTGTTTGCAGTGGTATACAAAGTATTTTGCCTCCAGGCCATCATTTCTAATTCATTCCGGGTTGGCAGCAGTCAGAAATCACTGCCAACTGACAGCTGTTTGCTGGTCAACACAAAGCAATTTAGGTAGTAGTTCCTGCTGGACAGATGTCTGTAATGTAGAAAGTGTGAGTGTAGCTGGCATGTGTTTCATTTTCAGAGACTGGAAGACACGGGTGTATCTAACCTGCAGCTCCTTCAGTTCAGGAAGGTTAAACAGGATACTGGAATTTAGGTAACCCAGAACTCAGCGTGTGCACAGTGAGTGTGCACCTTGTGTGGGTGGATGCTGATGTTATGGTGCTAATCTCTGTTTTTCATGAGCACTGTGTGTTGAGAGGGAGAAGGGGGACTGTAGATGGGGTTCTGCAGATGGTACTCCAGCAGCCAAGGAGGTTCTTCGGCTTGTTATCCATTGATACCTTTCCTGAGTGCGAGCAATCAATAACAAAAAGAGAGTAATAGGGGGGAAAAATGAGTCTGATTCATCTTTCTTTGTGTGGACGTATGTAACACTAGAATTAATACTTTGAAAACCATGAATTACTTCATATAAAATCTGTGCTGCTAAGCAGAAAATCTATCCTGCTGAGAAAAAAAATAGAGACAATTCTTCAGTATAGTGTCTGTTTTTGTGGGGAAGTAAGGGGGAGACTTTACAGTTTACAATATCACAGAGCTTTGAGATATTTAAAATGGTAGGTTTGAGTCACTATTGTGAAAACAGTTTTGACTTTGGATTTGCAGCAGCAATAGAGATTGCTTAAGCAGAGATATGTGCTCAAGTTTTTGCTCCTCCTTAGTCATCTTTTTTTTTTTCCCTTTGACATGATGCAAAGCAGCCATAAAATCGGCTTGGGTAACTGGTTTGGTCTTCTGCTTGTGTGGGATGTGGAAGTGGTACAGAGCCCTGTCCAGTAATTCCTGCAGCGTTGTCAGAGCACTTGGGTGAATCTGAAGGTCAGGAGTACTCCCTGTTCAGCTGGGCAGCTGAATGTGCTCCTGCATTGTCCTGATAAGCATTATCACATCATATGTGACCAGCACAGCATCTGATATTGTGGTGTACAGAGTCACTATGCCTTTCAGAGTTAAGATTTTCAGTATTGCTTCTGATGCTGGTTTATGTCTTTGGAAATGGCATCAGTTTTTGGTTTTTAATACTGTAGGTTTTTAATACTCCAAATATATGCGTTACTTTTCCAGAATTAAAAAAAATAAAAAGGTATTTTATGAAGAACAGTGGGAAGGAACCCATAACTATAATACAGGAGATTTAGCTAACTAATTTTTTACTAAGTTTACCTTGTTCCTAATGCTAGTGTTTAACCAGATTGCCTTTGGAGTTGTAAATGGAGTTTATTTTCTCTAATGTCGCGTTATTGATGTCACTAAGCCTGACTGTAGCTTTCCTTGGTGGTTCTTCCCTGCAGATATTGATGAGTGTGCTGCCAAGATGCATTACTGCCATGCCAACACCGTGTGTGTTAACCTGCCTGGATCCTATCGCTGTGACTGTGTGACGGGATATGTCCGTGTGGATGATTTCTCCTGCACAGGTGAGCTCTCAGGTACAGCAGTAACTGTTAGACTCCATGTGTCGTGTGTATTATTTAGCTTTTATCCAGTCCCTGTGCTGCACCAAACACCACGTACCAGCTGGTCCTTTGCTGGCATAAAAATTAGGCAAAACCAGGATAAATAAATGCGGTTTGAGGTACCTTTCCTATGTATGGGGCCTTTGGGATTAGCTTGAAACATGAGAAATTATCCAGGAAGAAAAGCTTTCTGCACAGAGCTGGGACAAATATGTAAAAGGAAAACTGAAAATGTATGGAGTTATTGGGAGGTTTGGAAATTGTTGTTAATGCTGAGAATTAATGTCTATGACAAGTTGGTTAGAAAAGAAAGCAAGTGTGGTAGTATTAGACAATAAACTAGTGGGGTTTTTTGGTCTTAATACCTGTCAGCAAAATGAGCTCTGAAAATTCTTAGCAGAAGGTGGGTAGGGGGTTTCTAAGGGACCTTCTCTGGCAGTCTCAGAAAAATGCTCAGAGAAGCTGCTGAGCTGCTCATTCCAGCTCTACCTGTCTGGATAATTTCTTTCAATCATAACGCTCCACAAAAGCTGATCTTGGGATTATTTTGATGGTGCATCTGTTAGGCAAAGGAGGAAAATATCAGGCAGGTTTATCGAAATGGATGTGTCAGGTCAACACAATACCATGTTTAGAAGGGTGTTGGGTGAACTGTGTTCTCGAGTGGAAGTATGAGAGTGAATTCCAGCCTGGAATAACTACATTGTAATGCACATTATCATTAGGGAAGGCCATAGGAAGTGTTGACTTTCAGGATGATAGCATGTCTTTGAGCTAAGATTATGTAGTTTATAAAACTGTAGCGAAGTCTTGATCACCTTTTGAGAGAGGCTGATACTAAATATTATTTATATGATTTTTATTATGCCCAGAGAGTCATTATTTCTGGATCATCTGTCTCTTTTGAGTTTTTCCTGATATTTTACAATCTCACATGACAGGTTCAGACCTTAGACCTTAAATTCTGTTCTAAGCATGAGTGCTGGGTGAGGTAGCAGCCTTCACAGTGGTGGGTAGAGTGTTCTCGATAATCTGACACTTGCTTTTCCACAGCAATACTGCTGATTTCCTGATGGCCCTTTCTCTCCAGCGAGGCACTATCATTAAGCATTGTAGTGCCAAGGACTTACCACAACCAGCTCTATCCCCCCCCCCCCCGTGAACGGACAGAGGAGAGGTAAAAAAAAACCAACAAAGGGTTTCACAAACTTTGCAATAAGGACTGTAAGAAACTCCTCACCAATCATTTCACAGGCAAAACAGGCTCCGATCGGGGATATTAAGAATTTATTATTATCAAAATCAGAGATTAAGAGTGAGAAGTTCGATAGATCTTACAGACACCTTTTGCCCCCACCCCTCCATCTTTCTAAGATCTCCCTCCTTCCCAGGAGGCCCAGGGAGGTGGGAGTGGGGGTTATGGTCAGATGTTGTTTCTGCTGCTGCTCACAGAGAGGGTCCTTCCCCTGCTTCCTCGTGGGGTCTCTCCCACAGAAGAGGGTCTTCCACAAAACTGCTTCCGTGAGAGTCCCCCCCACAGACAACAGCTCTTCAGACACTGCTGCCATATGGGTCACTTTGCCATAGGGTGCAGTCCTTCAGGTATAGCTGCTCCAGGGTGGGTCCCCCACAGGTCCTACCAGGAAATCCTGCGCCAGCATGGGTCTCCTCTTCCCACGGGCTGCAGGTCCCTGCCAGGACCCTGCTCCAACATGGGCCTCCCATGGGGTCACAGCCTCCTTCCAGCATCCCCCTGCTCCAGTGTGGGCTCCTCCCTGGGCTGCAGGGGGATCTCTCCTCCCCTGTGCTCCTCCCTGGGCTGCAGGGGCACAGCTGCTCCACCATGGTCTCACCATGGGCTGCAGGGGTTCAGCTCTGGTGCTTAAGGCATCTCCTCCCTCTCCTTCTCCACTGACCTTGGTGCCTACATTGCTGTTAATCACAGCTTCTCACCCTGCTCTTCTCTAGTGCCCATCTTCATCTGCCTTTGTACCTTTTTTTTTTTCTCCTCCTTAAATATGTTATCACAGAGGTGTTACTATCACACCTGACTGGCCTGGCCTTGGCCAGCAGCAGGTCCAGCCTGGAGATGCTGACATTGGCTTTGCTGGAAATGGGAGAAGCTTCCAGCAGCTTCTGGAAGAAGCCTCCCCGATAGGCCCCCCCCCCAAAAAAACCTGGCCACTGAAACCCAGTACAAGCATGCAAAGGGTTTAGAAAGCAAGGTATTTGTGATGTACCAAAAAAGTGTGAAGTTGTGAGACAAGTTTCTTGACAGTAATGGGTGAACATTCACTTAAAGTGCATGCACACAAAAAAAATCCAGGGTGGGTGTAAGAACAAATAATAGAATGAGGGAGAGAACTATTTCTTGCAGGTTTATTGTCTTGCTACAAAGACTTCATTTTTGACATCATGGTAAAAAAGCACAGGAAGAATGTAACATAGATCAGGAGAAACTTGGTTCATTGCCTGTTGTATCTAGAAATAATGGTTTGTTATAATAATAAATGTAGTTAAAATAAGTATTGTGCAATAGAAGCACTAATCCTGTTTTTGTGTTTTGCATTATGTTTATGCAGACTTTTAGCAATAATAGCAATGATAAAAAAAAGCAATAATAATAAAAAATCAGGTGGCAAATCCTCAACTCGTTTCCCCTCATACTGACACCGAATGTTTAGCAGGCACAAATGAAATAGAGTGTAGCTATTACTAATTTTTTAAAAAATTTATTTCTCTTTATTGAAACAAAATAAATGAGAAATTTTCTTGTTATTGAGCCATGCATTTGGAGACAAATCTGAAAGCCTGAGATGAGCTGCTGTTCTGATTACAGTTGTATGTGTGGGATCAGGCTCTGATGGGTTCAGAATAAGGATTAAGACATTTCAAATGTAAATGCTTCAGGCACATCATGGCATTGCATGTATTTTATGCATTGTGGACCTTGAAGCAGAGTTATTCCATAGAGCAGGAGGTGTCATGTTTTGGGAAGTCTGAGCCTAATTCATGAAGGTACGTTAGTAGATTCTGTGTGTTACTGGGCATGTGCTTGATGACTTTGGTGGCTGATTCCCCAGCTCTGGCAGCTTTCAAAAGGTGCAAAGCAGTTGTATGTGGATGCCGTAAGTCTGAAGCAATTTTTAAGCTGAATGAAATATTTAAATTTGATATTGAGGGGTTTATCTTTCTAAAAAGAAGTGGAGTGACTATTGAAATGCTATATCAATTTGAACTGAACAAAATGAAATTCACTTGGATATTGCTGAATTTTAAATACACTGCTTCAGATGTCTTTTCTTAGAACATTACATCTTTCTGAAATTAAACTAATTTTTACTGTTTTGACATTGGTGAAACCTTTTTTCCCCAAACAATCTTTGAATAATAGTTCCCAATTGTGAAGTAGGAACTTCTGTGGTTATCAGTAAGGAGCTGCTTTGTTGGAAGCTGTTGCTGATGGCATAGGAAATGCAGCCATAGAGACGGAGTGACAAAACAATATTGTGGATGAAGTCTGCAATTATATTCAACTCTGAACTAGGATTTCAAATTAAGTAGTGACTATTTTAATAAATAATCAGTGTTCAGTCTCACATAAGCAAAAGACCTGGCATGCTGAGGTTCATCCCATGGTATTTTGTGACAGGTTAGTCAGCCTGGTAATAACTTCAACCTGTATTCACCAAGAAAGGTACATTAGTGTATTCTGCTTACCTACTCCTAGAGCTTTGTGCTCTGAATTTTAATTAAGTAGTTGAGCGAAAGACGGTTTTATTAAGAAAAGCTACCCTTGAATAGGAGCCTGCATTTCAGTCTAAGCCTGTGACACTGACAGGTTGTTTATCTGTTCTCAAGTAAATCACAGTCTTGTCCATTCTGGAACTCGCAGCAAGATTTGCTGCTCCAGATGTTCTCATTTGCTGGAATCTACTGATTTAAAGCATTTGATTGACTCTCACAGGGTTCTACCGTGGTTGCTTGTTGAAAAATAAGTTCTTTTGGGTTGCTTTCTTCTGACATAGCAGTTTGGGAGTTTGCTTTAGAGGTGCATTATTTCTTTTCATGCTTTTTGAAGTGTTATAAATTAGGTAATAAAAACAGAAAAGCTTTATTTTTGATGGGTTGCACCTGATCTCTGGTATGATTTTTCACAATTTTTGATGAGTTTCTGTAGTTTGAAACTATAATACTTAGTTTCTGTGTCCCACTGCCATTCAATCAAGTATGCAAATGCTTTTTCATCTTAATAAGCTGTAAGTTGTGATATAACTACATATATCATGTTGGTACGAAGAGAAAACAGTGTGGGTAGGTTTTACATTTTTGACATTTTTCATTAAGACAATGACAACGACCATGAAAAAGATTCCTGGCCTTTAACACTTATCATAACCATTTAAAAATAATCACTGATCTTGCATGGGACACTGAAAACTTCCCCAAATCCTGCAGCCATTCAGAGAGTGAGTTATTTCATTTTGTGTAGTCACTACTGGGTTTGAGTGCTGTGTTTGGTTTTGTTTGGTAGGGTTTTTTTGGTTGTTGGGTGTTTGTTTTGTTTGTTTCCTACAAATATTCACTGATTACATAATAAAGCTTAAAGGCCTTTACAAATGACAGTGCCAAGAAATTTTTCTTCCTCTATTTCCATGTATTACTCATGGCCCTTCTTTGAAATTGTGTAAGTTTGATACAAATT
>WEIV01009798.1:6243-52531 GCA_013390005.1 Calyptomena viridis
TGTACCATACTAATGATGTTCATACTGAATTTTCCTTAGAAGAGTACACATTGCTTTCACACACAAATGTTTGTATAAAGCTTATGGAGTGATCACTTTTTTAACCATTAACTTACACATTAAGTTGGATGCTTAAATTGCTACCTTTTATCAATCTTTTCCCCAAGAGGGACAACGAGCATTTTCTGGTGTCTAATTGGACAGGAAAAATTTAGTAAGTACAGATAATTTATCCATCATCGTAGACTTAAAACTATGTATATGTATATATATACATATGTGTGCATGTGTGTGTATGTAAGAATGTGCTTATTGACCAAAATTCCATTTTTTTCTTAAAGGTCTTTGCTTCATCACTGCAGGGATAATAGTAACCCCATTGTCCTTCTACTTTTTCTCAGTACTGGAGGAAAAAAACCCCACTATCCACTGAATTTCTCCTCCACCCTTTCAAGCCTGTATGCTTTCCCATTGGATGGATCCAATGGGAAAAAGAAAAGTGGTCACAGGAGGGAGGATTGCTGGCAGCTAAGAGAAAAGGCATTGCAGCCCAATTCCACATTTTCCTCCAACATTGCTCAAGCAAGGAGGGCCTGTAGGTAGCACTGACTCTCTTTGGGAGAAAAGCATCTGTAATCTGAAATCACAGTACAGCAGGAGCAGACCATGTGCAGGAGGCCCCCAAACTACTGCCATAGGTTTCATAATTGTAGGACCTAAAAAGTTTGTTGTGTTTCTGAGTTTTTATAACATGGTGTTATCAGTCAGGCATCAAAAAAACACAACACTACTGTAAATAGAATGAGATACCTGTATTAAGCCAGTAGAATAACTAAAATATCAGACACAGACTCTCATCAAGAGAATATGGTCACAAGACACAAATGAAGCCTGACATTTCCAAAGCGAAGGTGGACACCTAATTAAAATATTTTCATTGTGGTGACCTCTTCACACCCACACTGTTCCCAATGTCAGTGAGAACAGCAGATTCTGAGAGCCCGAGAAATTCAAGCCATTTTTATTGAGGTGTTTAAATGTGGCACTCCTATTTGGAAAGGCTGACGCTGAATTCCATAGGAATTGATCAGTTTGATGCAGCATAACAGATTTTGGATGAGTGAAAACATTTTGATGAATGCTTCCCAAAAGGAACATGGGGACAAAGAGGGAGTTTAAGGGAAGCTGTGAGAGAAACTCAGACTAAAAGGGAAGGGGAAAGGAAGGACACCGGGCCTGAGCCAAGCCCTAGTTACTGCTTTTAACATGTGCCTGGAAATGTATATATGTGAGTATAAGAGGGAAATGAGCCAGAACAAATAAAATTGCAAAGCAAATGCTAAACATGTTTTTCTTCCCCGCCTCATGGGAGAGTAAATATTTTATCCTGCTACAGTTCTATTATTTATCTTCTTCATACCACATCCAACTGGGAAGTGAAACTGTTAAGACTTAATGTTAAGGTTTAAGGGAACTGTTTCATTTTGAGTTCAAATGCTACAGTTTGGCAGTAGAACATCTGCTTCAAATGTTTCAAAGGCTCTTGACATTTACTACACTATGCCCCAAAAAAATGAAGCAACTGAGAGCATCACTGTGTACATCGTAAAACTGAACATTCCTTGCAGTGTGTCCCCTGCACTATATGTCATCTCAGTGCAGAAAATAATGCACCATTCTGCACTAAGAATTTCATTTCAACAATGTAGTAATAACATACTTTTTATTAGGGAGATAAAAATATCCCTCATTTCTTCATATAAATAAAGATGACAGATTATACAAAAGAGAGAAAGAAAATAGAGGGGGGAAAATGAAAAAAGACATTTACAAGAACCACAATCTGCTTTCAGTGTCACCCTACAGCACTTTCTTTGTGTGTCACTATTAGTCTGGAGTTCACAGTTGTAATTTTTCTGCAGTGAACACCAGTTTTAAAAAGGATTAAAAATCATGTGTTTTCATATATCTTATGGGTGTTACTGAGATTACAAAACAAATAAGAAGAAAGGAATTTTCTCATTGTAATAATTTTCTTATTTGCCTGCAAGTGACCTTAGAACTCATAAATTTAAAACTGTAGAAATAGATTTCAATTGAATCTCTGATAGAATAGAAGCAGCCAAAGTCTTTTAGCATCAAAAGAATGCAATATCTACTTCGAGGCCAAATTTACTGTATTTGCTTACTCTAAATAATAAAAACCATCATGTGAAAATTCTTTGTCTTTAAAGGATAACAAATACAAATCAATGTCAAAATAAAAACTAAAAACAATCCCTTAACATGACAATAAGTAAAAGGATGAAGTCCTACTCAAATTTACATGTCCCATATAGACTGAGTGGGTCAATAGCAACATAACTTATCTCATAAGAGTTGGTTGAACAACATCTGTGGGCTGCTCAGTGGTCCAAATAAATATCTCATTTACAATCAACAGGGGCTATACAAGATAATAAAATTGTGAGTCTCACTTAATTTCTATTTATCCATCAACTCCCTATGAAAGTCCTCAATCCAAACTGACACTCCATGACAAAAAAAAGAAAAAAAGATGCAAAATATTTTCTGGGCTATTCATTCTTTTTAGACAGATATTCCTTAAAATCACAGTGAGAAGAAAAATATACATACAGGAATGTGGTCTTTGGGCTTAACTCAGTTCATTGTGTCCTTTGTGGATCATAAGACCATTCAATGGAAGACATGAAGTGCTAGAAAGATATTAAAAGCAGGCAGCTTCTCCCTGACAGGATGGCAGCAGGTCATTTTAAGGGAACAGAGTGAGGAAGATGCACGGGTGTCAAAAAAGATGCTTCCACTGCCTAGAGAACAGTGACCCTCACTTAATTATACTGGCATTGACATATTACCACAAGAATAAGAGCTGCTGCAAAAGAGTTGCTGCTGTAAAACTGGTATACCTGGCCCTGGCTTCAGCTTTCTATGAATTAAAATGAATTAAATGGCCCAAAAGAGCCATGGATAGAAAGTTCAAGTCAGTACCAAATTTGGACTCATGTTATGCAGCCAAATAAAACAGGGTATTTTTCACACACCAAGGCAAAGGTCATAGCAGGGAAAAAGATGCTGACCAGAATGTGAATGATGCCAAGTCACTCTTCCAGAGAACTCTCCAAAAACTTCATAAGAAGGATCTCAGTTCTCAAACATAGACGTTACCAAAAGAGGCTAAAAAAAGAGTTAAAGTTGCTGATTTAAAGGCAGCTCTATAGACTGAATTATCCTGACAGTGTACTCAAAACACTGCAGTATGACAAATCCAACTTTGCTTCCTGTAATGCTCAAAGGCACAGGTAACACGGATTCTGCTGCCTTTTGTGAGATGTAGAGAGGATATTTGGGGTGGGACAGAATGGGTGCTGCACAGGCTGGATGTACCTTGCAGCCACTTTTTGCCATAATCCCACCAAGGCCCTGAAAAGCAACATACCACCCTTCCCACTTACATACATCAAAGATATTTTGCACCCTTGTCCCTAAAAAATTGAGCATGAGATGAACAATGGCAGATTACAAAGAAGTCTTAGGTAATAAAGATAAATACAGGGTACTAACGACCATTTATGTCTCTACAGCATCAAATGAACTAGAGAGATGCATTTGCTTTCAACCTCAGAGACATTGTGCAGCTATTAATCCCATCTGTATAAAAAATTGACAGTGTAATCTAAAATAATCTTGTCATAACATCTTTTTTTAAGTTTGGAAATGCCAAATGTAAGCAAAATTCACAATAGCCTTTATCACTCATTACTCAGGTTGCCATTTTGCATCTATGCCAAACTGTCAAACCACAGATACCATATTTGAAATAAGATGGACATTTTTCATATACTTAAGCAAATGCCACAGTGAAAGAAAGAGATACTGACCAGGTTGTGAATTCAGCTAAGTCATGTTTCCAGAGAACTCTCCAAACATTACTGTGTAATTCTAACCACTTCAACATAAGCTCTGTTCTATTTGAAGTAAGGAGCTCAATGACATATCATGAGGTCTGATCAGCTTTATACAAGAGATAAATACACATCAGCTAAGAAGAAAGACACAGAAGGAAAATGAGAACAGCATGTGACAAGTATTTCTCAGGAGCAAGTAGGTATGTTATAGTTACCACTTATTTAGGGCTGAATTTATTTTGTCCTTTTCCCTGTAACTATAACATAAGAACTATAACAAGAAGAAAAGAAAGATCCTACAGTTACAGAACAAACTGGAGATTAAATACAGAGACCCTGAGCCAGCTTTCAGCACAAGCACTGACTGTATTCTAGCTGCCACTACATAAACATCCCCTAGTGCTACAGTGATCCCAAATATTAGAGTAACTTGTCTTAGAATCTCAAAATCATAAGTATTATGATCTTATAAGTTGAAAGCAAAATCTTTTTGGCCTTAGCAACAAGGATTATTTCTTTCTGGATAAGTATCATTTAACTTCACAAAGATATTTTTTTCATATGTCTGTTTATTGATACTGAAATATTTTCAAGTGAATCCATGTGAGCAGTTTCTAGAGCTTTGCAAGTTTGTGATTAATTTAGTAGGACACTGTGGAAATGGCTTATATGTGAGTATTCACATCATGTTTGGAACAAACTATGACTGTTTTGCTTTTAAGAATCTCTTCAAAAATACTTCTTTAGATCTTTACTGAATTCTGATGCATTTCATCTGTTCTAAGAAGATAATGAGTGTAAATCCCACCCTATTTTCTAGAGTTAAAAAACACTTAAATATATTCTTAGATCTATTTCTGTTCTGTGCAATAATTAAACCATAGTATCCAACTGAAAATACTCTATTTGAAGTCTCATTGTCTTCAGAAAGAATTCATGTGATTCAAATTAAGCACGTCCATAAGATCAGATGCATAAGGATGTTTTTTTTAAATCAGTGTTGCAATGCTGCCACTTTCAAACACCAACTGATTGCAAGAACATCTTCCTTTATATCTTTACACCATCAGGTTTTGTAATGTCCCTATGCACTGAGTGCAGGGAATACACAGACAGTCCATATGTCCTTAAAATGTTGAGTGACTTAGGAAAAGAGGTCAGAAATAATTTTTTTCCATCCATAAACTTTAACAAAGTAAACCATTTTTCCCAGTTATTTATTTTCAGGATCACAGTAGCCAAAATCTGTAGTTCTTGAGAATTAGGAGTAGGACTCCTGGAAGTGCTCATGTAAGTGCACAAAGTAATTCCAGTAGAAGAAAAAGCACCTCTGTCAGTGTTACATTCAAATTTTGGTAAACCAAATATACATACATGTGGATAATCTTATCCACATATGAAAACTTCCCAGTATTAGGGCAGTAGTTGATGATCTGGATGAGGGGATTGAGTCCACCATTAGCAAGTTTGCAGATGACACCGAGTTGGGAGCAAGTGTGGATCTGTTAGAGGGCAGGAGGGCTCTGCAGAGGGCCCTGGACAGGCTGGAGAGATGGGCTGAATCCAGTGCCATGAGATTGAACAAGTCCAAGTGCGGGTTCTACACTTGGGCCACCAGAACCCCCTGCAGCAGCACAGGCTGGGACAGAGGGGCTGCAGAGCACCAGGCACAAAGGGACCTGGGGGTGCTGAGGGACAGGGACCTGAACATGAGCCACAGGTGCCCAGGGGGGCAACAAGGCCAGTGGCATCCCGGCCTGGCTCAGGAGCAGTGTGGCAGCAGGAGCAGGGAAGGGATTGTTCCCCTGAACTGGGCTCTGGTGAGGCCACACCTCGAGTGCTGTGTCCAGTTCTGGGCCCCTCAGTTTGGGAAGGACATTGAGGGGCTGGAGGGTGTCCAGAGAAGGGCAACGAGGCTGGAGAGGGGAGTGGAGCACAAGGGCTGTGGGGAGAGGCTGAGGGAGCTGGGGGTGTTCAGCCTGGAGAGGAGGAGGCTCAGGGGAGACCTTGTCACTGCCCACAACTCCCTGACAGGAGGGTGTAGCCGGGGGGGGTCGGTCTCTTCTCCCAGGGAACCAGCAGTAGGACAAGAGGGCACAGTCTTAAGCTGCACCAGGGGAGGGTTGGGTTGGACATTAGGAAGAAGTTCTTCACCAAAAGAATGATTTGGCATTGGAATGGGCTGCCCAGGGAGGTGGTGGTGTCACCATCACTGGAGGTATTTGAGAAGAGACTGGACGTGGCACTGAGTGCAGGATCGAGTTGACAAAGTGGTGTTTGATCAAAGGTTGGACTCGATATCAGAGGTCTTTTCCAACCTGGTTGATTCCATGATTCTGTGATTCAGCACACCACAAGTGTAAGCATAAGAATAGGAATGCTGCCATAACTGGCATATGCACACTCCAGGACTGACAACACCGAGCAGACATCCAAAATATGGATAAAGGACTTCCAGAAAAGTTTGTATTACTTTGAACCAAGTCAGTCTGACTTAAGAACCAACCAGAATACAAACAATGCAGCACCAAAGTACTTTTGTTTAGCACTGTTATTAGACAAAGAAGTTAGACTTGAAATGTATTTTAAATTAAAAAATTACATAAATCATTAATCAAAAATTTAGGAATTTTATATTTTCCAACTAACTTTTTATTAACCACACACACAAACAGACATCCTTTTTTTATAAAAAACCCGTACTATCACTGCCTTGAAAGATTTCAATAAACTTACTTCAAAACTAATTTTTCTGAAGTCTGAATTCAGTCATGAAAAAAATACACTCCAGGTTGAAACCCCACATTCAGAAGTTTTAGTCCACAGGCATTCTTTCAGTTTAATTTGGTTTAAATTAGTCTTTTGAAGTTGAAAAATTGTCAAAAGAAAGCTCTATGGTTTTACTTTTTAAAAAAAATGTTCTTGTTACTCAAAAATAGCTTCGAATTTCCCTATTTTATTTGACTTGTAAGTGAATGAACACAGCTAAATTTAGAATGACGTTTTAAGTTAATTTACCCCTCAAGTTCTCTCAGTGCAATGAAATCAGGCTTTAGAAGTCAATGGCCAAATCGGTCTGTGCATATTTGTCAATTAGGAAAATAATACTGTTGAATATACATCTAATTGCTACTCTTGTATAAAGATGTCCAGTATTTTCAGTGTATATAGATACACCATTCTCCAGCTATGTACTTTTCCTCACCACAGCAGTCTCCTCCATTTTCTGCTGCAATTTGAACAGACAGTAGTTGTTTTATTCCTGGCACGACTTCCCCGTGCCCCTCTGCCATACTGCATGTGGTCAATCAACAAGTCCACCAGAGAAATTCATAGTGTCTGAAACCATTATGTTACTATGAAATATAATGAGAAATGAGTTTTGAAGCCTTAATAAAAAAATTAAAGCCACACAAGACTTGTTTTTCATTAAGGGATCAAATTAAGTCTTTACGACTTGCAGCCCTGCTCCACCTAGACAGAGAATTTCCTTACAACTCTTACATAATATGTCACACAAAAATCATACCTGAAGTTAGAAAAGCCATTGTTCTGTACTTGACACACAGTTCTCACTAAGCAGCCCAGATTTACTGCATGGAATGCTCCAGCTGGCAGATGCTCTAATGCTTCAAAGCATTAGCCAGCGAGTCCCCTCCTTCTGCCAGTTAAAAAAATTAGTATGTACAATGTATCACACAGAAACAATCTTTTCCTTCAGAAATCTCACATGGTTGGAAATCTATCAGTCCTGCTTAACTTCAACTGCTCTTTTACATATACAGCTAATAAAACTTGAGGAAGCACCTGTTTCCAATGGGATCTATCTAATATACTAGTTTTTGATTCCTGGCATTAAAAGAAAAGCTTGAGTATTTGTGGCACTTTCACAGTCCCAGAAGAATTTCAGCTTTCTTTCTGCTGGCATATGCATTACAGTTCAGAATCATTTAAATTACTACTTGCAAGAAAAATTTAAAGTTCAATAATGAAAGAAACATAGCAAAACCATAAATTATGCAAGACACCTTTCATGTATTGAAGGAATTCTTATTCTCTGTACTGAGTGTTTGCTCTTCAGATTACACTATTTAAAGTGATACTCTTGTAATTCAGATTTGCCTATTTTTTTCTTTTTCCCTGTTTTTTTTTTCCTTCATTATCATGTAATTGTGGTTTATGTGTCACTATAAATAGTCAACAATATGGCTCTTCAAGTATCCTTCAAAGGGCAACTAGAAATCCTCATTTCCCAGTGTTTTCCTTTAACAAGGCAGTGTTGGTATTGCAATATCCCTCAACATCTTCAATTTATAGTGTAACAGTATATAACACATAACTATCACTCTACCAAAGTTGTCTCAAAAGAACTTCAAAAGCAGAGAGATAGCGACATTTCCTCTGAAATGGAACATGGTATTATATATGGTAGGGCAAGAGAAAAAGACATTTTCCTGGGTTTAAAATCTCATCTCGGCATTAAATGCATTTTATAACCACAAACCTACTTCAAGATTGCAACAGGCTACATATCACAATCTCACTAACCACTCCTTAATCATGTGCTGGTATGTCAATGGGATAAGAAAATAATTTCCAATCAAAAAGTTACTTCAATTTCTCCTAATTATGCAGAGGCTTCAGAGAAAATATTTTGGCAATATATATATAAATACTTAAGTGTGTTGTAATCAATAAAATAATGGATTTTATTTGCTTTTGTTTCTCACACACACACAAAAAAAAGATGGCAGCTTATTTTTATGTCCATTATGCATTTCCCTAACATTCTGTCCAGTTCTTTTTTTGGCAATAACATCAAGACATCCTAAGTGGAAAGAACCAATGCAATAAGAGGTGTCATACATATTTTATCTACATCAGATATGTAAACCTCACCCCTTTTCTACTCATTTGCTCCTTCCTATACACCTGGGTCACATTTCCTTCATTAACCTAGTTGTATGTTCCCATTACCCAATAAACAGAAATGAAAGTGCCAAATTCTTCAGTTTGATAAGCTCATCAAAGGTCACCTGACAAACTGGATATACTTACTTCCACTTACAGATGTTTACTTGTGTTTTCAGAATAACATAAAATTCCTTTCAAATAGCCAATCTTCATTGTTTCATAAGCCTACTCTATGTAGCTTTAATTGATTATTACAAGTTCTCAAAAGCATTAATCATAATTCCTCTGTTTACCTCCATTTTATAAATACCCAGATCTTTGCAGGATGCCATAGAAACCTGGCAAATCACAGCAATACAATTTCCTAGTTTAAAACTCATCCATAATGATAAGAGAAATGATACACTTAGTCTAAGAATGTATTTTAATCTGAAGGGAGGAGGAAAAGGAACTGACTTTTAAGTCCAGGTGCTAGAATCCCTATTATAAGAAAAAGTAAGTTTCCTAGCACCAGGCTGCAATTCAGTTCCTGAAGTAAGAAAATAAACAGAAGTTGAATTATTACTTAGAGTCATAGAATTATCAAGGTTGATAAGATCTCAAGACCTTTGAGATCACCTAGTCCAACCTATAACCCAACACTATCCCTTCATCTAAACCATGGCACTAATTGCCTCACCAAGTGTTCTCTTAAATACCTCCAGGGACAGTGACTCCACCACCTCCCCGGGCAGCCCATTCCAGTGGTGAATCATCCTTTCAGTGAAGAAGTTTTTCCCAATATCCAGCCTAANACAAATACCCTCCTCTTTTTTTTATTACTAGAAGTTCTGATCCATCTATCAGAGCAAAACTGAGAGGTTTCCCAGGCGAATCATTTTCATCAGTGTTGTCAATGTGAGTCCCAAACTCCAGGACCCCAAACCTGTTCTATAAGGGCATCTGGAATGGTGGCATTTGGAAAGGAGATGGAAGACAGGAGGGAATTCTGATACCACCACGAGAGCAGACCTGCTCCCATTCCTCCTCATCAACCAGGTCTCTTCCTTCATCCTGATGGTGGGAAGCACAGGGCTCCTGTGACTCCTGGTGAGCATTAGGGAAAGGAGGGAGGGTGACACTCCACCAGTCTCTCTCTCTTTCACTATCACGGATGCTCCTCAGCCCCTCCACCTGACCCTGAAGATCAGCAACCATACAGAGCTCACATCTCATATATATCACATCTGATATGCTACAGTAATACCAGATATTTGATTGCAATTTTATGGAGGAAAAAGTAAGACTGCACTGAATGAAGAAGCAGAAGAATGCGAAAAGGGCTAATCTGATCAAAGCTATGAAAACACCTCTATTTTGACGAGACATAGGAGCACATAGTTCTCTTTGCAGGACAAAAGGTGCTTCTGCTTAGACAGTACAGCATCAATGATTATGCTAGCAGTTAAATTCAGGTTTTTTCTTCATCTGTTCTTTTATTTTGGTATCAACTAAGTCGACTGAGCAAAATTACATCCTTCTTGCACATCAAGAAAGCCTAGGGTTTTAAGCCACATAAATGTCCCTATTGCAAACCCTTGCCTAAAATGATGTTCCCCTTTTAAACCACAAGTACTCTGAGCTGGCAATTCTCAGCTGCTCTTCACTGTATGTTCTTGTGTTTCCTTCTGGTCAACACTTACTCTTCAGAATATCAGCACATTGCACCTCTAAAACAAATCTGTTAAACCTTCTCAGAGAATGCTTGAAGGAGAGTCTGAGGCAGAATTACCTAATGCAATTCATGCTTAAAACACAAAATCAAGTAAACACGGCTAAGAAAACTCTTTGGATGAAACATGTGTATGTCTCTTGATGCAAACTGGTCATGGTATGTACCATGCCTGTAAACCAAATTAACAAACCTAACAAACAACAGTTGGCAGGAAATGCACAGTACTCCTGCCCCTGGGCTGCTGCCCTGTAAAATAAAACAGTGGTTTACTAAATATATTTAACCTCCATGGGAACAGTCATAGCAGCCCTCCACAGGTTCAATTCACTTTTTTTTAAGAGATTTTTGCTCTTTGGGTATAAGCAAATACTGTCCATAGAAGATGAACACAAAATTACACAGTTACTAAGCCGAGATACTTTATTAAAGAACAGAAAATACACCAAGGAGTATTATTGAGCAATCAGAGCAATTAAAGAACATCTACAGTGCAGGTTACAGCTGCTTGTTCTGTCTTCACCATTCTATTAAGTTGCTATTGCCTTGATTCACCAAGTTATTTAAGCATATGTCTAATTTTATGAACATGAATAATCCCCTGAAGTCAAATGACTATTCACTCAATTAAAGTTAGACATATGCTTAGGTACCTTGATGAATTGAAGCCCATAATTGCCTGCAGTTGTTCTGCCAATTTTGCTGCAAAGAAAAACCCAGAGTTTATGCCAATGAAAATGTGATACTATAATGCTTTTATCACTGCAGAAATTAATCTTATTTAACTTTTTTCTTTCAAGTCTCTTTTTCCTCCCATGTTTCTGGGCAAAGAGTCCACCAAAGAAGATACAATAAAGAAAATTATGCTTTAAATGTAAAGTAAATTTGAGGGTTTGGTTTCTCTTCCATTAATTTATAGAAAAAGTCTGCTGACATATGAAGTATAAGTTTTGGAAAAGACCTAGGAGACTTGTTACTTCAAGTAGCTGATACTGAATTTATTGAGTAGAGCACATATTGAAAGAGCATGATGATGAATGGATTGAATAGGCAGAGAAGTTTTACCTCAGAAGAGTTTTCCAAGATAGGAAGCTCTGCAGTTCTTGCAAGAATTAGGGTCCTGGTCTTACTGCAGAGCCCTGGGAAATCTAATGGAAGATTTAAATCAAATTTTGAGAGGTGGATTCAACTGTTATTTCTCATAAACTATCATCTTCCCCTTGTCTGGAAAAAAAATACATACTTAGAAATATCTGCTAAAAGTTGTTATTTCTTAATAGTTCCTAAAAAGTAAGATTAAGAATAAAAGGGAAAGGGCAGGAATTAAAAAAGAGCAATATCTCTATTTATAAACAGAATGAAATCCTTGTAAAGTATGTTCTTTAGATCTATTAAGGCCTTTATAAACATACTGCTAAAAACACAGCAACTCTAAACAATTTATAACGCCACAATTCACAGCCTTCCTGCCTAAGCTAAGGCTAAATCAGAAAATTATTGCTGTTCTATGAGCACAGCTTAAATAATTTGCACAAGAAAGATACAATTATCAGTGGCCAAAAGGTGAGAAGCAAATATGGTTTGTTATCCCAACTAAAAAGTCAGTATTGAAGAATATGCCAATAACAGATTTTGCTGGTAGAGCAATACTGTTGGTGATAAACAACTGCAGAGACAAGTTTTTAAAAATGCCCACAAATAATAAATAAAAAAGGTTAAACTGAGAAGAGCTTGAAAGATGCTGGTCCTTTATTTTCCAGGAAACACCCTAAAATAACACCTGTGCTAGACTCACATCTGTAAGCTACAAACATACATGGCAATGCTGGCCTACAGATTCCTTCCCTCATCTGACATTTTTGATTAAAAGAATTGTAAAAGCTTTTCAACTCTTCATAACAAACTATTTGGACATATGCTTTTTACTTTTGTCCCTGCAAGTCCTAATATTCCTCAATATAATCACAACATGGGTATAGCCCAAATTTGCTCACAAGGCTTAAAAGCATGTAAAATATACACAGAAGGTAATTAGTTCTACTTTTGGAATTATATCCAAGGGTTCTGAATAAAATTCATGTTTGTATATAAACCATGCACCCTGCTTCCAGCAAGATTAGCCAACAAAATAACTACTGACTTCAAAAATAACAGCTATAAAAAATCATAGTATGGAGCATTTAAAAATTTGTTTGAAAGAGAAAAAACAGTTAACCTGCCCATATATATGAATATACTATTTCCTTAAAATTGGTGTCTCAAGAATTAACAATCAGAATCCAAGTCCTGCTCCTGGATCACGCAGGGGAAATGGGAACATGCAATCAAAGCTTTCAGGCATTTGTACTTACAAAATGAATACAATAGGAGAAAAAAAAGGTATGTGTGGGAACTATTTTGTAGTAGCTTAACCTACTTACCCTCCCAAGATTACCCAGCAGAGGTAAATAATTTTGTTATTATTCTAACTCAAGTATGACTTCATCAAGTGGACATTTCAAACTGGATTTAGTGCTCCTGAGAATACCCTTCCACTGCAATGTAGCACACAAAGTATTTCTCACTGCAATGTATGGTCACTTAATAATTACCATTTTGGGTTAACATTCTTAAAATGTCTTTTAGAATGCTTACTGAATAAATCTGTTTGTTCCCCTGGATTAAAAAACCTATAAAGAAATACCTATCAGTTTATCATTACTACATTAACTCACAGTTTACATTTGAGAACACAAAAAAAGGAACCTAACCTGATTTTCCACTTTAAAGTCTGAGCAACTTTAGTGTTAAAATTCCTGCTAAGACTATCATTGCTTCCAGTTTTTCCCTGAAGCTATGACTGTTCATGACCACAATTTGTAAGAGTGATATACTGAACTTTAAACCTTTATAAAATGCCACAAATAAATCCAAATAAAGCATGCACCTGCTCCCATACTTAATTCTTCTCTGCATTTGGTGAGGTGGTCGAGTCCTCTGGTTAAATAATAGTTTGAATCACATCCTGGTTTAAAAAAAATAATCCACAAATAGTTCCTTAAAAATCTCTGGCTTTTTATTTCAAAAGTTTTACAACTAAACAGGGTTCAACTCCCGCAATAACTCTACAGATTGTTTCCACCCACACAAAAAAACCCAGCCTACTCACTGCACAATTTATACTCCAAATGTGTAACACTATTTTCCAACTGAAAACAAAATCAATTGTGTGAAGTATAGAGCTCACACTAACTCTAGAGAAAACCAAGTCAAATATATCTTGGTCAAATAGTAAGTGAAATCAGAAAAGCTCACAAAAAGCAAGAGGGGAAGTTCAGCTCTGAACTGAACTGTTAAAAATGGCAAAAGTAAATTCAGGGCCCTGAAAGAGTGAGAGCAGAGAAGGATGTGAAGGTTGAAATCCTGCAGCAATTTAACAATAGCTTTTTAAAATTCGTTCATTTCCAGATGATGAAAAGCAAGTTTGCAGACAAGGCAAGAACACCTGAAGAGGAATAAAAAGATCCTCACTACAAATTTGTCATCTTTTAATTTTTAATTGCCCTCATTACTGAAATTCAGAGAAATAGTAAGAATCCATAGGGGGAAAAATAAAGCACTTTAAAATCCCTCCTATTAGATCATCCTTGACCAGACAGAAAATCACCTTATTTGCAACATGTTTTTCTTTATGCTGAACCATTTTCATTAACACAAGTTCCAGAATCTACACTATTTCTGCTCACCCCATGTCCACACAAACAGAGCCCCAAGCAAATAATTACTTTTCCTGTTTACGTAAAATAATTATGCAGGATTTCCTGAGAACATGATTTTCAAATTAGGGACAAACCAAACTGAAGAGTCTCTGTTTCCTTTATCACAGGAAATGTAGTGGATTTGGTTTTAAACTCAATTTATATATCAATTAAAAAGCTGGAAGTTCTTATCTGTGACTGAGTTGTGGCAGCTTTTGAAAGTTGGGGAAAACAATGCTCTAACAAGTATTTAGCTGTTGAAAATATCTTTTAGAAATGTTGAATTTAATAGCTCTCCAGTGCATGTCTGGGATTTCTTTGTAATCTTCTTGAGCAATGTGTAATATTTTGGCAAAATCCCAAACCCTCACAGTTAGTAGTAGTAGAGAAAAGGAAAGGCTATAAAGCGAATTTGTTGTCTCTCTTTTTTTATTAGTTTTAAAAACTTAAAACATAAAAGAAATCTTGCTTTACATTAACTTCCCCCTGTTGCTGCATTCCAAAAATTTAGTGCAGATTTGCGTGTGATCCATATGGATGTGTCCATATCTGCCCTACCTGGCCTGAGCAATTCCTGTGCATGTGCTGAGCAGCTGTGAAGAGGGAGGGAGGGGGAAGGGGAAACAACTGAGCTGTGGACTTGGAAAGCCAAGAGCTGAATTTCCTGGCTTACCCTGTGGCCCATTTAATGTCTTCAGTCAGGTGACCAAATGAGGCAAGTAAATTACACAGGAGCAGGCACTGCATGTCAAAAAACAGATTATAGCCACACAATACTCCAATTTCCTCTCCTAATCACTGGAGCCTCCATGTGCTCAAGCCACGTCCTAGCTTGGCAACATTTAATGGTTGCTCCACACACTCAATTTCCAAGAGAAATGGGTATGATGCTGCAGTCCACACATTCCTTCTCATTTTAGGAACTTGGTATTCTTAATTTTACTGCCAGATTAATGCAGAAGGGAAATATTGGCCTCAGAATGTTTCCCTTACTACTTACATGTGATGTAATGTGACATAGCCCAGTGCAGTACAGTGACCATTGATAAAATCACAACTACATGTAGCTGCATGAACAGTGACAAAGAATTTGATTTCTTACAAAGTAAATTTTCTACATATTGAAAAGAGGCTTTCATGATCAGTCCACAAGTTTTTAACGTTTAACTTGCATTTGCAGCAAGATATGTTCTGTAAGTGAATATCAAATACTGGCCTCATGGATGTTACCAAATCAAAGGAAAAATCTCCAATATATCTGAGTTTATTCGTAGTTTTTAGTACACATATTAGGAAAAAACTCGGAGAACTAGAATGATGAAAAATAAATTCTTAACTTCTAGAACTCAAATTATCACTTCTAGCATCCTTTTTTTCTTTAATATATGTTCCCAATTTAATTTTCTATAGCTGGCTGATATTCATGAAGTGTGCATACAGCATTACATTGAAAATAATTGTTACAGTACAAATTGCTGTTGAGCAGGAAAGCCTAGTCCAAATGGCATGCAGACATTCTTGCCTCTTATCCTTTTTCTGGTTACTTGTTTGAAGAGTATAGCTCCTACCTTGTATTTTAAAAGTCCTATCATATGCATTGGCAGTGGTTTAATTTCTGATTTGATGTTTCCCAGCTACAGCAGATCAGCTATGGCTCATCAGCAAAAAAAAAGCAGCTGTCTGCAATATGGATCCATCTATTCTCCTAGTCTTTTATACTTCAAATATTCTTTAAAAAAAAATATTGTGCTAATCCCTTCATAGTAAAAAGCAGCACTTTATTAATTCACATGTGGCAAACACAGCATCTTCCCTGGCTGAGCTGAAACTCCCATCACACCATCACTCAACAACCAACTGTGGCCAGTTCCACTGCAGCCACTTTCATAAGGGTATTTCTAATTCTCATTACAACTCTCTTACATATATGTTTTCAGACATTCTTGGAGTGTGGCACCAGAACAACTACGATGGATTTGAACAGCATTTGAAATAAAGTGGATACAAGGGAAGTGTTTTAATGGCCTTTCAGACATGTCAAAGTCTGCTTACCCTCTAGAAGACATGGGTGCAGAGCTTAGAGGCAATGTTGCCAGGAAAGGCTTTGGGGTAGGGATGTCAAGAGGAGCATCTCGTGCTGGAATTAGAGCAGATGGTACATTATGCCAAGCCACACACTTAAAATCACTCAGAAGTCCCCAAAATTGTAAGACTAGCTTAAAAGCCATGAGATGCTCTAAAACAAAAACTATCAGCATTTTTCTCTTTCAGTATTTTTGGAGCTGGAGGGAGAAGCTGCCTTCCCTTCCAAGTCCCAATGAGTTGATACATTACTGATGAGTTTGGTGAGTCTGATATACATTACCAAAAAATACCATTTCCATCCGGACAGTAAAGTCTCACTAAATCAAGAACAGGGTCTTGATTCCCTCAAGGAACTGAAATCAAAGATGTAAAAAACAAATAACTGAGTAAGTTTTTATTAAAATGGAGGGCAAAGTCTAGCAGGCTGCCAAGTCAACTTGGGTAATTATGTGAAGGAGTCAGCTGTCTTCTTTCTTTTTCCACCAGAGCAATTTTTGGAACTCATAATACAGGGGGGGAAAAAGGGAGGGGTGTAATCAAGAGACTGGTACATAAACACAGAAGACATTATTTCCTTATGAATTTCATTATTATTATTATTATACTTGTAATTTTCAGGACCTGGTACACTTAGTTTAATGCTAGACAAGGAGATAATCGCTATGTCTGTCAATAATTCAGTACTGGAACCCCATTTACACAAACTTTTATTTCATAGTAAACTTGCCGTCTATCCAGCATCTCCTTGCATAAATTCATTACATTATGGATTAATGTTTTACATAAAACCTGGAACTGGCACATTCCTCAAGAAGGTATTGTTTTAATTTCTGTTTCTAAGTGAAATTCATAAACCCTAATACAGAAGTTAATCAATAGGTCTTACATGACCTTGAAGTCATACTTAACTTCCACTTTTAAAGGATTAAATTGGATTTGCATGATTAAGCCTTCTGAAGATGCCCAGCACAATAATCAAGGCCATCTGAAACTAATTCATGTGCCTCTTGATTTCTAAGAACATTCACAATCTCTGAGAGCAGCCCATGTGTTTACAGTTCACAGTACACACTGTGTTACTATTTTAGCCCTTTGCTCTTTGCATTAAAAAATACCTACTGACTCTATTATGCACTAAACAAACATACAGTCAGTGAATCCATTAGCAAAGGTAAAGCAGCACACCAACATGGCAATATAGAGTGAAACTTGGGCTAGATTTTGGCAATGCTGTGTTGAGAGCATACTTCTGAAAACAGTGTTTTCAAGTGTCATGATATGCTAAGATTTCTTTCAGAATTCTTGCAGAAGCATCTGAGGAAGCTGCACACCAGCAGCTTGGTGAAGTGAGATACCAGAGATTAGAAATGTGCAAACCCAGAGACTGGTTTAAAAAAATAATAAAACCAAACAAACCATGTGTGAACACTTACCTCCCAGAAGGACACTATACATTCCCCACCAAACAACCAGAGAAAGGGTAGCAGCCAATATTGGCTTGTAAAGCACAAATACATTGACTTAGGCGTCTGTCTTTGCACCCCAGACTACAGAGAGGGCAGTACAATTTAAGTAAAATCATGAGAAAATAGATTACCAATTGATTGGACAACCACCCTCCCGGTGGTAAAATGTGAAAAAATACTATCAACTGTTCATGGATCACTTCAGTATTCCCATCAAAAACCCAAGAAAGGATGTACACCAAACTAAACTAAAAGGAACTGCAAGTTCTGGACAGACTAGATAGAAGTGAAAATGTTTGCAACTAACTGGGAAATCAAATCTGAAAGCAAGAAGGTAGAATTTAAGAAGGAAAATCAACGGAGAACTTCTACAGTTAGGCATGAGTAATTCACTGGCATGAATAATTCACATGCAAGAAAAAAGGATTCAGAATTTACATGTTTCACAAACTGAACATGAGTTAAACAAAAGCTCCTTTGCAAGAGCAAGGTAATATTAAGGTGGCATTTTAGATCATCAGCAGAATCCACAAGATTCACAAAATACTCCTTCTGTAGTACTTCAAGATGATAAAACTGGAGCTCGAGTAATATACTACATTTGTTTCCGGATGCCACAAAAATGATGTGTTCCAAAAAGAAAGTACAGAGAATAAGAGCAAGTTCTAGAAAGTGTGATCTCAGGCAATA
This sequence comes from Calyptomena viridis, assembly GCA_013390005.1. Classification (NCBI taxonomy): domain Eukaryota; kingdom Metazoa; phylum Chordata; class Aves; order Passeriformes; family Eurylaimidae; genus Calyptomena; species Calyptomena viridis. The sequence continues at coordinate 24,773 of WEIV01009798.1, forward strand.
TTTAGCCTGGAGAACTCTGAGACACACTGGTCCATAAGGTCATAAAAAACTACAGAAAAGAGGAAGGAATCTGGCTTCCCTAATATAATTCTCTAATATTTATAATAATAAAGATGATCTTATGGAAAAGGGATCTTTATGGAAACGGGATAGCCCCATCCAGGACTTTATCTCTGATTGTTTCCTGCTTGAAGCATTGAAACCAGCTCACCCAAACCTGAGTGTTACACTGTTCAGTGTCATGAAGTTACACCCTGCAGGACAGGAATAATCACTTTTGAACAGCTTCTGAATGGCTTGCCATTTAAATAGAGACCAAACTGGAGAAGAGTAGAAGGAACAGGTTAGTCAGCTCTTTTACAGATGGAAGAGGGGCACACAAAAGTGGTCTGCTCAATTCACAACAGCAGAGTCAAATCTCACATAGGAATGTGATAGAAAACACAGCAGGAGAAATTCTGGAACTAACTACTACTATTATCTTCTGCAATCTGGAACTGGTGATTTCAAGAAACTGCTCTACTTTGTATTAAAAATGGACTGGGAGAGACCTCACCCAAAAAGCAGCATCACATTTAATAGGGTTGCAACAAGCACTCAAATCAGAAATAACACAGCTATTTTGCAAGCAAATGCAGAACCACATTTCTGAGTTTCAGTCCAATCTCTTGACTACAAATCATTTATTTTATCTTTTTCAATCTGACAAAGGCTTACATGACGAATGCTTGAAGAAGCTTGCACAAGATGCACAGGAAACCACTATAAAAACCATTTGCTTTCTGTTACTTTCAGCACCTGGTACTTGAAAAAAGAAACTATTTAAATGTTTTCTCATCATTATTATTCAGAATCGTTAAATGGCAGGAAATAAATTACTTAAGAATCTTCAAGGAGTTTGAAAAGGTAACAGTGAAAAGATAGCATAATTATGTATGAGTGCTAAGAGGTATCACTAATAACATTTTATTAAATGAGCAACCTAATCAGACTCTTTATACATACATAAATATATACTTTTCCTGCCCAAGGCCTTCCTCCTCATTCACAGACTAAATACATCAGTAAATACTGTAGGTATTAAAGAAATCTCAGATCATTTCATGATTGACAGTCATTTAATGGCCATTTTTACTTTTCATTTTTCCTCCAACTTTGGCAAAGTGCTGAATGTCAGCTTGGTATGTAAAAATGGGCAACATCAGGAAAAATCAAGTGAAATCATAGAATTACTTCAAAACATTCACTCCTATATTTAAAATCCTCAAATTGAACAAAATACTATAAACTGGTACACAAAAGAGGAAGAAATTATTCATGGTTTTGTGGAAGCACTAAAATAAGACTCGGGGTCCATTGTTCTAAGCCTCAAGCTAAATTAAAATGCAGTCTCTGCCCCAATGAGCTAAGTTAATAATTTGTATGTACTACAAAAAGCTTTGTTGCATTGTTACCAACTCTTACTCATGGCCAAAACTCTCCAGACACTATCATAGCTACATATGCCAAGGATAAATTTGACAAGGTCAAAAACTTGTCTCTGATTAGAAGAGGCATTATCATACAAACTAACATTGGTATTTGTAATATTTTCTGTTCCTTGTCTTTATGTTAGGATTTAAGTGCTACACAGATTCAAACACATCAAATTCCTATTTGTTTATTGTTCTGGCCATTCCACACAGAGCACAACTAATAAGAATTGACTGCATATAAGTTAGACAGCAAATTAAAGGATAACCTTGTGTCTGCTTTTTATTTTCATCTAGCAAAGCATAGTCCTTCCACTAAGATAATTTAACTTCTACTCTTTACCCTGGTAGCTTTCTAAAACATGCAAAATATAAAATATAAGTTGGGTCTTCCCAATTCTTACAAGACTACTTTTTGGAATCTCAAGCTTCATCTACCTAGAAACACCAAGGAAGAAACAGATAACATGATACTGTTAAAAAAACTAAAGCAAGCTGTTCTCAGGGGCCTTAAAAGCTTGTGAAAGCTCTTTGTGTTACCCAAAAACATGAAGAACTCACCTAAGACACTTCCCAGACATGGACACCCCACTGGAAGAGGTGATCAAAGTGGAAATCATGTCAGAGACAAAAACAAAAAATACAGGAGGTTTAAAAAATACAACCTTGGGGGATACATGAATGAGCTGACTTCACAGAACCCAGGCAGAAGAACACTGTAGATGTTTTATACATGCAAAAACTTGCTAGACACAATATGGAAATCAACTGCCATAATGCATCAGTAACTATGTAGCCAAAAACCTTTCCCTAAATCCAGGTTCTATCTCTGCTATTGAAAAATTTACTCCTCTCAATGGGCATGGAAAACAACCTGAACAAGACTGTAGCAAGTATTGCAAAACTTCTGGTAAAGAGAAATTGGAAAAAACATCTGCCGAGACTATCCCAGATATACGTGGATAAAACTGGTTGAGATTCCCCTGAGGATACAGATGTAAGATCAATTTCTCTAGTTTAATTTGTATTAGAAGAGTAAATTCCAGTCAGCAAGTATTGTGTGTTTTAGGTGATGGTCAGGAAGTATGGTTTTGTCAAAACAGAGAACTACTTTTAAATATTCATCCCTCACCTTCACCCTTATCCCTCTCAATACAACTGAATTCAAGTCTCATAGCAAAATTCCTACTTATTAAACAGTAAGGAAATCAAAACAGATTTGGTAATAGCAGGAGTTTGATACACACAAAGCCTTAGAATACAATTTTTCAGTATTTTTATCTTCGAATTTTATTAGTGAGTGTATTAGTACAAATACCTGTTTTAGCACCATGTGACATTATATCTGAATGTGGCAAAGGGCATGAGAAAAAACCTTAAAAAGCACTGTGTGAAGAAAGATAATGCAGGTACCCCCCAAAAAAACAGGAGCGAAAGGATACAGCAAAATTTATTTCCAAAGGTGAGAACGCAAAAAAAAAATCTAAAGAGCATTAAACCTAACAGTGTTAAAAACACTGGGCCTGGGGAAAGACACAGCCCCTGTTCTTCTCAGGGCTTTCCTCATCCCCTGTCCCCTGCTGTGGGGGCCTTCAAACATGTCTGCAAGAACTTCCCTTCTTCTCAGAGCAGGGAGAGCTTCTCTGGAATGCAGGAGGAGAGAAAAACAGAGATGGCTCCCTCTGGTACAGGAACATTCCCCTGGGCAAACATGCCTTCATGTCCTCGAAATATTCTGAAATATTTTAACTACCCCTACAACTGCATATCTAAAGCTTATTTCATAAGTAGATTTAGCATTTAACACTTTGATACTTTAGGAAGACAACAAGACGAGACTTCTTAGGTGCATAAGTCACTTTTGAAAAGAAAACAGAAGCTCTCTCACTATTCCCATTGAATTCCCAGAAGTGACAATGTAGTGGAGCACCACAGTCGTGATTTCATGGGAACTAACCTTATTTTAGAGGAAACAATATAGTCCATGCCAAATTTATTAGCAGACATCAGTACTTGGAAATCAACTTCATGATCAAAGTCACATGACAAATCAGCTCCCTGTGAAAAGATGGGACCATCCTGCAAAGTAGCAATCAGGTTCTTCTGATTAGTAAATCTTTATGGAATAGTGCTTAATACCAAATATATCTAAAGATACCAAACAAGCTTCACAAACTCCACTCACAGATTTACCCACCCTGTGAACATCCTCACAGCTCCCCATCAAAGAAATGAGAATAGATGTGATTTATATAGCAATTCCATTCATTAAACTAGCTCTGCATAGTCCTCTTTCAGAGTTTCATGGAGATAAAGCAGAGACTTCAAATAGATGCATTAAATGTGAGCAGAAATGCAATTCTCATGATGCTAGAAGGAAAATGTTGTGATGAGATGTGGGGAGCAAGCATTCTTTTGGGGAAGCAAATGTTATGTGAAAATAAGTAGTTTACATTCTTGAGGACAATATGCAAAAGAGTGAAACAGCTTTGAACAGCTTTATGTTTCTGGTGGCAGATGGTTCCCTTTTGGCTGAACAGTGCTAAAGGTTCTTAATCAGGTCTACAAGTACAGTGAACCTTCACATTGCTGAAAGAGAAGCATCACTCCATTAAAAAGCAAGTTCATAAGCAAGTGTTAATCCCCATGCAATGTAGCATTTATCATTTTTCATACAAGTGCTCATTCCAAGAGGATTATCACTTCCCCATCCTGCCCTCTGGCTGACTACATAGGGCAGAGGAATTCTTTATTCCACATGGAAGGGGAAAAGGAGGTTGAAGGAAGCTGTGATCTCCAGCTTCCAGTTTCACTGTAGCTGCTCCAAGTTGAAAGTGGGACAGAGCACAGGCCAATGTTGCAGCAGTTGCTCTTCAAGGAGAGTATGGATATGGCTTCCCAGAAGCTGTCTAGCAGTTACTAACACATCATCCTACACAGATGGGGGAAGGAGGAGGGGGTGAAAGAACTCTTTGCTAATGTCAGTACAGATCCTACCAGTCCATCCAACTGAATGGGCAGATGCACTTTTGACTTGTCCACATACAGGGTATTTTATTTAAGCTAAAGTGATTCTATTTGAAACACCTCAGATATTAATAAAGTGCTGTCAGCATAGTTTTATAGCTATCTAAGTATATAAATCCACTTGTGTAAGTTTATGACATTTGAGTTCCCCTTTCTAGAGATGCATTTTTCTAAAGAATTGCCCTCTGAGATATAAAGATCTTAGAAAAGAACATATTTTAGGTGAAATTTTATTAAGCATAATGGCCTTACCTCTGTACTCAGGTCTCCTCTTGCAGAACAGTTATCAACTACATACAGCTCACCCAGGTGCTTTTACATAACACATCTACTCAGGCAAGAATGAAGGTAATTGTAGGCAAAAAGAGGTAAAGACAGGAGTTACAGACTAAGTGGTGTGTCCAACCCATCACAGAGACAGTTGTAATATTATTTTGTAACATGCCACACATGTGTAAAGTCAAAAGCACTGCATACATAGAACCAGCTAATAGTGCTGATGATTTGTATCCTCCATCCTACATAGCTCCTCAGAAATAAATGCTGCAACAAAAACTAGATTACATGAATGACATCTAGTGGACGTACACTTCCATAACAATCGACTTTTTCCAACCAAAATTGTCAGAAGCCTCACACAGTAAAAGCAAGCCCCTCTTTATATAGATATAGATATAGGTATATTCAGGATGATTATCTGCAGAGTCGTGGAGTGATACTGATGCAGATTTCTGAGTTCTCTTTCAGACTATTTAAATACATTTAATCTTATGCTGCACTGTAACACTGTAATGCAATGACTATGAAACATATGTTCAGAAAAGGAAAAGCAAAGTTTATTCTTCTGCCTTGGATCTATTAAGCAGATCAGATGGCAGTGATCCTGCTGCAGTCAATATCTCCTCTACAATCCCATATCCTACTTTCCTCCCTTTCCAATCAGCTACAATTTGAAGAGCACTCTCTTCATCAGGGCTCTGTTATACAGCTCTTCTCAAGAACTACAATTTGACATGGATATACAGATCTGTAATGTTCAGTAGCGCTGTAACATGTTTCCTGTAAATGATACAAATGAGATCACTCACCCCAGCAATGGAGAAATGTGGAGAAAACCATGAACAGCAAATATAAAGGACAAGCATGTCCACTAAATGACACTGAACATCAGTACACCTGTACTATAACCCTAGAGCTCTTCTTATGTGACCACAGACAAGTGACGGACTAATAATCTGAACGTGCACTCAGTTTAAATGAGTGCAAATAAATATGTAAATTCAAACACACATATGTGACATTTCCCAGGAGGAGATCAAAGATCACAGAAACACAGAGTCAACCCGGTTGGAAAAGACCTCTGAGATCATCGAGCCCAACCTTTGACCCAACCCCACCTTGTCACCCAGACCGTGGCACTCAGTGCCCCATCCAGTCTCTTGTTAAACACCCCCAGGGACAGTGACTCCAACACCTCCCTGGGCAGCACATTCCAATGCAAATCACTCTCTCAGTAAGGAAAACCAGACAGTCTCACTTGGCAACTATCATTCCTTAACAATAATTGAGATTATCCACATCTGTTTTGCAAATTCAAAGTATAAGAGATATTAAAAAATACCTTGCAGGCACTGCTTCAAGAAAAAAGGTGTAGGAGGATTTCCTTCAGAAAACAAACAAAAAAAACCCCAATATCAGGGTTTCAACTAAAAATGCATTTCATTTCCATCTGAAAAGTTTCTGTGTGTGGGTAAAAGCTGCCTATTCTATGTGCACACAACACCAGCTACTTTAAAGTGCTGTCTCTGTGAGAATTTATATTTATATGAATGAATTTATAAGTACATCTCACATCATACAATAGGCACATATCTAAAACTGCCCAAGGCAAACCTACTGAATTGGTTTCCAGACAGCCCAGGAGAGAGGCTTGACAATTCACTGAAGGATGATCACCACAAAATTATCAAAATACTGTTGTCACGTATGAATAACTAGATTTAATTACTCACAAATGGGTAGCTTTCTAAACAGATTGCTATAGATGATTACTATACCTTTCCAATTACTAAAATGGCAAGGAAACAGGATCTGTATTCCAGCACTTCTTACCAACCAAAGTGCCAACTGTAATCCTCTATAATCACAATAATACCAAAATGTTTGTGCAGTCAGTAGTTAATCTAATAACACCACAGCAGAACACTTGTAAAAAATCTAGTAAGGAAATCTACAAAGAGAAAATTGTCTAAAATAAAGAAAGCAAAAGAGTCCTGCGATTATATTCTTGTTTTACAGGTAACACACACTTTTCTGTCTTTGCTCTTTCTTGTGCCTTGTAAGATAAAGATATAAAGGAAGAAGGTAGATAAAAACCAAACTTGTAGGTGAGCAGTTCAAGGCCACTAAGGTATTGGGTATTCATCCTGTGAGCACAGACCTCGAGGATGCCCAAATTACTCTTTGGAAACTAAATCCATGCAGTGTGAGAGAGCACACGTTGCTGCTTGAGAACACAAAGTCGCCATTCAGCTGATTGATCTGTGAATACATTTAATTTTCATATCAAGTGGGACACGCCACTGATGCTTCAATGCTCAGAAGAAAAATATAGGACAATGGGCCCTGAGGCAGTCTAAAAAGTCCAGGTGGGTACTATGTAGATAATGTTCACAGAGTTAGAAGGGTCATATTGCATTGCCTGAATTTAAAACTTTTATTTCTTTCCTGTGCATAAGTTCCATCTTCTCCTAGACTGGGCTAGTGCAGAGCAGAAAGATTTTCTTACCTTTTGGATTTATTCGAGGAGAGGTTCATGCACAAAACAAAACTTTGCAAATAATCCAAGCTCTATTCTTTGTTGCTTTTGATTCCAAGACTTTTTAACTGCAGAAGTATCCAATAAAAGCACATAAAGACAGACAAGAAAATGACTACACATCACCATTCTTGCGTGGAATAAGCAGTTTGAAATTTCTAAATGATTGACATTATTCTGCTGTCCTCTCCACTGGAAGGGGGAAAAAAAGGGAGATTAAAAGTTCTGAGAGATTCTCCAGGGCTGAGTTAGAAAAATTGGTGCCCATTGCACCTTTGTGTGAAAAGCATCTCTTCCAGATGATCATGTAAGTAGTAACTTATTGCATTTCTCTGTTTCTGTGATGAGACACAAGTGGCGTAAGTGGGATTTTCTTTCTAAGACTCCTGGACAGTATGAAATTCCACAACCAAAAACTATGAGATGCATATGATAAAAATAATGCACAGATATTTGTATCTATGACTACATTTATCTTCCTAACATGTCATATCTTTCACTTCCTTGTGAGCTTATACTTTGGTTTTCATAACACATTTCAACTGCCTTTCAAACTGAGCCAGTTTCCTCATATAAAGGAAATTTTATGCCTAGCACAAAAGGAAGTTGATGCTTAAAGAATCTAAGTGATACAAAAAACATTAATGTTGGGTCTAATGAGTTATGGCAATGCATAGGCCTTTCAACAGGAAAGATAACTGGTTAAATAATAATATAAATAAATAATAAATAAAATAATAACATTATAATACCCATTCCAAGTGGGTCAACTGAAAGCTGAAAATGTGAATGTCTAGATCTTGTGCATGGCACAGCCATTACATTGGTGAAACCACTAGAATGAGGGAAGACCTTATCACCCCAAATGAAAGACAGAAAGACAATTTTACTTTTCAGCATAATTATGTAAATTGGATGCTTTTAAGCCCTGATTTCCTCTGGATAATCATGGAGCAGCTGATGCTAAACAAGGTGTCTCATTATAGAACTAGTTTTGAAAACCTGTATTAATTACGTTTAAGATACAGCCCAGAACTCGAGGTTTGTGTATTAACACTTGAACCCAAGGAAATTTGGATCCAGTTACATGCACATCACAGAGTGACCTATTCAAACCAGATTGCTCTGATTAAACAGCAGACACGCTCAAAGTAGATAATTTCTCATGAAGGTTTCAGCACTCAAAAAACTATTTATGATTTTGGTTGATAAGAACTTTGAGTATTTCATCTTTGTGGCACATTGCAAAGCTCATCTTCGTTGAAAATCTATGGCAAAGCTTTACAGACAGCTTTACTGGAACCCTGAAGTCAGTGCACACTCCATTGAAGTCCATATCCTTTCCTTTGGGTCCTGGTGATGAACTGAGAACTCAGACATTTCAGATGATGATGCCACAAAGTCAGCACATTATCAGCAAAACAGAAAAACCTTACAGAGCATCAAAGCCCTTGCACACCAAACTTAACATCTCATACCAGGGCAGAAATAGATTTTCAATGGTGTTATACATCTCATTCGTTTTAGGAAGGAGAAAACCTATCTGTTCATTAATGCTCAATTTTCATTAATGCTCAAGGTCAATCTAGAGAACACATTCAAGGACAAATTATGCTGCTAGTTTTTCAGTCAAGAAGCAATAGGGAAATTCAGAGAAATAACAGACATAGTCAAAGTAAATTTGACCTTGTAAATAGAAAAAAGAGCCATTTGCAAAGATATTTGGAACAAAATTATTCATGTGAAGCTCAACGAAATAAAAGCTACAACAGCATTCAGTATACACTACTAAATGTGCTAAGTAGAGCACTAGAACACTTACTGTAAGAGTCGTAAGGAAAAAAGTACTATTTATGTACATATTTAGGATTTTAACTTTTTTTTTGCTTTCAACATTTTTTTTATTTTGGTCAGAACTCAAGTGTGACTGATCAGGCAGCTATCACACTGAAAGATGATGTAAGTTATTTTGATTTTTCCTTTTTAATATCTATGAAAGGGTCTCATGTTTACCCAGGCTTCTACATTTTCACATAATTTGACACGTTTTAGCAGGATTGCAGGGTCTGCACCACTTCATAATTTCTTACTTTTATAGAACCTCAAAATACAGCAAAGGAAAACAAAGGAAAAAAAACCAAACAAAACCAAAAAAACAAAAAAAAAGTTCACTACTACCTACTTGTTCTGAAATATACAGAAATATATAAAAAATTTTCTAAAATGTGTTTTTTTATCATTTGAATAATTTGTAGTTCACTTGCATAAAACACCTTGAAATAAAAAAATATTGTAAAAAGAAGTGTTGTGATAGTCACTTATTAGTTTCGTAAGCAAAAGCCTCTATTCAATAACTGGGATGAAGAATTAAAGTCAGGTTTCAGACTTCTGTTCTAAACCATATGACAAATGAGTTATGACAGAAACTATAAAAATAGTGCAATAGCAACCATGAGAGTTAATTCAAGTTTATGAAGACCTTTGCAATCTAAGTATAGCTTATGTTAGTAAAGGAAAAAACCCTCTAGAAACCATAATATTCTTATGGTTACAATCAGAATTACAACCATGCTAGCTGATGGAATATTAACAGACAAGCCATGAACACAAGACACACAACTCCACCCACAGTAAATCCACCCTAACTACTGGTTTATGAATAAGAAAATTCAGATTAAAATTGTTTATAATATTTATAATGTATTATATTGGTCAACATTTCTAATACCTACTATAGAAACACAGGGACCACATCTCAGATAGGGGTTTTTTTTTTTTTAATTATTTACATAATGACTAATCTAGATTAAATCAGAAGACAGCTAAAACAATCTCTTTGAATTTTGTATATCTGAAGAACTGTCTATCTAATAGAAAGAAAGAAAGGACACTCAATGGATGTAATAATGACTGTGGAAAAACAAAGGCCAAAAGGACACAAAAGAATGCAAGTTTCAGTTCTTCAGCCAAATGCAGTATGGAGAAGATAAAATGTTTTGTTTAATCAGGTTTTGGGGTTTGCTTACACAAACCTCAGACACTTCAGCTCTGTTTTATCCTTTCAACATGCCAAGGTTTAAAAAGGGCTGCACCGAAAGGTCGCATCACAGAAACACAGCAGAATGGAAGTACTTGTGTAAAGGATGTGTGGTTACACCGGGTCACGTTGTGGAAAACAGACCCGTGCTGCTCCACCGTGACACCCAGAGCAGCACAGTCCCTGCTGCCCTCCACCACACTGCAGATAAAAATACTGCAGGACCAACCTCAGTCCTGCAGGAAGAGCCACAACACCTCCCCCCTGCTCTCAGACCGTTTGCAATCTGTTGTAGCTGCTTTGTAGCACAACCGCTGATTACCCAGTGGCAAGTGCTAGGAAAGGTCTCCTAGATCAAGTAGACTTAGTTCTTACTAGAAAAAGTCTCCTAGATCAAGTAGACTTAGTTCTTACTAGAAAAAGTCTCTTAGATCAAGAAGACTTAGTTCTTACTAGAAAAAGTCTCCTAGATCAAGTAGACTTAGTTCTTACTAGAAAAAGTCTCCTAGATCAAGTAGACTTAGTTGTTACAGAAACAACTCACTTTGGGGACAGCCATGAGGAGGCCTGGCTTTGTCACCAGCTAATGATAGTGTTCTGCACAACAACAGGGAATTTTTGCTTCAGAGTTTATATGGTCACAAGCAGCAAACCTTTCAAATGATCACCACCATCTTCACCACTGGGAAGACAATACACTGAATTTCCCTCGTTTTCTCAAAAAGAAAGGAGATGGTAAAGAAACTCACTGGTGTTTATGGTTCTCTCAGATGAACTCTGGAAAATGTCCCTGTCAGGACTTAAAGGACTCTGGCCAGAAATGAAGAAATACAGGCTCTGCCTGGCTAGTTCCAAAAAGAAAAAAAAAATAAAATGCACAATAGATTTTTAAAAATTAAATATATACCCAAGTCTCCATAGGTTAGCATGATCTCCATCAGGAACACAAAATGAACATCTAGAAAAGACCAAAGCTTTTGTCTACTGTAAGAGTTTCCCGTACTGGCCAAAAGTAAGATAAAACTTGCAGTGAATTTTTTTTTCCTGTGCTTGTTTATATGATAAAGGTCATGTTATTTTAAGGAATTTCAACCCTTGACTAGATGCAGCAGAGTATGACTTCTGCTGAGGAGATGTGAGGTTTGATTAATTCCTTTTGGCAACCTGTTGTCTCACTGAGGCAGTGATTTGTAGCAAAATCAATAGAAAACAACAAATATGTTGAACTGTGAGATGATCTTGGTCATTTACACTGCTCTGGTACTCACAAGATAAAACCTTGCAGGCTCAAAAAATCCAGAGGGAAAAGATTTCAGTTTATAACTGGTATGGAAGTCAGGCAATCCTCAAAAAAAAAAGTTCCTCTGTCAAATGCAAACCAATCAAGCCATCACACCAGCTTTAAAGCCCTCCACTTTCAGCAAACACCTTTGATCTATTTCAGTGTTCTGTTACTAATCTACTGCTGACGAAGAAATATGCAAAATGCAGAAATGACAATGAACAACAGAACCCTGTGGTACCTAGACACAGATACATTACAGGCTACAGCAGGTCATGGGAAAAGTCATTTCTCAACCTCATAATACACAAAATAATTAATTTCAAGGGAAAAAAAACCCCAATGCTCTCTGCTTACCTGATATGGAACAATATTCCCATGAGCACTACCCCAGCGTTTTGCTTCAATTTTGCAATTAAGGTAATTAGCTGCTACATGAGTGAGACAGGCAACCTGGAAATGAAGAAAAAGTATAGCATTCAGGAAAGCTGAAACTTCATTGACAACTTGAGATTTCTGTCTTTTTCTATGTGTTTTATAAGTTAAAATATTTATGTCATGAAAGTATCCTTTAGATATTATATATTATGTATACTTTTTAATATCAATAAAATTCAGGCTATGACTACATCATGGAAGTGCTTGCTTAAGCACAACTCAAAAAACTCAAACATTAATACATTCCCTATAACACTAGTAATGCTAGACATACATAGCATTAAGCTACCCTAAGAGATAAGACAGTATTACCATAAATATTTTGCAGAATGGTCAACTGCAGTAAAGAAAAAAATCAGTGTCTTGTCCAAAGTTTAGAGGGAAGCATGATGGATTTGTGGGATGAAACTCACCATTTCCTGAACCTCAATCCCATGCTTAAATCACAAAGGCTTTTTCTCAGTTACAAGATTATTTTTTCTTTTCTCCTATGCTTCTCATTTTACATATCCAAGCTATGGAAAACATTTCTGAATTCTTCAGCTCACCACATGTTCTGTAATATTAATTAAGTGGTACTCCTTAATAAGTCATCTGTCATTGGAAGATAAGGAGAGATTTATCAAGTTATTAGTCAGAGACAAAACTAGAAAAATATTAACTTTAGGGAATATATGGCAGGTTAATTTAGTAACCAGAATTTGAGAGGTTTAATATATGTATTTTAAGCATGATTATATCTTAGGAAAAAGAAGTGAACAGTTATGCAAGAAAATCAGTGGTTCTGCTGTGATCAAGGGCAGATTCTTTATTCTTAGTTCTTTGAGAGAATACAGTGTTTGACTCTATCTGAAGCCAAGTAACACAATAAAGCACTACAGTTAGCATGCAAGGTTAGCCCTATATCAAGGTTTATTCTGTTAACTAGTTGTACCAGTAAGTGCAAGTGCTTGCCTAAACAGTAGGTCGTGAGACCACTTTTTTCCAAAAATAGTATTTTCTCCTTATTTTCCCCTAGATGAAAGAAATTTGCTATAATGGTCAAAGTGTTTACACTATTTTGTGCCTACTAATCAATCTAATCTACAACAAAACCCCCAGTAATTAATTCAGAGTCCACCATTCATATTCCAATATGTGAACTGTAACAGAATTTCTAGAAAAATGAATGCCATTGCCTTTTCTTCTTCTTTCTCCATATATTCTGAACAGGCAATGTGAATGTGTCACTCTCACACTTAAAGCAAATAACTAACTGTAAATCCTGGATGCAGTGATTTAGTACAGCAGAAAACCTAGGAAAATACACAGCAAATAAGAGTTTAACCGCTGACAAAAATTACATTCATATACACTAACTACAAATAAAATTCCTTATTACTGAGTAGTGTTGAAAAACACTTTTTAGCTGGATTTCACTGCAGTTTATTATAGCCCAGTGTTACTTCATTTAGCTAAAATGTTGAATATCTAGTCTGTCCTTTGGTCCCCAGGAAAATCTCAGCAGTTAAGGAAAACAATCTGGATTTTCAGACAAAAAAATTTTTCTTCTGGTTTGCAACTATCCTCAGCAATACAGAATGAAACACACAAGGATTATAGAGAGAGTTTAATGAGTCACAAGAGTGTGTAATTTATTAATAACACACAGCCTTGACCCATTGTTTCTGTCATTTTTCAATGTGGGGTCACACTCCACAGTGATATTTTTTTCTACCACAGCAAATGGCTCTGCAAAGATAATGAAATGTTGCTCATTACTTATTCTTCTGTATTTGTATGTAATACTACACAGCTGCCATATTCCACACAAATTTCACTGACAGGTGAGTTGCATCCATTTACAACAGAGTTTCACTTCTAAAGACACAATACCCTCTATGATATTTTCATTTAACTTTCCACATTTCTGGAAGTAAAGGCTATACCAAACACAACTCTGGGAAGGACACAGTGAATTAAAACAGAAAGCCTAAAATATTCATTTCAAATATAATGGAGCCAAGATTTCATTCCATTTATTTGTTTATATTCTATGTTGTAGAAATAGAGGTAGGAGTTTGAAAAACAAAATTCTTCACACGAAGTTTCACAAGAAAACTTCTATACTTAAAAATATGTATTTTCAACACAGTGTTGCAAATTGCTTCAGCTTCCTTGATTAGATGAATACAATATTTTTGGTAATGGAAAAAATACACCTCTAGATTTCTCCAAAGCACTTGTTCACAGTATAACAGGAAAAGAAGGATTAAAACATAATACTCACTAGATATTGAAAGTGCACCACTAAAACTCCCCATCAAAGACTTTTTTCAGACAAAAAAAAAGTGAGGGAAATCAGAAGCTGAGTAAAGAAAGCAACATTGGAATGAACCAAATTTTGGAACAAAGACATGTTGGCACTTTTGATAGAGTCTTGTTTAGACTATATCAAGGTCTCAGTTCAACTTGCTATTTAGTATGAAGAATAATTCCATTTCAGTCAAGGTACTGATCACTTGCTTGAATGCATACGCCTACATAGCCCATGAAACAGCCTTACTTATTATTGGTTTTTCAATAAATCATGAATTAAAAAGGCTTTTGCCTCCCTTTGACTCCTTCTCTGAGTTGGGTACCTCATTCATAGTCAAATGAGCCAACAAATAAGAATTATTAGCAGCAGTCATAGTGTCACCACCAAACAAACAAACTTATATAGACTATATCAAAGTAAATATTTGAGTGTTTTGTGTTTCATATATGAATACACCTCGTTGAGTGAACTCTGTGGCCTTTTGGTCCATTTGTAATAACTCCCTGACAAGTTCAGCAAACTTAAAAAGACAATTCTGTTTCTACTGTCCCATGAAACTGTTACAGACATTCCCAGAACTACCATGCTTTTTCTTTCTCCCTCTTCCCAGTTCAGTTCATTCTCTTTGGTCTCTCCAAAGATTTAGTCCCATGAAAAAGGCACTGACAAAAAAACCCTTTCAGCATAAATAATTTATGTCCCTAATAAAGAACACAAAGCATTTATCTACCTATACCTTACAGTTGTTAAGCTAAGGGCTGAACTGTAAGTATAAAACAGATATCCCAACTGAACCTTTCTACTGACATTATATCCCCTAGGAAAAAAGTATTTTTAACAATGTAAGTCTATTTCTCCAAATTCCCCTGTAATTCAAGATTCAGGACCTCACTGCTAGAGACACTTCTTCCAGTAGGAATATCTAAAATACAATCAATCTCTCAAGTTGAAGCATCAGGTACATCTGTATGACATATTCAGCTAAGTATTTTTAAATCTCTATTTAAAACTGAAAACCTGAAACCTTATAGACTCATTTCTTTTCTCCTTTAATTAAGAACTAATCCTTAAAAGTAACCTTTGAACTTGTAACATTAAAGCAGATGTAATACAATGATACAGACATCTCTGCATTCATTTGCTTGCAGAGACAGATCTATGCACTGTAAATATGTATTATCAAATATCTACAGATAAGCGTTTCTTTATTTCACAGCAATAAAGGGAACACATATTTCAACATTCCTTTCTAATATTACTGTTGATGGCCAAATCACATATTTGTGTTACAGACTTACTTAAACCAGAACAAAAAGAGAGCTGCATTAAGGTCTGAAAAGTTATGCTCAGCTTATGATGGAATCAGACAGATGGGAAACAAGATATTAAAAGCCACAAGGTCAGCAGACAAAGAAAAGAGACAGAATTTCAAAAGATTTTTTTCAAGATAGCACATCAAACATAATTTATTACAATGAGTTTGCTGAGTCAATCAATCATTTACATGCAATTTCAACAAGTGTATATGAATAACAAAAGAAGACAGGTAACTGGAAAGAGGAGAAAATAACATTTTAATTATATTCTTTACTTTCTTCTCCCTCCAATTTTGTGTCTGCTATCCTGCCACGTATCTTAACAAGGCTTTGACTCTAAGCCAAGTTAATTTACTTTTTTTCTCATTCCTGTTTACTTTTTCTTAAAGTAGGTGTGTAGACTGTCTTTTAGGGACTTTGAGACATAGGCATTTTACATCCATACAGATAACTTATTTTATGCTATTCTACAGAACTAGTAATACAAATATTAATTTATAATTTAGTAGGAAAAAATCATTCTAAAAATTCCATTGCTTTCTGTTGTGCAAAGACCAATGGTCTTCCATTTATACCCTTTCCATATCTCTGGTCACATGGAAAAAATCTTTACAGGAGAAAAATGTGAACCTAAGACCGCAATCCACACTTGGTACACACTAAGAAGGGCTCTTAAAATCACTAAAACTGTGCTAGTATTTTCCTAATGATTGATTTTACATGTTTTCCCCTTTCCATATTGCAATAAATAGTTTGACAATAATAAATCAACATTTAAGCTTGATTAATTTTGCTTTTGCAGTTATTTTTTGTCCTTATTGAAGCTGCTTCCATGGACGTGCATGGGGTGATTCTTGGCTCTTGCTCCTTGAATCATTTTTTCATTTTAAAAAACCAAACCAAAACAACAACGACAAAACTCAAAACCCCAAACTTCTACCAGGAAAACCCCACCTCACTTAGAAGAAAACCCAACTCTTCCAGTAAATTGTGCAGACCCTAAACATTGACCCAACTGTTTCAGGATGCAGCACAGCACCACAATGAAAGGTGCTGTTCTACCAGTTGTCAGCTGGTGTCCTGTGCAAGGCCTTCGGAATTCACAGCTCTTGTCCCATCATTCCAGAATTCCTCCCCACACAGGTTTTTTCTTCCCCTTCAAGAGCCAGAAATATCAGAGCTGCTTTCAACCAGTGATTTGTAGACCACTAAATTCCATGAATGACTTTAGACAGGTCTGCAAAAGTTAACTAAAACAAGCTATCACATAGGCCAAGGCTTACTGTTACAGTGTCTTTTAGAAAATATCTGTGGTCATGTTAGGAACACTGTGCTCTGGTTAAAAAGTGTTTTCTTCTCACTGACACTGATTTCTTTAAATGCAAACCTCCAGGAAATGATCAGGAATTCACCTGTCACAATTACAGTCTTTTAAAGATAAAATCAAAACTTTAATGACAAATAGCTACAATTTTAAAATAGGTCTCATATTGTGTCCTTGAACATGGATTTCTGGAGGGGAATGTCGATAAAAAAGAGCAAAACAGACTTTAAGTTACACAGTTGTGTAGATGCCTTTTTAGCATGAAAACAATGGCTGATAACACCTTTTGTTTAAAAAAAAAAGTTTCAACTACAGAAACAGAGAAACTGAGGCATCTTCAAGAACACAACGCATTTGTGTCGCAGAGAACTGCTGCTTTCAGGGAAATGCAAAAACAAAAAAGAACTGATCCACAAATTACTTTTCTTAATGACCTATTTAGAGCTTATAAAAGACCAGAATGAGTGCTTCTGTACTTCCCAAAGCATGGAGATCATCTCCTGATTAAGATTTAATTAGTATTCACAATAGCAAAAATTGATGTAACTAACAGATCTAGGACTTGACATTTCAAAAATATGTACTATTCACCACAGTTTCAAGAGAAAGTAAACATTTAATCTATCCTATCCCTCCTCGGTCTCCTATTAAACAAAGAAACAAAAACAATAAACTTACACTCAGATGAATTTTAGGTGAAGGATCAGAAATAAAAATCCTGACCATAGAAACTATTAGAACAGACATTAAAAAGGAAACAAAAAGATTTCTTTTAAATGAACTCCAGTTGAAGAAAAACACATTTTAAAAGGAAGAATAAATTTCATTTTCTTCACTACAATAAAACATTATTCTGTTTTTCCTGAAAGTGTAAAGAAAGATACTACTTCAATCACTCAAAAAATCCTGTTTCAGCTTCATAATAGCACAGGAAAATCTCTAGGGAATATCTATTAAAGAGAATCTTCAGGTTAAGAATACCAAGAACTCCAAAGTTAGTCTGTATGGTTTGTGCAAAATCAAAAAAATGAAGGCACTGAGTTTCTCAGGAGGAAAGAAAAAAAAATGGTTTATCAATGTATTTTCCCATAACGTGATCCTGGAAACAGATGAATCATTTTTAAAGTAACTTTGAAAACAAATCCCTTTTTGGCAATTCCATGACACACAAAATTCAGCCAAAACAGTTAAAACTTTGGCAGAGTTTTAATAACTGAAATCAGATGCCAGTAATAGACATATCAGACAACCTTAAACATAAATTTCTATGATTATTTCCTTAAGTCTTTATTCTCTCTGAAGGAAGAATATATATCCACTGAAATATTAAATGCATTACACTTTGTATTCACAGACTTACTAAGTCCAGGCAAAATACAACTCACAAAAAAAAAGTTTATTCTGCTACATTTTATATAGCTTTTTTAACAAGGTTAAATTGGTCTGTGCCTTGTGTCAAAACTGCTTTAATGAATTAAAAAAGACAGGTCATGGTCATAGGACACTCCCTTCTGAAGGGAACAGAAGGTCCAAAATGCAGACCAGAGCCACAGCTTAGGAGAGTCTGTTGCCTCCTCAGGGACCCAGGTTAAAGATGTGGAGAAAAAGCTTCCCAACCTCGGCACAGCCCTCAAATTATTATCCACTACTGATTTTTCTGAAGGTGATCAAGAGAGACTTCATGGCTTTGGGATGACTGGTTAAAGGACCATGGAAACACGGTGGGATGACTTGCACAACTGCAGTGCTGGAATGAATGGCTGTACACTCTTCAGAAGGAATAGGCAAGGAAGGAGAGGTGGTGGGGCAGCCAGGTATGTCAGGCAGTGCTTTGATTGTCTAGAGCTGAATGATGGAGATGATTGGGTTGTGTTTGTGGGTAACTCAAGGACAAGGAAGATGTCCTGGTGGCAGTCTCTTACACACCACCCAAACAGGATGAAGAGGCAGCTGGAATACCCTGTGAGCAGATGAGAGAAGCCTCACTATTGCTATCCCTTGTTTTCATGAGGGACTTCAACATACCAGATGTCTGCCAGAAATGCAACACAGCAAAGAAGGAACAGCCTAGGAGGTCCCTGGAGCTTGTGGAAGATGACTTCCTGATGCAGTTGGTGAGTGAGCCAACTAGGGAAGGGGCTGGCTGGACCTGTTGTTTGTGAACAGAGGACTTCTGGGTGGTGATGGAAGGCTGTTTCAGGCATAGTAATCATGAAATGATAGAATTTTTAATTCTTGGAAAAGAAAGGAAAGGGGATAGCAGAACTGTTACCTTGGTATTCTGGAGGGCAGACTTCAGACTGGTTAGGAGACTAGTTGAGAAAGTCCCTTGAGTGGCAATCCTGTAAGACAAAGGAGTCTAGGAAAGCTGGATAGTCTACAGGAAAGAAATCCTAAAGGTTTCAGGCACAGAATCATCATGTGGCATGTGCAGGACAACCACGGGATCAAGCCCAGCCAACACAGGTTTATGAAAGGCAAGTCCTGCTTGACCAACCTGATCTCCTTCTATGGAAAGGTGATCCACTTAGTGGATGAGGGAAAGGCTCTTGGTGTCGTCTGGCTTGATTTTAGTTAAGCTTTTGACACTGTCTCCCACAGCATTTTTCTGCTCACAGCTTGGACAGGTGCACTATTTGCTGGGTAAAAATCTGCCTGGATGGCCGGGTCTGCAGAGCGGTTGTGAATGTCACTGGTCTCTAGTGGTGTTTGTGGTGTTCACCAGGGCTCAGTACTGGGGTCAGTTCTGTGTGAAATCTTTACCAAGGCTCTGGACAAGGGGATCAAGTGCACCCTCAGTCAGCTGACAGACAACACCTAGTTGGGTGGAAGTGTTGATCTGTTGGAAGGTAGGAAGGCTCTGCAGAGGAATCCAGGCAGGCTGGATCAATGGGCTGAGGCCAATCCTATGAGGTTCAACAAGAAGTGCCAGGTTGTGCACTTGGGTCAGAACAAACCCATGCAATGCTACAGGCTTGGGAAAGAGTGGCTAGAAAGCAGCCTAGGGGAAAAGGACCTGGAGGTGCTGGTTGGCAGCTGGCTGAACAGGAACCAGCAGTGTGTCCAGGTGGCCAAGAAGGCCAATGGCATCCTGGCTTGTATCAGAAATAGTGTGGCCAGCAGGAGTAGGGCAGTGACCACATCCCTGTACTTGGCACTGGTGCTGCCACACCTCAAATACTATGTTCATTTTGTGCCCCTCACCACCAGAAAGACATTGAAGTGTGTCCGGAGAAGGGCAACAAAGCTGGTGAAGGGTCTAGAGAACAAATCTTATGAGGAGCATCCGAGGGAGCTGGGGTTGTTCAGCCTGAAGAAAAGGAGGCTCAGGAAGGACCTTATCTCTCTCCACAACTACCTGAGAAGAGGCTGTAACCAGGTGGGAGTCAGTCTCTTCTTATAGGTAACAACTTCTAAACCTAGGAGGCTTAGATCCAGTACTAGGAGAAATTTCTTCACTGAAAGGGTTGGCAGGCATTGAAATAGGCTGCCCATGGAAGTGGTGGAGTCACTGTATCTGGAGGTATTTAAAAGACAGGGCACTTAGGACATGGTTTAGTAATGGACGTGGCAGTGCTGCATTAGCACCTGGACTTGATGATCTTAATGCTCTCTTTCAACCTAAATTATTCTTTTCTATTCTAGAAATGGAGCTATATTTGACAGCTGAGAATGGAAATAAGAAAGCATAAAAATACAATGCAGACAAAGACATTTTGCTCATATAAAACTTAATTACATGTGAAGACAGGCATCAGAATAACTGTAACAATTTTTCTTTTTGTTTGCAAGAAGGTAGTATCCAAAGGCTCCAAACTGGATGCTACATACACATTGTGAAGGATTCTATTGTTTTATTTAATCAGTAATAAGGATGTGTATCCATGGAAAGCTGTCAACCTTCAAAAGAAAGGCATTTTTCACTTTTGATCTTATGATAGGAACAGTGCCATTTACAATGAAATTATGCATACACCTAAGCATTTATATCACTCATCTTTTCTGTCTCCACGTTCACCAGCATCAATACTTACATGAAAAAAAAAACTCAAGTATGTTTATCTACTCCTAACAATGTCATTTTTATCTTATCTGTGGTGAACACATATAAACATAAAATATAATAGTAATTTCAACAGCTTGTGCTGCAGCAGTGCAAACAGGTATATTTCTAGATTTTCTATTTGATACATAGGGAGGCACCCAGGTACAGAAACAAGCTACATCTATTTGGTTGTGTGAGAAATGTGCAAATATCCCACCCCTATTATTACAGCCATATCTCCTGTTCGTTACAGTAATTTTCTTGGTGGAACAATGGCATTAGTTCTAACACTGAAAGATCTCTGGTCACTGCCCATTAAGTACTTTGGTGCTAATGCACTACAGGGATGACACAAGAACCAAATCCATGCAATTGAAAGAAAAGTTTGAAATAGTGTGTTTTGCAATGTGCCTCTGCAGTGCAAATGAACAACCACAGTGCATTTTTGAGCACTTTAATGCTGTTTGCAATGCAGATGTGGTAGATCTACTGAGCTCTTAAAGAGCATGCATGTCAGAGTCCAAAGTTCTATTTGACTTGAGTATTACCAATGAGTCTGGAGTGGGAGATACGGCACTTCTGCATGATAATGTTTTTTTAATAGTTGCAACAAATTTGTAAACAATACCCTGAAAAAGGAAGTTATTCTTTAATCAATCTACAAAAATATTTAAGTAGTAACACAAAAAAACACAAATTGTTTTATTGCAGAGTAAGCTTGAATGAAAATAACTTCACATATGTTTATGTTTATCACTATAAATATTCATTCCAAGCAAGGCAAAGCCTCTTTTCAAACAACTGAGCTTTGACCAGATACTCACGAGTCTATAGGCCTTGATGGGATCCTCTCCAGAGAAATGAGGGAACTACCAAAAGAACTTGCTAAACCACTCTCAATCCTCCACCAGCAGTCCTGGTTAATTGGAGAAGTTCCAGCTAACCAGAAATTAGGAAATATAACACCCATGTACAAGAAGGGTCAGAAGGATGACCCAGGGAACTAAGGGCTATCAGCACAACCTTGGTTCCAGGCAAGGTTATGGAAGAGATCATCCTAGGAGCCAATACATGGCACATGCAGGACAACCAGGGGATCAAACCCAGACAACATGGATTTATGAAAGGCAGGTTCTGCTTGACCAACCTGATCTCCTTTTATGACAAAGCAACCCACTTAGATGAGGGAAAGGCTGTGAATGTAGTCTATCTAGACTTCAGTAAGGCATTTGACACCATCTCCCAGATCATCCTCCTAAAAAAATTGGCTGTTTGCAGCTTGGATGGGTGGACTTTCCAATGGGTAAAAAACTGGCTGGATGGCTGGGCCTGGAGAGTTGTGGTTAATGGAGCTAAATCCAGTAGGCAGCTGGTCATTAGTGGTGTTCCCCAGGGGTCAATTTTAGGGCCAGTCCTGTTTAACATCTTTATTGATGATCTGGACATGGAGATTGAGTGCACCCTCAGTAAATATGCAGGCGACACTAAATTGGGCAGGAGTAGGAAAGCTCAACAGAGAGACCTGGACTCCATCAATGGGTTAAGGACAACAGCATGAGGTTCTATAAGACAAAGTGCCAGGTCCTGCACTTGGGTCACAGCAATCCCATGCTGTCGTGGGAGATCACGGACAACACGTGCAGATCAATGTGATCAGGTGTTGACACTTTATCGTGGTACAAGCGCTATTTTTATACTATTTTGTGAAACACTTGCAGAGAGAAAAAACATTCTATTGGAGGGAGATTAGCTTGTCCACTTTCTATTGGTCACTGCACACAGGGTTTTCTCTCAGGCTTTTCTTTCAGCTCTTTCCCCAGCCATTCATATCATTGTTGCCTTTAGGCAGCCACTCACATTTTAGCTTCAGCATTTTCCAGCAGCAGTTTCTCTCAGCTGGTGTACACAGCATCTTCTTCCTGCAGTAACCNTAACCCTTCCTGTACCAATTCTCAGAGTCCATATAGTGCCAAGGGGTCTGGGTTGCCCACCAGGCTGCTCCGTGACAAACGGCCCCCAACACCATGCAATGATCCAAGCCTGGGGAAGAGTAGCTTGAGAGCTCTTCAGCAGAAAGGGACTTGGGAGTGAAAGGTCTAGAAAAACATCTTACAAAGAACGGCTGAGGGAGCTGGGGTTGTTTAGTCTCTAAAAGAGGAGGCTCAGAGGAAACCCCATCACTCTCTCCAACCACCTGAAAGGAGGTTGTAGTGGGGTGGGGCCGGGCTTTTCTACTGTGCCTGCAGTGAGAGGATCAGAGAAATGGCCTTAAGCTGAGACAGAGATTCAGATTAGATATTAGAAAGTTTTTTCACTGTTAGGGTGGTCAGGCATTGGGATAGGTTGAGTCAATAATCCTGGAAGTGCCTAAGAGGCATCTGGATCTGGCACTGGCTAATAAGGTTTTGTGGTTTAGGGGTTACAGTGGTAGCGCTGGGTTGAC
Organism: Calyptomena viridis; assembly: GCA_013390005.1. Taxonomy (NCBI): domain Eukaryota; kingdom Metazoa; phylum Chordata; class Aves; order Passeriformes; family Eurylaimidae; genus Calyptomena; species Calyptomena viridis. The sequence goes on from WEIV01009798.1 coordinate 48,274, forward strand.
AGTTGGACTTGATGATCTTATAGGTCTCTTCCAACCTTGGTGATTCTATTATTCTATGATTTTCAGGCAGTTTAATGGATATCTGTTTTTGAAGTCCTAAACTGGAGTCTGAACACCTTTTTTATAACTTTCACTAGAATAAAATACATAACTAATGAATTTAATAATTTAAACATTTTGGCCTAACCACATGTCACTCACTACTCTAAAAAGTTTGCAATCTAATTGATGAGCCAGAAACAATACAGTGCTGAATACAAAGAATTTTTGTCAGCAGAACTTCATCAGAGCAAAAGAAGCAATTATTTCAAAGGTGTTTCAGCATCATCCTTTACTTAGTTGGGTTTTTTTTTTAAATATAATTTACAGAGAAATTTTAATGAGCATTATCTGAAGTAATCAAACCAAGCAGTGTTGAAACCTTAGCTAGCAGTCCATTAGCATACCCAAAAATGCCATACTTGTTAAGGTTTATTAGATTTCCATAGGTTCAACAGCACATAACAATCAGTTGTCTTGATAACCTACAATTTTCCATGACAAAAAATTGAAACCTCTTCCATCAAGTTAAAACCCTTTTACTTGCTATTTACATAAATAAGTAACACATAAAGTGTTGAAAGGCTCTATCCAAATTTGACCAATTTAAAGAATTACTTCTGAAAACTTCTATAAGTTTAGAGGGACAGGTGAACTTCTGGGGTACACTAAAGTGCATATTCTGCTACTCATTGCTTTAATCATTCCCCTTTCTTTTCAATTACTGAGGTTATCCTTCTCCTAATACTCAGTGTGATTCTGAAATATGATCTGCTGGTAATAAACATCTTAATTCCATTTCTAAGATTAAACTCTTATTTAAAGGTCATCTAAATAATAAACTCATTAAAAGAAATGTCTTCCTTTGTCTTCAAACTCTCTCCCCTACCTACTCTAAACAGCCATTTTACTTTTTCTTAGTAATAAAGGGGCATATTTTCTCTATCTCCTTCCTAGTCTTTCTCTAATTGATGACAGAAGCAGATCAACACAGAAAAATGAAGCTGCAACTCATTCAGCCTTAGTTTCATTAGCACAAGAATAATGGTAGTAAAAGAAAAAAAAACCCACAACATATACAGTCAGGTAGCAGTTAAAGAATAAATACCTTTTCAATTTGAATATGTACTCTGTTTACAGGACAAAGAAAGCCACTAAATAAAACCAAGATCCAGTTGGAGTATGTTCTAGCACTGACTGCATAACCAATTATTAGAAATCATAACACACATTCCACAGAGGCCAATATTAAATTGAGTTACTGTCATGTTAGTATGGTCTTCTGGTCTATTCAATCAAATTCTGGCTGCTTAAAACCCAGAGGGATAAGTTCTGTTCTTAGTTATACTGTTGTCCTCAATGGAAATTATTGAGAATTGTGGCCAAGAAAAGTGTTTAAAGCACAGTAGACGTTTAAAGAAATGTTCACATTAATTCATATTTTATTATCTTCCCATACCAGAGCCATACAGTGAAAAAGATGACATCTCCATATAGCACATACTCAATTTTTTATTAAGAATTAATAAAAATTCTATAATTTTATAATTCTTAAGATTAAGAATATAATGTTTTGCAAAGATGACGTTTTATACACTTGTAAAAAAGCCCTTATTCAAACCATGCCCAGAACAAGACAACTGTGTAACAACCCTCCTAGCTGGCCTCCAAAATCACCAGAAGCAATGACCTCTAAAAAAAGCAGATTTTCTTTCTGTATTCAGTCAACTCATGACTCGCAACAAGATATAATCAAACACCTGAGCAGTGTTTAAATTCCAGGGTTGATATTTGTCACACAACTTACTGCTCAGGGACCCTGTGGTGCCATACATGTCCTACAGGCAGTATGTAATTGTTCCCAGTTCCATCTACACTCAATAATTTCTAAAAGACATGTCATGAAAACCTTGAACAGACAGCACTAAAAGCCCCTTAAATAGATCAGCCTTAAACACAATGATCTTGGGAAAATGCAATGCAGAAAAAAAACCTTACAGTTTCCAAACCTCACCATTGCCTCAGTACACTGACTGCCAAATTCAGCACAAAGATGGAATATAGAAAATAATTCCTACCAATTTTCTAGGGTTTTCTAGGGTCAATTCAAAATTTTAAGAAGATTGTTTTAGTTTAAGAGTTTGCTATGGCAAATACATAGTAATCAGAATCAGAGATGTGTCTGATGAACAATCATATAATACAAACAATATTAAGCATGTTATCCCATCTGTGGAATCTGGGAAAAATACATCTCAAAATTGCAGAAATGTTAAATTTAAAATACTTCTTGCAGATTTTCAATCCAAAAGAAACCAACTTATTACAGTACTTGTTGGAGCCTGGTCGTAATTAAATACAGGAAGGATATTAAAACTTCCAAGAGATTTTTTTAAGCCACAACAGAAGAAAAGGCATGATTGCATAATTGGAACCAAATCCAAAACCCACTTCCTTCTTATTTACTAGTATCATCTAAAGGACACTATTTAGATGCTGAAAGGTCTGTAGCTGACAACTATGAATCATCCAAAAGTCCAAAAATTTCAAAGGAATTGTATGACATGAGTTAGAAGTTTATAGATGAGAGATACAGAAAGTTAGTACTCTGCAAAACCACATCCTAGGAGTCACCGTATCTCTTGTCAACAAAATCATAGAATCCTATCTTACAGTGGGGAAAGAAATCCTCTTTGGCATAGTAAGTGTTTGATACATAGAATTTGAAAGAAAAATGTCCTTTTTAAAATATTCTAAAAATAATATTTCTTTAGAGAACAGGATTTCATTTATATTTGGTTTTGCACAGACCAGTTAAATACAAAACCAGCCTGCCAGTCAGTGGCATATTTCATTAAAAAGGTGCAGATCACTTCAGCTGGCAGCTGAATTCAGTTCAACTATCTTACGAGTTTCCATATCTGTGCAGGAAATTTGTACCAAAAGCACTCTCCAGCCCTCCCCTCTGGGGAAAAAATATGTAAATCCTCTGGCAGTTCTATAAGGCAGGCAGAATGTGACAGCCCAGACACAGACAGACAGGTACATGCTAAAGGTTTTTGCTGTAAAATAAACCATGTCGTTTTCAAGATTTTTTAATTATTTGAGTGCCATAACTACTGGGTTTTCTCCTTGTTGACACAGTCAAAGGCACCAGTGCTGACCAACTAAGACATATGCATTGGCAGCTTCACAATTCTCCCTTCAAATGAAGGGATGGACACATCTCTATTAGCTCAGTGTAGGAAATACTGACAAAACAAATATTTTCATACGAGTCCCTGCTGTCAAAACACTATTAATAGGAGAATGGTTCAGTAACACTTTCATTTTACACACAGAAGATTCTTTTTTTTTATCATTAAAAATTACTACACTTCAGTGAATCTCATTCTGAAGGAAAAGTTATCATGATACATCTGTTTGACCTCTAGATCCCACCATCAATCAACTGCAACAAGAATCAAAGAAACTGAAAGTTTACAAGTTTAGGTTCCTTATTGTTTTGGCAGCATCCATGAGAAACTTCAAAAGGTCCTTCTTTTCAAATATTCAATACATGAGGAAGAGCTAGTTTTAGATATCTCAGCTTGGATGTAAAACCATAATCCCTGTGAAAGCATGGATCTTTAAAGAACCTGATCGTATCACAGTAATTGTCTAATTTTCCTTTAAAAAAATTACCATCAGAAGTACTGCAAGAGCAATTTAATTATTTATTTACATCAACTTCCAGATTTGTGCTACTCTTTCTTAATGCATTCACCCTTAAAAACAACTAACCTCCAGTATTTTTTCTTGCAAAAAGAAAGCAAAGAAACCAGAAAAACTAAAATTTCTCTCTGAGAGAGGCTCAGCTGTCAGTTACATTTTTCTTCATTCTTTTTAACACATCTTTTTAATGGGATTGATCACATGGGTTTATTTTTGGTACTCTAGCACCTCATCTTTCAGTTTAATAGATGTTCTCATTACAGTCTTGAGCCAACACCCTAAAATTCATTTGGACTGAAGTAGCAGGATTATCTAAAACAAAGGACTGTTTTCTGAATAACATTTTATACCCATACTCTGTTTCAAAATACCAGCTTATTGGAGTTTCATTTACCCAACACTGAAGTAAATAAAAACACTTCTTTTTCAATGAGAAAGTGCAGTTATGGAATTACTCGTTAATAACTTCTAGATATCTATCATTTGCTAACAATCATGGACGGAG
>WEIV01009798.1:55343-73495 GCA_013390005.1 Calyptomena viridis
TGTCTTGATTTCAAGTAAGAAAATTAATCTTCACTATCTTTTTTTTTTTCACTCCAGCAGGATTTACATGAGTCTGGTATCAAGTCATATATCAGTTACAATATTTTTCTTAAAATCATTTTTCTTGTATTATCAATTACATTAACAGGGCAATTCTGAAATAAAAGGCTGTAGAGCAACGTTTCCTATGTATGATGGAAAAAGCTGATACATTATTCATATCATGAAAGTGACTAAAATTTTAAAATCTNATTTTGCAAACAGATGTGCAGCAACATTCTTAGTTTGAAAACACTTTCCACTGTTTTCAAAGTGTCATTAACTTCACCTTTGAAGGAGAAAACTCCACTTTGAAGATATAAAAATCAGTACTATTTTAGTAGATTGTTACATATGAGTTTGTCTTCTTGAGGCTTGATTCCAGCACCTTCCTCGTCCAGTACTAAATTACCTAGTGTTTAAAAGTAAATCCTTCCTTTGCCTCAGTAAAAAATACACATGTATTTCTAAAATACCTTCACAATTTCCCTTTACAGAATGCTCCCACAAGTTATTAGCACTAGACTCTTATTGCTAGTGTTATTTTCAACACATTTGCTTTACTTTACCCTAACACTCCACAACCTGCTATTCTGAACCAGTCCCCACAATTTCTAGCCTTCCTTGGTCTTTCTACCAAGATTCATGACTAGCTGCCATTTTCCACCACTTAATTAATTTAATAACCTGTGCCATAAACCAGCCTTTCTGTGGCAGGATGGATTCATTCAGGCTTTCACCACCATCTGGCAGAACAAGGAACACAAAGCTGCTTGAACCCTAATTAGATGCATTAGGACATGCCCTTTTCTCATTTGAAAAGTTAAATATTCACACCAGTAGAGCAGGTCTTTTCTTACATCATTGTGCTTTGCTATTGCTTAACCTTATGACCAGTTTACACTTTTATTCCTAATTTTTGCTATTTGTTAAATTCCTTACAATTTGTCAACATATTCTGGCCTGGAGACAGCCACAAGATGTTTTGCAAGCTTCCTTTCCCGAGTCTTTTTTTCACCCTTTGACATAATTTCTCTTCCCAAACTTACATGAATAATATAAAAATCAGAGATTGAAAATGCAAATTGCTTTGAAATTATATGCTTAATAAAAGCATTCTAGTCTTCATAGATGTGGAATAGTTGCTGAAGGTAATATGAACCAGCAATGGCTATATTTTCCAGCAGCTGTGAGCTACATACCATGTGTAATCTTTTGTTACAGTTTGTTTAGATTCAAGCTGAAGGATGACCTCTCTGGATTGTAGATCCCAATCATGTCTTGCTGTCTCATGTTCAGTAAAACAAAAATGCTTTTTCAGCAAGAAAGAATGCTCCACCATCGAGATACATGCAGTTTTCAATATTCGAAGTAATAATCAACTTGGAGATGGAGGAGGATTTGTATCCAAATTGGGCTTTATTTAATTAATTTCAAGTTGTTGCCTTAATGAGTCATAGAAATCTTCATCAAACGGATATTCATCTGGCACTGATATATCTGGATATAAGTAAAAGTAAACTAAAGTTAAAAGTAAAAGCTTTCTGTTCATCAAATATGAAATCCAATCTGGTGTTTAACCAGGAAATATCTATATATTTTTATCATCCAGGATAATAAAAGTGCTATCAGTGCACACTTTGTCCTTTAATGTATTTTCGTTTATGTAAAGAAAACCTGAATGTGGCCTTAAGCAACTACTTTCATTCCAAATGGGTTTGTGTTACCAACCTACACAAGACAGATTACCCTCATAAACACACTAGAATTTCAAATTTCACAGGCATGTAATATAGAAGTGATCAGGTACGTGTGTAAGACTTGAATTCCATGCACACTTCTGTGCATGAAAACTTGGCTTAAAGTTCTTATTCTACTAATTTTGGTTTTGTCCAACCAGCAGAAACCACACTGGCACAAATGCATTTGTTTGTGTCTGTAACTTGGCAATACTGCAGAAGTTAAACCTTCATTTCAAGGTTTAGAATATTGCTAAGAAGCATTTCAGTTATTAGCATCAAGTGATATCAGTAAATACTATTTCTTGGGGAAAAAAAAAAAGAAAGAAAAGCAAGCCATTGAATTTTTTTATGCAGAAATATCTATTGCTATTGGATCTATATATTTTTTAAATGTCAGAGTGACCTTTCCTATTTTACTTAAGAAAAGAAAAATCATACCCTAGTTTACAAGGGTGTGCTTCAAATGAACATATTACTTTTAGCATATAAATTCCATATTATCCTGCCAACAAACAACTTAAGCTTTCTTTCAAAAAATACAGCATGCAAGACTGAAAAAGATTCTTTTTTTTTTTTCCTTTTGGCCACTTTTCTACATGCTGACTGAAACAAGGTTTTCTACTTTTGTCCAAAGTTAGTTTTGTGGAATTTTAAGCACAACTCAATCACATGAACATAAATTTAAGAAAAACATGGGAGATTTTGCTATTCATACTACTTTGCTATTTTAAAGCAACTTTCAAACAAGTATACAATATGATTTTAAGGCCACTTGAGTAAATTTTTACTGCAACAACAAAAGGCATATTTTGCTTTTTTGGAGTCATTGACTACTTAAGTCTTTGAAACAAAACTGTCCCTCTATACATCAAAAACTGGTTTTGAGAAATTGAGGAAACATTCTATGAAAAACTTCAAATAAAGAAAAATAAGAAGCAAGTTTTAGCATGTTTCTTTTAATCATGCTAAAGAGTGACTAAGTTTGAATGAATTATTAAAAGCCCCTAGTGAACAGATGAAGCTGTAACTGAGATTTATTAAATAATTCGTATGATTACATTGCCCAATGTAATTGGTGAGGTGATGCAAACATCTGGTTTTGTAGTGCAGATCTTAACATAATCTTTTAATAAAATCCATCTTCATAACGGCCACTGAGGACTAATGCTCTCATAACTTACATGGAATTATTCACTATAACAGTTGTATTTTCTGTCATTCATATATCATTGAAAAACTGTATGTGAATAATGTGGTTTTTAATTTTTCAACATCCTTTCCTTTACTGGTGTTGCATTAACAACATTTGCTCCTTTCTAATAGTTTATACTCCCTTTTAATTTTGTTTGGTATATTTTGAGGTGTGCATGAAGTTTCTGGCATTGTATTACAAGTATTAATCTCCACCCTATGGACACAATGCTCTGAATGTAAAATTTACTTACACTACAGTTACTTACACTTACAGTTACTCACACTTAGTGTGTATGTGCATTATTCATTTGAAGGGAAGTCCCTGTAAGGACTTCACTCAACTCCATGTCTTCTTGTGTTCTGAGATGGGACATCCTGTATGTACCAATAATGTGGCAGAAATGCACAAACAGTTTCAGGACACTGGGCACAATATGTTTCAGCTTTACTCAGTCAAACAGTGCTTGATTTCTTTTATTTATTTTTTTTTTCCCTAATAGAAAGGACAATAATTGCCACAAGCACAGAGTTCTGATGTTTGCCATTGTTCTCAGCAGAAAACAAGTCTATTGGCAGAATATCAACCCTACAGTAGAGCTGGGTGCAGATCATGTGTGGTTGGCTTTGAACAACCTACTCAAACATGAGTATCTGATGCTAATACAGAGACTTTATGAACTCCATGTTTATCTAGGACACACAAGTATCATACTCCAAAGATCTGTCCTACTGCTTCCAAAGTACCAGGAGCAGCACCACAGAACACTGTGGAGCATTTATGATGCACAGGACAGACTTGTTACACTGCCTCTCTGGAGAAATGACATTTGGAGACCACATTCTCTCCATCTGTAGGTCACTCAAGATGGCTTAAGTAAACACTTACTTGGCCAGCATTTTTCTAAGGTGAAGACACATGTTTTATGTATCCCTAGAATCCAGACACTAAACTACCTCTGTAGTGCTTCCTGCACTACTGCAACTACAAAAGATCTTAGATATCAGTGGGAACAGAAGCACACAAAGCTTTTCTAGAACCACTTAATGGCATGTCTCTGCTTATTTGCAGGCAGAATGATTGAAAAAATAGTTTTTGTCAGAGTTATCTAGATAGCTTCCCAGTTTCCTCTTTTGAAGAAGTAATATCAATATTCACACACATATGTGTGGTTCCATCATCCAGGCATCAACCATGTGTCTATCATAGCTCTTGAAGTGACCACAGTGACCAGTGACAAGTTAGCACACACTGTCCACTTATTCACTGCAGATTTAGGATTTGTCTTTTTTTCTTTCATTTTCTGTTTCTTGGGCATTAGCTTTGCAAGCCTGGAGTGAGATACCTGAAGGATATAAGCACTAATATTTTTTTTAGATTCCCAGAGATGAGACCTCCTGTTGCACTCAGGAGGGCTTTGCACAACAGATGTGGTAGCTCTAGGCTGACTTGTTCCACACAGCAGCCAGTTTTGATGTACAGCACAAAGACTGTATTAAACTTATAAGCTGAGCATCATACCTCATGCCCTGTGATGTGCATGAGACCAGAAACAGCAGCAGCAATGGAATCATATCCACCCCTCTGAACCACTGGACCAGTCTGACCATAACCTAAAACAGAAACAGAACAATTAGTAATCAAGGGCAAGCACAACATGAACTAGTATTTCTCCTCAGCTTTTGTTCACAAGTTGTCCAGATTGTTCAACCAATAAATCCTATTGTAATCTATTTATTCCTGCACATTTTTAGAGTAAACAGTTGGATTTTTCCTCTGCGGGTTGACGATCCCAATTCTAGACAGACTTCTGTTGCTGCTACGTTTCACTCACTTTGGATAGAGTTTCTCTTTTATTTTGCTGGGTCAGCTGAGGTCAAACCCAGAAGTCATTTCAGAGGCTCTCACTCTGACTTGCAGGCCTCCAACTGCTGTCCAACAGGCCCATGTTGCCTGTATTTTATCTCCACTCTGACTTAAGGATACCTTGAATACCACATACCATACTAAAATCATGACACCAGTCTTTAGCCACGTTAATTGTTCCCCCCTTATTTCTGTTACTTTATTCCACATCTAAACAGAGCTACCTCCAAAACAGAACATTGTTTACAAGAGATGGCAAGGCTGGCCCCTCACCAAGTACACACAATCTCTTTGCCAAGAGTTAGCAACAATGAAATGCAAAATACTGAAAATTTTTTTACAGAACTACATAAATACAGTTTTGTTCAGCTGTAGAATTAAAATAAACAGCTGTAGGCAGAAGGATGCTCTCTTGCTTTTCTCTGCTATACTGTATATATATCATGTTCTTCTAATAACAACCACAAAATCTTCCAGCTGAAAAGGTCCTGCATGAGAGACTGAGGAGGTCACTGCCTCCACCACAGAGGGGAGAAGTCAACAGGGAAGAAGTAACATGTTTGATTGACAGTTTCTGTGAGTTCTAATAATGGGAAAACCCTCAATAATCAGATTTAAATATCTGTCCTCCTCAAAGAGGTAGCGAATTCAAAAGTTATTCTCCTGCTTTCCCTCTTCATGTCTCTAGGAAAAATCCCTTGGCTACAGGAGCAGTTAGGAGATATTTGTCACAGACAAGATTTCTAGTATGGCTGGTAGATTTAAGGCAACATTTCTACATTATTCTTAGGTGTGAGGATAGTATTAGTACTACATTAATCAACATATACTGCAAGACAAAAATTCCTGGATCTTCCAGATTCCTTTTCATTATTCTTCTGGAAGAATCTTCTCTATATACAGACATTCTGTTCAGTAGACACGACAGTCTAAAAATCAGCTTTGTTGATTACAGCAGACAATTAAAAATCATTTTTCATTGAGAGAATCTTCCTCAGATCCTCCACTTGGACCAACGCTGTTACGTACAAAATTCATAAATTACTTCTGAGGTACAATGCAAGAGGACTATGATCACTTCAAACTGGAGTTAAAGCACTTTGTTACTTCAGTTAATATATCATTCCAGGCAAAACAATATCCACTAACCATACAGATTTCCCCATTACACCACAAACTATCTCAATTAACTGATATTTTTACTGGTGACATGAGACCCCTATTGTGCAAAGCTGTGGAGGAACTCACTTCTACACTCAGCACCACAGGGAATATCAGAATATTACAGCCAACCCACTGACTTTGTCAATGTGGCCTCAAAACAAACATTTTGAGTTCAACACTTTCCTTATGTCAAATCTGTGTCTTATTGATGTCACTACTCAGAAGAGACAGAAGCAAAAACCTACCAGTTTACCCCATTTTATTGGAAATAATGTCTCTGAAAACAGCTGACTCTGAGACCCCAAAGAGGTGACATTTCCTTTCATATTTACACTCTTAAGTTTACAGCAAAGAACAGTGTATTCATTTTCAAATATAAGAGGACTAGCAAACAAAATACAGTGGATCCACCCAAAAATGCTCCAAAGGGCTCTAACTAGGCATATACCATTATCTCATTGGAATGAACTGTAGAATTAAAACCAGTTAAATGTGTGGGGCCACTTCAAAAACAAAATCTTGCTCAAGAAAAAAAAAGTACTAGAAACAACTTTAATTGAAGAGTGAAAAGCATATTGAAGCAAGTGAGAAATTACATACTGGCCTCAATTATGAGCAAAGAAAAGATATCTCAACACAATTTTGCTCACACAAATGTTTTCACAAACAGAAAACATCTGAAAATTAAACATTTAGTATGTAGACAGAACAACTATACAATGCTTTGCAATGCTCCTCTGGTAAGAATGAACATCCATCCCTCAAACATTGAATTCAGGACAAGTGACAGGCAATGTGTCATGTGTTTTTCTAGTGTATTTCATTCAGAAATACAATTTTTAAGTCCTTTTCACACATTATGACAACCTGGTTTCAAAGTAAAAGGTATTATTTAATGGCTTTCCAATTCAAATTAGAGGTTATAAGGAGTGTTTAATTATTTTTCACATGTCACAATAGATTAAAAAGAAAAAAATGCATAATTCTGATTATTTCAGAATACAGGTTTCTGAATTCTGAATGGGCAAAGTTAGTGTGAGGACAAAATCAGTTGTCATTGGAAACAGTATGCTTCAGGAACTATGGACACACAAAATGCCTGGAGGAAGAGGTGGCCATTTACCTGTAAGAGTTAAGTGAAAAATAGCTATTGCTAAAAATGAAAGATTTTATTATTCAGACAAAAATCAAAGGCTGAACACTATTATTTTGGTAAACTACACAGCTCAATGGAGCAACTCTGTGCAGATGTCTCAGAAATAACTATGAACAGAAACAAAAAAAGCTTGAAGGAGAGCCCAAAATTGCATTCAGAAAATTTTCAGCCTGTTGCACAGATTTTACCATAAGTGTAATATATACACATACCTGTGCGTATATACGTGTACATACATATAAATATATAAAATAACTTCTTAAAGATATAAAAATGCCACCTGAAGTTTATGTTTGTCCAAATATCTTGCACAAATTCAGCATGAAAAGCATAGATTTGAAATTACACCCTTAACACTAAGTATGGGTTCCTGTTTAGCAAGATGTAGTTAGTGGTGTAGTTAGTGTTAGATACAATGGAAAATACTTTAAGCTAAAAAGATAATCCCAGTTGAATACAGAGAGAATGGATTTGACAGTGGAGATATTAGAAGGTGAGACAACTGATTATACTCCCCTCTAGTGGAGCTTAACACCTTAGGCTACAGTCAATATTTATATGTATTTATAGATATTTTAATTTGGGAGAATATATTTTAGTCTAGAGACAAAAGAATGTAGAATTAAATTTAATAAAACTCAGTTTTATTAAATCATTTCAGCTGGAGAGGGAGCTGCCTAGCTGCTAAATCTCATGTAAAGTTTAGATTTGTGTAAAACAGAATCTGCAAGGAGCAAAAGAAAGTTGACCATACTGAATCTTTATCCAGCTCCTCAAATCCCTGTTCTAACTGCCATGTCATCATGTGCCTAGATCTCAAAATCACTGCAGTATGAGCTAGTTTTCTCTACTGCAAAATGTACATCATTTTCACAATGAAAGTGGGTGCAAGACAACAATCCCCAGTCAGATCTCCAAGTGCTTCCTAAAAATTGTCATTGCCAAAGCAGCATTCAGTCTGCATAGCAAATTTTTGAAATTACCGGAAACACAGAATCACAGACTGGGTGAGGTTGGACGGGACCACAGTGGTTTATCTGATCCAGCCTCTCTGCTCAAGCAGGGTCAGTCTAGAGCACAAGGCACGGGATTGTGTCCAGATGGTTCTTGAATATCTCCAGTGAGGGAAACTCAACAACCTCCCTGTTCCAGTGTGAGGATAGTATTAGTACTACATTAATCAACATATACTGCAAGACAAAAATTCCTGGATCTTCCAGATTCCTTTTCATTATTCTTCTGGAAGAATCTTCTCTATATACAGACATTCTGTTCAGTAGACANCTAAACATCTTTGTCACCCTGCACTGGACCCTCTCCAGCAGCTCCATGTTCCTCCTGTACTGGGGAACCCAGAAGTGGACACAGCACTCCAGGTGAGGCCTCACATGGGCTGAGTAAAAAGGCAGCATCACCTCCCTCAACCTGCTGGCAATGCTCTTCCAAATCCTATCCCCAGGATACCACCGGCCTTCTTGGCCACAAGGACACACTGCTGGCTCATGGACATTGTCCACCAGGACCCCCAGGTCCTTCTCCACCAAGCTGCCTTTCCAGCAGGTCGGCCCCAGCCTGTCCTGATACACGGGGTTGTTGTTCCCCAGGTGCCGGATCTTGCATCCGCCTTTGTTGAATTTCAGAGAATTCTGCTTTGCTCATCTCTCAAACCTGTCGAGGTCCTTCTGAAGGGCTGCACGGCCCCCTGGGGCACCGGCCACTCCTGCCAGTTTTGTACCATCAGTGAACTTGCTGAGGAGGCCTCTGCCCCTTGATCCAAGTCATTGATGAACCAGTTAAACAACACTGTGCCAGCACTGAACCTTGGGGGACACCATCAAGGGTACAGACCTCTAATTAGACCCTGTGCCGCTGATTACAACCACTAAAGGACTATTTATTTATTCAGCAGAGTGACTTACAGCTACATCTTCCTGTTCCTGTCCTGACCCTGCAGGCCAGTCAGAAAGTGTACTTTTACTGTTTGCAGCCTTTGGTGAGCAAGAAAAATTAACTGGGTGTGAGACAAGTATGAAAGAACTGGCATTCAGCTTAAGGAAACACAGGCCTTTATGGGAGGCACTTACAAAGAGAACACCACAGCTCTCCACCAGCAATCCTGTGCCCTTAGCTCAAAAAGAATGGAGAATAGGACTTTACTGGCTCTGTTTAGCAGTCTCTGTTTTTCAGGACTTTCCAAGTGGTTAAAGGTAAATTTGCTGAAAATTTTGGAAGAATTTTCTTAACCGAGGTCTCCACCAGCTCTCTTAGTTAGTCTGCAGCATAACATACAGTGTATGAACACTCAAAATGAGACACCCTTAATGTAACAGAAAAATGTGTATCCCTCTGCTGCTGTATCTACTTTTTTAATATTTGGGTAAATATGACAATTAAAGTTTTCTAAAATAAGGTGGTTAATAGGGAATAATGCAGCTCACACTGTTCTAAAAAGCCTCCAGTTGTTTCATGGCCAAATCTTTGATGCAGAGCAACAAGAGAAGATTCCAGGTGCCTAAAAATATTTATCTAGCAAAACTGAAAGGTAATCGTGTCGAGATAAACAGTAAATTAGTGATGACCCTCATCACTAATTCGGGCATTACAAAAGTAACTTTATGCAAGTTACAGTTGCAGCTGATTGAAGATTCATTTGGTAAAATGAAGCATACAAATTTCCTGTAAATATTGGCAATATATACACATTCCAAATAAATTTACAAGTGAGACTGCTACTATTATCCAATTAAATTACATTGGTATTAATACCTCACAATTTACAACAAAGGGAAGCACTGAAAGTCTTTCTTTCCTCCAGATTTCTAAATCTTAGCTACTTCTCCAGGGTTGGTATGGCATTCCTGCCTGATGAAAGGGGGCCAATTAGTCTGAAACACAGAAATCACCTCTGACACAATAAAGCTTATGGTTCTGTGCAGGTGCCACGTGATGGCATTCAAGGTTTGGAACACAGCACAGGAAAAATTATAATTATAATATCTGCAGGCCTCATATGGGACAAAAGTTTGGGGAAAAAATAATATGTCATAACACACTACTGCAAGCTTATCCACTTTAAAGTGGTCAATATATTTATCACATGAGAGACATACTTTGCTCTGGAATCCACCCTAAATGATTCTGTTCTGAGAAACAGAAATAAATATTATGAAGTGAGAAAGGTCAGGCTGAAGATTAGGAAAAATGTAATAACATTAAATACTCTTAGACTGCACAAAAGTTTTATTAGTCAAGCTGCCAAATGCCACATGCTCAAAAATGTCACCCTAAATTTAAAAATGCTAGCAAAAAAAAAAAAGTGCTGTTTCCAGAAAGAACTCTCTTAGAAAAACAGACCAATGTGTCTTTCCATGTTTAGCTTTGTAATACAATGTCAGCTACAATATAGCTTTACTTCATTTTTGCCAGATGACAGTGGGATTTTTTGCTACATTTATGGCATTCTTCATAAATTTTAAGAAGGCAGGCAAACCAAATAAACAACATTGTCCCAGACAAAGTTTCATGTGTCTGTAGATCCCATGCTATTCCAAGATGTGTACTGAACACACATTTGGACACAGAATTCCTGACATGTATAAAACCAAATCTTTTCAGCTAGGAGCTCCCTGAAAGCATCTGGGATAAACAGGCACTAATGTGTTGCAATATCATCACTTCAAGGACAATCACCCTAAAAACAATATTTTTATGTAGGTTAGTTTAGATTCATTACACATTTTTACAAAGGTTGACAAAAATTCTTCCAGATTTCTCAAGTTGTTGTGCATTTGATTTGTATTTGATATAATTTAGCACTCAGCCCAAGGCAGTGAGTCACAAACAGTTTGCACCTTCCATCAAACAACCAAGAAGTAAATCTCACAAAATTACTGAAAGCACAGAAACTGAAAAGGGGACAAAAACTCATGCATCCTGAAATTGCTACTCTCACTTCTTCAATACAATACACCTCCAAACTAATGATGGCCCTGTAATTAAATGCTACAGGATGGTCTGAATATTGTTTTCTTTGTCATAAAAAGTCAGCATTTCTCATTATGACCTGTGTCCAAAATATTTGTATCACATGCTAGAAAAAACCAAAAGCCATCGTTTCTGCCCTTCTTCATGATTTGATAGCATGATAAAACTTTATAGGACCAAATATAAAACACATTGTTTTAAAAGGAGAGGAAAAACCAACACGGAGACACGCTGTCAACACAGACCAATTCCCTGTAGCCCAATTCCCACACGACAAATGACTTTACAAAATCAAGCTGTATGGGATATTCTGAGCAAAACATAGAAAAAATATGTTCAACATAGGCATTTCTACAAATAGGGACTAAACATTGTCACAAATTCAATCCAGATAGATGGCTATCCTTGCTGAATAACAAATTAATGAGAAACACCTTTTGGCTTGTTCTATTGCCAAAAGAAAATATTCAATTAAAGACAGCTTACATCTTTACTTAATCAAGATTAATGAAACAAGCAGAAGAACACAAGCAATTCTCTGTGATGACAAAAGCCAAAATCTAACAGGCTCATTATATGAAACTTTGCAATGTCAGAGCTGCCAAAGATGTTGGCAAAACGAGGAACTGAATTTTGGAAAATGCCTGCCATGTGTTGGTCAGAAGGAAAGGAAGTACAACTTCCTGGGTAGGCAGGCTTACAGAGATGAGAACAGATATGAGAAAGGTGAAGTCAGTGTGAGCTGTCAAGAGAGATGAAAGGATGTTGAAAAAAATAAGCCTTAAGTCAGCAAGCATAAAATCTGACCAATCTGATAAATGCATTTCATTCCCCAACTGATGATTGCCAATGTGTACAGTATTTATTGCTCTTACACATGTTGGTTTAGACATTCTAACCCTGTATTTTAAACAAAATCGGGTGTTACGTGTTGGAAGGCAAAGATAAAATAAAATTGTTAAATCAAAGGCAAAACTTTCTGCTAAGATTTAGCTACTGAAAGACCAGGAGAGGACAAACAAAAGCCTCTGCCAGTTGTCCAGCTCCATTCCACTGTCCTGTGATCTGGGTACCCTGTCTCACACAACTCCTCTAAAGGCACCAACCACACTTCCAGGACACAGCCACACAGACCATTTCAAACAACACAAACCTGGTTTTCAACAGGCTTTTAATCAGGCCTGCAAACTTCTGGGCCATGTTTTCTAGCTTTTCAACATGCCAAATATAAGTTACAAGAACTTCCCTCGATAAGCTAAACTCTAATGACCCAAGAGATGCTGTTATCACTTTCTTCTGCCAAGTCAGCTAAAGTTTAACTCTGAATTTCAAAGCAGAAGCAGCTTCCCAGTCTAAATGGAGTCACTCTTCTCCATGACCTCAGAAATCAAATGTGTCATGTTGACCATGTTCTGAAAACAAAATTTCAATTCAAAGATTTTAGATGACACTCACATTAGGTACTCAGATTTTATTCCCCACCTTAAAGGAAGCTGATAGACACACAGATCCCCCATCATTGGTTTGGGTTTACACAAATATTCCCAGCTGCAAGATAACAACTCACTCCTTGTACTCTGCTTGGCACAGATACAGCTGTACCTTATGACTCCAAATACTCACACTGTAAAAGCTAATTTTAAAATAACAAAGGGCAGCAATGGCATTCCCCCAGAACATCCAAGCTGCAAAACTCACACAGAAACCACCTAAATCCTGAGACAAGTTGTCTGTACCAACCACTTTGTGTCTTCACCTACCTTGTTAGGATTCTCTACCCAGCCACCTCTGCTGTGCTATTGCTACTAAGGTAAGGGAGCAAATGTTTGGGAGAAACACCTGGCTACCTCTGGAAATCAGTCAGGAGTCAACAGAAAGACACCAGAGTTCAGCTCAACAGATACTAATTATCTTGCTCCTTCTCGTAGTGGGAAAAAAAAAAAGCTTTTAGTTTTAAAATTAAGGAGCACCTGTAAGGTGTATTTTCTACGAATATTTGTAGCACTGTGGCCAAGTGATGGAGTGTCAGGATGGCCTCAGAGAAGTGTCCAGTCTGAGGCAACAGTAGCTTCTGATAATTTCTAATATTTTCTGACACAATTATATAGGAAATCATAAACTGTAATATGGATTTCATTTGCAGTCCTAATACAACACTAATTTTCTATGCAACGTAACAAAGGTGTAAATCCCTGCCCGAAGTTTAAATGAACTGTTCTTGCAGATCAGATATTAACTTCTGTGGATATCAGTTATCAACTTATCAGTATTTTACAGACTAAATGAACATTAACAAAAAGTGAATAAAACCTTTCTTGGAAATGCATCTAAAAGTGATCTTGAATTTTCTTAACATTAACAGATTCCTCGATTACACAACACATAGTTAAATATAATAATTGCTGATCATTTACAGGAATTTAATATGCAGAGTGGTAAAAAGTAAATGCATCTGGCTACCTGAAACAGATAAATCTAAGAACTGATTAATTCAAAGTATTGCCTAACTTGAATATCTTCCTGCTAACAATTTTGCCAATTGGCTCCTTAGGAAGTATCATGTGCAAAAAGAATCTTTGCCTTCAGGGAAAAAAACCCTGTAATGGACAACCATGATTTCACATACTTGTTTTATGTTTTATGTTACACATACCCTCTCTAAAGATTTTCCTAACATGATACTTCTAATCAAAACCAACGGCATCTTGGGACACAAGTTTGTGAAGATTTTCAGAACTGCAATAGTTAAAAGAATTAGAAAAAATTGTAGCAGAGGAGATGATATCTTTACTTCCAGACCATGTATTTTACCATATTCAGGCTTTTCATCTTCAATCTTAAAAGAAGCTTGATTCACTAACGAATTCATTCCCACATATCTTAAGATCATGATTTTAATTTGACAGAAATACAAAATGTTTTTAATGGTCTGGTACATGAAAAAGTGCCATATACTGCCACCATTTTGGTTTGTAGAAATGATAAAAACCAGGCTATTTTTCAATAGTTTGTGTCTTCTACACCCAAAACTGTTTCCTTTTTGTTTGTTAGCTACTGACAGCATTTTATTTTATAACATTATTTTAAAAACACAAGTAATGAAAACCATATGTTTACTGGGAAACATTTTCAGGTCAGCACCAGATATTACAGTTTTCCTACAAATCTAACACCCACAGACAATACTGTGAATGGGCACAGCAAAGACACTGGATCTTTGCACCATTACAATTAATTATACTTGTTTCTTTGGTGAAATCTCAAAACCTCACCATTTGAAACAGTAAAAAAACCAACCAAACAATGCTGCAATCTTCATGAAGTAAGTCCATCAGGCAAGGAAAAAGTTTAACAAAAAAAGATAAAGCAGATAAGAATGTTATTCAAAGGGAGATGCCCTAAAAAAAATAATTCATTTGGGAACCAGCAGAGAAATCTTTAGTGATAACAAACAAAATGTTTCATGATCTTTTCTTTAGACTATTACAACTCAAAAATAATAAATACTACTTTACAAAAGTCTGCTGCATGGCTTCTGAAGATGCCTAAAATCTTCCAGCTTTATTTCTGTTAACTAGGCACCATTCCAAACATAATAGCTACTGAAAAATAAACTTTAAACTATCAGTAATTGTCTCCACAGTTGTACTGTGTTGTTATGCTGTTCATATCCAGGATTTTCAGAGCCTAATCATTCCCTGTAAACTAACCCACTGTCAAATCACAGGATTCACAGGCTCTCTGTCTGATATGGTATTCTTCATTAGACCAGAGTCCAAAAGTCTGAAGTTTCAGATTTTATACAAAATACTGCTACTTAGATGAAAGAACCAGCAATGAGTGAGAAGACATAAGAAAAAATATTACTTTCATGTACAGCTGAAAGTCAATACTTATTTTTAAAGCAAGGAAGAATTATGACTTGTTCATTAAACTTCATATATGGTTCATATTGAACGAGGAATGGGAACACAGTCCTTCAGAACAGCACTCATTTTCAACTGGTTTTTATTCCTAAATTCATAATATTTTGGACATTCATTCTATGTATGACTGAAATAATAGTGGAAAAAAACAGCTAAGCCCTCCTGCTAGGATGCTTAATGCCAGTGCAAAAGGGTAGCTCAATCATTTACAGGAAAAAAAATGTAATGCACTTTAGCAGCTGCTGGTGTGCTGATGACAGACAGCACAAAGTCAAGGAATTAGTGTCAGTCAGCTAAAAAACCCACCTTCCTGGAGGTGCACAGCAGATCTGAATCTTCAAGGATATCAATCCTACCAACAGAGAAGGGATTCTGTCAGCTCCCATCTGTTTCTCAGCAATCCTTTTTTCAACATGCCACCTTTCAGCTTCCACCCTTTTCATACTTGTTTGTGTTACTGATGTATTTTGGAAGTTTGGTCTGTGTCAGTGCCAGAGCCCTTTAGTACTCTTGAGGTACTGGCAAAACCCAGTAAATATAGGGCAAATAAGCTTTCCAGAGCAATTCTCACTTCATACTAGAACGTGAAACTATTTACAGAGAAACAGCTCCAAGCAGACCAATTTTACCAGCAAAAGTTTTGTCAATACAATAACATATCTGCTTATGGCTTCTGCCAAAACAACTAAACCAGGCAGCATTCCCACCTCATCTCCTTCCTGACCAGCACAGCTACACTGACAAAAGCCTGTTATACAGAAAACAGCCTCATGCTCAGTTCCACAAAGTTTGTCAACCAGCTGAATTTTACAGAAGCCTCTTCTCTTCAATAGACTTGTTTGGGGCTATGCTAATTTTGCAAACTGTAGAGAGAAACACATAAACCCACCAGCACCAGGGATTTGTTTTAAGTAGGAAAACGATCTTTTGGTTCTGCATCTTGACACAACCACAAGGAGATATCTTGAAGTTTGGCTGTATTGTAAAACACTATAAAATTGCACCTTTGTAATATTTAAGTCACTCCAGAACTGAATACACTCTTTTTGTGTATAATACTGGTTAAAAAGCATTGTTGCCATCACCACTAGAAAAATGTAAAGACTCCAAAATCAAATCCATTTTGTTTCTCCTCCAATTAAGAGCTACCCAGTTAATTGCTCAGTCAAACCTTGCTGGTTCACATTTTACTCTGCAACCTTTTGGCAACTCCTGTTCTCCAAAAGGGTTGTAAAGGTGTATTTAGGGGGAGTTTAAGGATAGAGCAGCACAGGAATATGAAAACAATGCACATTCAATGCCCAGCTAGCTACATATCCTGTCTCCAGAAATGGAGAAAGGCAGATGTCCCAAGATGACCAGGATAAGCCTATCTAATACAATTCCTGAGTCCCCTCCCAGCTTCCAACAGTTTGCAGCTGGCAGTTTTCCTGAATATTTAATACTGAATAAGTAGATAAAGTTGTATGAAACTTCCCAAATCTACTACTTAAGGGTAAGACACACAGAAAACCTTTGCTTAGGGTAAGCAAGAAAAAAAAAAGAAAACTGTGACGATTTTGAACAACATTACTTTTAACATATAATCTCAAAAATTCAAATTCTATGAAACAGGCTTTTAAAGCATGTGATGCTTAAAAAGAAACATGAAAAAGATGTGAACAATAAAAGCAGAAGTAATTCAGAGCACTCCCATTATTTGTCATCTGTTTGCAAGTCTGATTAACAGTGGGGTCAATGTTCTCAAGTCTTGGTCATTAGGATTTTTTTTTTCCTTCAATAAAGGTAAAAACTGCTACAAAATAACCAAAGTCTTTATTAAGAAAAAACACCAAATACATTCCTAAATGTAGTACAGAAAAAAAAAATAACTCTGGGTCTAACACACCCATATAATGCTTTTCATTTATGTCCAGAACAGCATGAGGTGAACATGTGCTTGCAGATGGATCACCTGTGATGCAAAACAGACAGCTGGAAAGATTTAGGAGATCTTCATAAGAAAGGAATTAAGATCTAGTTCTTTATACATTATCAGAAGGTATACTCTGTTTGTGTACCTGTGTTTTGATAGTAATTGGCACCATGGGCTCAGAAAAGAAATTCAAAGTCCTCATCATTTAATTCTGAATAAAGCAGTAAACTGCTGGAAGGCTGTAACACTGTTTGCTTTATTTTATATATAAATAACATTTACAAAAATTAAATTTTATGTGTTTAGGACTGCAGTTTATACTCCATATATACTAAGTACTTTATCCTGGGANGTACTTTATCCTGGGAAGAAATAGTGATCACAAAGTGCCAATCCTAAGGTAGCCAACACTTTGGTTTGGAATGGGTCTCATGCCAAGCACAAGGAGGTTTGGGACTTTACAAGTCACTTTTTACAAGACAGAGTGAAGGAGAGGTACAATATCACATAAACATTTACTGCCAAAACGAAGCAAGACCTTAAAACATTACACTTAAGGGCATTACTACTGAAATATTTAAGGGCAATTTTCAGAAACATCAGCCATAGTACCACCTCACTTTGAATTTTCAGAATCTCTTTTCTGAAATTTTGCATTTACACAAATCATCTTTTGATCCTAAAAAAGTACTGAGAGTACACAGACAGCACACACTGTTTGGATTGGAGAAATAACTCAAGCAGTCAAAAAAGCAATGCAGTGTCCAATTTACCATGCTGATTTACAGATAGCTTTTTTTTTCCTACACAACACTATCAAGGAATGTAAATGTATTCTGACTGGCCTCAAAAGTCTCCTTTTGTAAAGGAAGGAAGCTACAAAAATAGATCAAAGTGGTTGTCTCAGGGAATTTACCAGCAGAACTAAGACCACCACTGATACATGACTGTGGTGGATTGATTGCTTTCTTAGAAATAAGAATTGTTTCTTCATTCACAGGAACAAGTGATTTCCTTTTCTAAGTTATAATGAAAACCTTTTTTGACATCATTGAAGTGCCAATTAATTTCTGTACATAAGCAACTATTTTGCTTTTTTAAATTAAAGTTTTCTAGTTTGATGGCTCAGCCAAAAGGGAAAATTGGCACAACTTAGATCCTCAAATAT
>WEIV01009800.1:0-30045 GCA_013390005.1 Calyptomena viridis
CCCCTGCAGTCCAGGAGGAAGCAATTAAAGACCTGTCAAGCCACTTGGATCCTAACAAGTCTATGGGACCAGATGGGATCTATCCTAGGGTAATGAGGGAGCTGAGCTGACAGAAGAGCTTGTGAAGCTGCTGTCCATCATTTATCACCAATCCTGGCTAACTGGGGAGGCCTCAAATGAGTGGAAGTTGGTCATTGTGATGCCCATCCACAAGAAAGGCCAGAAGGAAGACCCGGCAAAATATAGGCCTGTCAGCCCAACCTCAGTGACCAGCAGGGTTATGGAGCAGATCGTCTTGAGCATGATCACATGGCACCTACGGGATGGACAGAGGATTAGACCCAGCCAGCATGAGTTTAGGAGGGACAGGTCCTGCCTGACCAACTTGATCTCTTTATATGACCAGGTGACCTGCCTTCTGGATGAAGGGAAGGCTGTGGGTGTAGTCTACCTGGTCTTCAGCAAAACCTTTGACACCTTCCATATCAATCTCCTGGAAAAGCTGGCAGCCCACAGCTTGGACAGCTTGCCCAGTGCACCCTTCACTGGGTTAAGAACTGGCTGAACAGCTGGGCCCAGAGAGTTGTGGTAAATGGAGCTGCATCCAGTTGGAGGCCAGTCANCTTATCATTCTCTCTACAACTACCTGATGGGAGGTTGTAGCCAAGTGGGGGTTGGTCTCTTCTCCCAGGCAACCAGCAGTAGGACGAGAGGGCACAGTCTTAAGGTGCACCAGGGGAGGTTTAGGTTAGACATTAGGAGGAAGCTCTTTACAGAGAGAGTGGTTAAACATTGGAATGGGCTGCCCAGGGAGATGGTGGGGTCATTGTCCCTGGTGGTATTTGAGACTGGATGTTGCACTTAGTGCCATGGTCTAGTTGACAAGGTGCTGTAAGGTCAAAGATTGGACTTGATAATCTCAGAGGTCTTTTCAAACCTGATTCTGTGATTCTCTGATTCTATACTGTATTAATGACAGCTGAAGTGTAGCTAATCTAACCTCATAGTTAGACATATAAAATTAATATGAATATGAAATATTACTGGAACAAAAATACTTTCTGAAGAACAAATAAATCTTCTCTTTAAATAGTCAGATCAAGATAGACAGATTCCTTATACTGGCTTGAACTAGATAATGATAATTAACTCTCCATTTAGCAAATTTCCTAGAAAAAAATGTGATATTTTAACCTATTCAGTCTTATTTCATTTCAATTTTTTTAGCTGTTTGGGAGATGTAGAAAATGATTACAGTATTGTTTTAAATTAAGAAAGAAAAGCTTACTAGTGGATTAGGTATGGACACACAAATAACAGGGCTTTTTAAAAATGGTCTGAATCAGTGAGCTGTCTTATAATGCATTGCTAAGGTCAACATGCAAACACATCCAGCATGGGAATTTAGAGACCATTAAATATTACAATTGTCTCCACTCTGTCATGATTGTACCAGTACCAGCTGCAAAACAATTTTGTCCTGACCTGCTATGAAAATGCAGTTTTACCAGATCTCACATTGATTTATTTAGTGAAAACCTGCAGGAATAGTTGTACATTATAGTATATCAAACACTGGTTTAAAATTTCTTATAGAATAATTTTTAACACTCTTTGCTGTGTAGAACTGTACTTCCTGTTAATATGCAATATTAAGTATTGATGCTTAAGTTTACACAGGAGGACAGAAATCCATTTTCCTTGTATACAATCAGAAATGTCAGAAATATGAGCCTTCAGCTGATCCAGCATACTGTAAGAATCAATCACAATGATGTCCATACAATTTCCATTCTACTGTAAACACAGCTCCCAGCCAAATACACTTCTCTTTTGCCAACTCAGCAATGTTACTGAAAATGCCATTCTCCCCATAGCCAGAACAGGGATAATTTTATATTTTTTTAGTGAACTATTCCTGCTGTGTTATAGACTCTCTTGAGTTATTCATCAGATACTTCATGTTTCCTTTACAGTTGCATAGTTACCACCAGCTAACTTCAGATTTCAGAGCTCCATGGTTAATTTATGCAAATGTGTATTTTTTTATTATTACTTACATAGGAAAATTTAGAAACTCAACAGCAGGAAAGTGTTGCATAAAGAGAGGAACTCAGCATTGTTCTTCTTTCCTTGAACATTGATGTTGTACTAGCCATTAGAATTAGATTTTTTAATTGTTTTCATATTTTAGGGTTTGTGTGGTTTGGATTTAATTTGAACCAAAAAGATAAGCCCTGTATAGCTTGCTAAAATATCTGTGTGCATTGAATTTCAAGTTAGGTTTTCTAATCACTTTGCCTTCTGTAAATATCCAGGGTGAGCTAGGTTTCAATCTTCTTACTTTGTTGGCTACTCCATACTATTGATCAGAGTTTCTAAGAATGATTTTTGTTGTAGAGCTCAATCAGGATCAGTTTGAAAAAGTCTAACTGTGCCAAGCATATTTTTTCTAATTCCTCACTTTTTTCTTTTCATTTTACCTCAAATTTGTCTTAAATGTCTTCTCTTGTCAGAATTTTACTTTGTATAATCCTATAGACAAGGAAGTGGCAGACAAATCAGAGCAGCTTAAAATCAGCTCTAGCTTTCAAATCTGAGAGTTGCTTTCTCTAATGATATTAGAATGGAATTTTTTCTTTTTTTCTTAAAGCTTCTTCTCCTGGAGTCGTTAATAAATATAGCTTTAGATGAAGGAGTCTACATTTGTGTTTAAGTTTTGCTCTTTTTTTAGGCAGCTAGATTAAGGGTTACCCATTCACCATTTCGCCTGAAACAATAGATTCAAAGCCATGAACACATCAAGAAAAAGCACAAGCTACTTCCGTTGTTACTAATCTTATTGCATATATATTATTTTGATATTTTGGAACTAATAGACTACTTCAGAAATTAAATGTAACTTTTAGGTGTGCTTATACAAAATTAGAACAAATATCCATCTAAAAAACTCATTCTGTGCTTATTGTGGCATGTGAAAAGAAACTTAAAAAATAAATATAAAAATTAATATAAAAATGTGTGTAGCGTCAGGTTTTCCGCAGCATACTCTCTCTCAGCTTCCAACAATTTGCAGTATTGGCATTTCTTTAGTTAAAATTTCTATTTATAACTTGGCATTTAAAAGGTCTGGAAGGACTTTTGAGCCATAGATATCTCTAATTGCTTTTTGATTTAATTTGTACTTTTGACTTTCATCCTGTGGCAATTTAATTCTGCAGTTTAATTTAGATTATAATAGCAGGATGGGCTTCAACGAAATATTCCCTAAATCCCATTTTGAGATCTCCCTCAGCATGTTCTATTCACCTATAAAGAGATGATATACGCTCTGTGATAATGCAATGAATTTCCTTCGTCAAATGGATTTGGTTCATCAGAAGCCTGACCTTTTAATTTAACTCATTTGTAGAAAATATTTGCTGTGTGAATATAACCAGGACTAGATTAAAATATTTGGAAATATAGCTGGTCAGGATTTCAGTGACAAAAAATTTCATAGTAGGGACATTAAATTCCATAATGGAATTTTTTTTTTGATCCAGAAAGGAAGAGAAGAAAACTGTAACAAAATATTGAGCACTCACACTTGAAATAAGCGTGACTGTCTAATGCCTTGCTTCCAATCAAGGTAAAGATTGAAGCAAAGTCTCAGCCTAGGTGAGTATAATAACCGTAAAGAAATTTCTCTTTAACGTATTTACTGACTTATTTTTATTTTATAGACTTCCAAAGGTCTTAGGTACTGACCCTGATTGTTCTTATAGAGATTAAGATTTAACCTTTCCATTCCAATGGTTTCAAGAATTTTAAAATTCAGCTCTATATTGACAATTTACTGGCAAAAAATAGGGACTGAAGATGTTGCCTGCTGAAGACTTCTTAACAATTATATTTTATTCCTTAAGCCTTTCTTATTTTTCTTTTGTTAAGTATTTACTTGAGAGTGTGCTGGAATATTAGTGTTGGAGATGGATTTTTAAATGGAAAACATAAAATAAAACCAAAAATTAAACAATTATATGGAAATCATTATTTTCCAAATAATTTTTCAAAAAGCAGCCATGGATTCCAGTAGCAAGACAGTGTATGAAACTTAATAATGATGTATTGTTTTTTTAACTTCAATACAATAGATTTAGTCACAAAATTAACTGTTAGAGCATACTGGTGATCTTTTTCTTGTGTTTCCCACATTTTTTGTGTTGTCCATGTGTCCCTTCTTTTTTTATTTTAAAATAACCTTTCCAAAATCAAATTCTTTTCTCACTAGTTTCCAACTAAGTTCTGAGATTTTTTGTGACATATCAATTACTTTAATGAAAGAAAACAGGTTTTAAGACAATTTTCACTAGATTGAACAGATTTCTTTTTTGTGAGAAAAAGAAGCTCCAACATAAAATCACTTCACTGATGTAACTGCTTATATATAAAAAAAAAAAACTTAAGAGAATTTATTTACAACTTGGTTCCTCTGGGTTCATAGGTAACAAACATTAGTATATATTTCTAATGCATATCAGAAATAGGTAGATTTATTTGTTCATGTGTTCTAAAGTCTATTTGCAGCCCAGTAACAATGACTTCTTTCACTCCTAGCTCAGGGCTCTGCAGAACACTGGTTTCAGGATTGGCCTGGGCTCACCTTGGCCAGTGCTGGGCTGGGCTGGTTTCAGCTCCTGTCTTGAGGCTGAGCACCTGTTGTCTCCCTTGCCTGAGCCTGTGGAAATCAAATTAAACCCAAGTAAACCCAAACACTGAGAATGAGGGGACCCTCAGCAGCAGCACTGCATTTCTTCCAGGAAGGGACTCAGCATGTCAATGACCGGCTCTGACAGCCCAGCACCACTTGGCTGGGGGAAAGATGCCTCTGTTGGCTTTATGAGCTGGAGGAACTTTGGGAGGACAAGTACAGCATCAGCAAAAATAGGATATACGTTAGAAAAGGTTTTCTTTTTAAAAGAAAAGAATTCTAAGGGTATTAATCTTACATAGTTTTTCGTGTACTAATTTGTACTATAATTTTTCTATAATTGTAACTGGACTGTTTGTTGCTTTTCAAGGGATTTTAAATTTTTATACTAGGCTAACAATGAATTCTCAGCTCAATACATGTGCTCTTTCCTATGCAACACAATTTCAAATGTAAAACAAATCCTTAAAAAAATCAGGGAATGACTAGGGTCATCATGTGAAGGGCTCAGAAGTATTCAAGAATTCAATAAAATAGATGGAGACTCTGAGAGTAGACTCTTAATATAACTAAGGCTGGTTCTGTTATAGTTTACCATATTTGTAGTACTATAAACCTCAAAGTAATTGAATCTCGAGAAGGGAAGATTTACTTTCAAACAAGAAAAATGTCCCGAAACATGGAATGACATACTGGACTGAGAGGACATTTGTAAGAATTTAGGCTGGTCTTGCAGTAATGGTTCAAAACTCCAGGATTCCCTTCTTGCAGCTCAAAACCCACATCAGTGTGTTAGAGCAGAGTCATATGGGGTGTCTTGTTTTTCCTTTCCAGCTTCATTAATTCCACACTTCTATCTACATGAAGAAATAGTTAGTGTGTATAGTCATGTTAGATTGAAGTTTTATAGTTAAAGAATCCTCCTAGAAAGGAGAAAAAAAGGTTTGATGACTTTCAGGTTGAGAAGGAAATAATATGTTTTAACCCCCATGCAACTATGTAAGAACTGAATATTTAACCTTCTCCTGCATATCTGAATAAAAACAACTCCTGTCCATGTATTGCATGTCTGAAATGTAACTCTTTAATATGCCTGATCAATCAAATCACCAAGGTACTTTAGGGCAGATTTTTAATAGACACCCTGGTTTAGGCAGTTTTTGCCCATGGTTCTTTTTAACTTCTGAACATTCTCATCAACAGTATGGACAACAACACAGGATTATTTATCTGGATTAAAAACTGTGGGGAGAGCAGTGTTTTATCTGATTCAATTCTAAGCCAGAGCAGTATAGAGCATTACAGTAGTAGTTGCAGTACTACACGTGTATCACAGATTTAGGAGTGGACAATCAGCAAAGGAGTGCAGCAAGCACTCCTGCTGAAAAATTACTAGCAAAGCATGCTCTCACTCCCAGTTTGGATGGTGTTTAGGTAGTTCTAGCCTTCATTATGCTTATAATGTTGCAAAATAGGGGAAAAAACCCAAAGACTTTACCTTTATTTAAATTGAAGCTCACGTGAAAAACTCAAAATTAAATATAGCTTTTTGCCAATATAAAAATACAATGTCCTTTATGAATATATGTGTTGATAAGAATGTGAAATAAATGGACTAATTCACAGTCACAAGGATGAATTCCTAAAGGAAATCAATAGTTTTCAATTTGAAAGAGTAAACAAACTTGTTCCTGTACTTCAAGGTGTGAACCTGAAGGGACACCATAAATTAATTAACTGTGGAGTTTATTAAATTAACAAACTAAAACTATGCATTTCCTTCACTGCTCTACATAGTTTGAAACAAATTCCAAGAGCTATCTAGATGGATTTGAAGTTTAGCTTTTTTTTTTTTGGTTATCTGTCACTTATGTTACTACCTTTAAATTAAAATTATTGTAACTGTCTGCAGACAGTATTTTAACTTTAGGAAAACATATTCTAAGTCAAAGCACCGTTGTCTAGTCTAAGCACAACTTCATTTATTTCATTCTGCATTTCCATCCATGTTCAGTAGAATCACGGTTTGGGTTGGAAGGGACCTTAAAGATTATCTAGTTTTGACCCCCCACCATGAGCAGGGACATCTTCCACTAGACCAGGTTGCTCAAAGCCCCATCCAACCTGGCCTTGAACACTTCCATTGATGGGGCACCTACAACCTCACTTGGCAACCTGTTACAGTGCCGCATCACCCTCACAATAAAGAATTTCTTCCAATATCTAATCTAAACCTCCCTTTAAGTTTGAAACCATTCCCCCTTGTCCTCTCACTACAGTTCTTGATGAAGAGTTCCTCATCAGCTTCTTTTCAGGCTCCCTTCAGATACTGGAACGCTGCTATGAGGTCTCCATGCGATCTTCACTTCTCCAAGCTCAACAGTCCCAGCTTTCTCAGTCTGTCTTCTTAATGTTGTTGTTTAGTGTCAGAAACCAACAAACACTTCCATGCAAAATTCCATTGCAAAATTTAGCAATGTCGGAAAATACTTGCAGGTTAGTGCCTAGAGGCTGCAGAATGGCAGAACCAATGCAATGCATCATTTCTGACCGTAATCTAAAACATTTTTGTTTTTTAAATTTACAACTCCTTAAACTGTTTTCTGTGGGCTACAACATTTCACTCAGAACAAGAGTAGCTTATGGTTACAAGCGGCACATGGAACAGTACACATACAATTTTTAATAAAGTTATAGGGAAAACAGGTCACTCTGAGGTCATGACAGTTTCAGATGACAGAGCATTGTAAAAAATGGTTCTGACAGAAAACCAAAATCACTCCAGTTTTTCATTTTACACCATATCTGTCTTTGGCATGACTAGGAGTCATGTACTTCCTTGGATTTTCCCCCTGTAGTTTTCTAATGCTCTCTAATTACTCAATTTGGATTGCATGCACATGTAAACATGAAGTGATAGTGAGAAAAGTCATGTTCATCTGTGCACACTTTCACTTTAAAATCATATGTAAAATAATGTTTCCATATTTCAAGACTCTGATGCAATGTGTCATTTATTAAAGTGAGAAGAAATCTTTATGAATAAACCTTTCAAATGTATTCAGTGAAAGAATTTTCCCAGCTTTTTTGAAACCAGGTAACAGTATTTAATTTGTCGTTCTAAATTAATGTAGTAATAGACTTTGTTCTCCCAAACTAATTTCTTCAACCAGACAAGTGCAACTCACAAAACAGACATAAGTAGCTTAACAGCTGCTGCTCCATGTATATTATTCCTTAGAGACTTTGTGGTGGTATATAAGAATGTTACTATATTTTGTTAATACTACCAAATTGTTTTATTAACAAAAAAATAAATCAAGCATTATAGAGTTTCCTTTTCCATTTGGTGACTGCATGAAAGAGAAATGTGTTATGGTGAAACCACCTTATGTGCATACAGTTTTAGCAGACAATCTTAATTTACAGTATATCTCAGAAACACACAGGTTAATAGACATTCAAGTAACAATCTATTTTTACCGGGGCTTCAGATCTTAGAGAATTTTACAAGTGTCCCTGTTTATTAAGATTTACACTTATTAAAAAGTAATACCTTCAAAATTATATAGTCAGAAATATTTATGTGAAGAAAATCATAATAAAATGTAACCTCTCCATAAAAATGGAAAGCCATACAAATGAACGTATGTGGAGAGGAATGGGATTTTACATTTATATTGTTTCATGGATTTTATTTTGAAGTTCTTCAATTTTTTATCAAATATGAACAGAACATAGATTTTCATATTCACCCCAGTTAACAGGGTAAACCATCCTTTATATAATTCCATTTTGTTCATTGAATGACTGCTTAAACTAGAAAAAAAAATGTCACAGATGAATCTTTCTTTTGAAGCTACATTGCAATTATCAGACAATTATTTATTTTCTTATAATATTTCCTATAATTTCCTATAATATTTCCTTATAATATTTCCTAGAAGTCTAGTAAAATTTCTGAGGATCATCAGTATATAACACACCTAAACTTTTAGAATAATAGGATGCAAAAAAATCTTTTGTAAATGAAGACTCCAGGATATATTGCTGCATTTTATTCAACACAGTAAACAATTGTTTAAAAGAAAATTATTTTTAGAAAATATTATTTTTTTTAAAGTCATATTTTATATATTAGTAGAGTATTTAATTAAAAAAAAGAAAATTAGGGAGGAGGGATATGCTTTTTTTGGTACAATTATTTTGTTTTTAAAAGCAACAGACCTAACTAGAATTTTTTATTTAGGTGTTTTAAAATACAAGGAACTTTATATTAAGTACACTACTGTAAAATAGTTTTATTAGCTTCAGGATATGTACTCTTCTTACTTGTTTAAATGAGAATAACACAAGACTCTATACAACTGGCATCTGTGAGATTTATGTGAACTTTTGTCAAGATTTATCATTTGTATAGTTTTTTTTCCTTTCAAAAATAATAAACTTAATTGAATAAATTATGTTGGGGAAAAAAATTGTTTGGAAAAATAAATTTAAAATTACCCTAAATAGACCATAAATGTATTAGGAATTCTCATCCAAAATCTAGATATATGAAGCTGAATGATCTCAGCTGCTGTTCCAATGCATTAAGATCTGATAATAAGTTTAGGACTGATTTGGTTATGGATAAGCATTTGGCAAAGAGAGGAGGAGGTCAGGTTTATGAAATCATGAAGATGTTTACTGAGATGAATAACACAGTAATTATTTGTTATAACACTAACACTTGCAAGGCACTTTTAAAAACTATTAAGAGGTAAACAAAAAGATGAAACAACATCTTGTTATATAAAAGGTCTCGGATTTCTATGATTTGTTGCCACTGGAGGTTGTGAAGTCAGATAGAATTCCACAGCTTAGAAAAAGGTTAGGCAAATTCATGGATCATGGATCCTTAAACACACTCAAGGAACTCAGTAGGAACGTTCTCCTGTGTACAGTTGAGGATGCAGGAAAAATCCCGGAGGAAAGGACTCCAGAAAGCATCCAGCTTTGTTTGGCTTTCCTGAGTATTGTATCTTTTTCACTGTACATGGCAAAAAAAACAGCTCAACACAGAGTAATTTTCTGTTCTCATGAGCAAAAAGATCAGGAACAAAAAAAAACCCCAAAATGGCCCAGTGGGGTGCAAGTGTTTCTAGGCTACAGACTGGTTATAAAGTCAGTGCACAGCTGGACCTATTTCTAATCACAATTGTCTGGCCAATCAACTCTGCCCACAATTGTGACAAGTGGTAGTAGATCAGTATTTACCAGAACAGAATCACAGATTATGGTGGGTTGAAAGGGACCCATGAGGATCATCAAGTCCAACTCTTAGCCCTGCATGGGACCAACCCCAAGATTCACACAAGAGTGCCTGAGAGTATCATCCAAATGCTTCTTGAACTCTGGCAGTCTTGGTGCTGTGACGACTTTCCTGGGGATCTTGATCCAGTACTCAATCCCCCTCTGGATGAAGACACTTTTTCTGATATATAACCTAAACCTCCCCTGACACAAATTCAGGCCTTTCATTTGAGTTCTGTCACTGGTCACTACAAAGAGATCAGTGCCTGCCTCTTCTCTTCCCCTCATTCTCCCCTCAGTCTTCTCTTCTCCAGTCTGAGCAGACCAAATGACCTCAGCCTCTCCTCATAAAGCTTTGCCTTCAGATCCTTCACCATTCTTGTGGCCCTCTTCTGGACACTCTCTAACACCTTAATATCTTTCCTATATTGCAGTGCTCAGAACTGCCACAATATTCAAGGTGAGGCCACACCAGTGCAGAGCAGAGCAGGACAATCCCCTCCCTCGACTGGCTGGCAAGACTTTGCCTGATGCCCCCAGGACATGGTTGGCCCTCCTGGCTGCCAGGGCACTGATGACTCAGATTCAACTTGCCATCAATCAGGACCTCTGTGTTCCTTTCTGTGGCACTGCTTTTCACCATCTCATTCCCCAGTCTGTACGTACATTCAGGGTTCCCCTACCTTAGGTGCATAACCTGGCACTTTTCCTTGTTGAACTTCCTATGGTTGGTGATTGCCCAGCCCTGTAATTTGTCAAGGTCTCTCTGCAGAGCCTCCCTGCCTTTGAGGGAGTCAACAGGTCCTCCCAGAGTATGAGACACGTCAGATATCAGTGAAACACTATTTTTCTTAAACTTTCAGGATTTAGAAAGATTTAATATGTACAAGGTCTTCTTGTTTAAGGCACTGATTACATGAATATAGCATATTCAATGTGTTTACATTTTCAGTATTTACCACTAAAATAGGTTCTTTTTAATTTTCTAAACGTATTTAACTATTGCTTGATTGCTCCTTAAAGGAATTTGTTTTCCACTTTTTAAAAACTGTTAAACTTCTCATCTTTCCCCCAAATCTCAAATAAAAGACTATAATATATTACCATAAAATTACACAAAATAATAAATAATACACAGGTTCAAATGACAGAGGCTGCAAAACATTATAAATATGCTTGCCCCCTTATAAACAAAATATTACAGTCTAAGAAGAGCAACAGCACAAATAACAGGTCAGCCATGTAGTTTTCTTTGTGACCAAGTTTTTGAAATCTGGCCACCTAAAGTCAACGGTAAAGTTAGCCACTGTACTATATTAAACACTCAAATGAACAAAACAGTCAGTCTTCATAGACACCAGATAGTAACAATTTTCTTTTTTAGTTCATAATAACTCCTAAATTTGACATGAATATTTGGTCCACAGCTAAAACCTAGTTTCCATTCTTTAGAAACCTTATTTTCCTAAGTGCGAAATGAAGAAAAAAGTTCTGCTTAGAGTGCTGGAACCAAGCCTACAAGACTCTGATTAAGATCACCCTCTTAAGAGGTAAAAATAAATCTGGATATTGTAGAACTTAATACCTGTCTCTTCTATTTTATTTTTCCCTTTCCAAAATAATTTTCAGTAGACTCCATCTCCAAAGAATTAATCAAAGTGTGTTTCAGATTTCAGATTCATTTGAAATCTGCTTTGCCTTATAAAAAGCCAAGGTTTTATTGTATGTGTTTAGATTAAGGCATCAGGTGAGAGTTCTTAATTTTCCTAGGAACTTGGAAGTTACAATCTCTTATTCTGCATATATATAATTCAGTTAGGATATTTTCTTAAAAAATGCTTTAGAATGTTATTTATAATTTTTCTTTTTATCTTTTAACACATAAGCATACTTTAACCTATCAGCATATCTTATTTTTAATCAAAAAGTACTAATAAAACCCCTCACAATGTCCAAGTCTTATGATGCAGATTGTTTGTATCATTCTCCTCTACCTAATATTTTAAGTAATACTTAAATTTTTCTATTAATTGTTTGGCAAAAAAATTAGCTCTCCATGCTACGTTTCTTCTCATGTGTCTCTTCAACTTAATATGTTATTTTCTTTTGGCTTGTGGGGAAAAACAGCCTTTGCAAGAGAAAAAAAAAAGTAAAGCTATGAGAAATGACCTTTGAAGTTCTGGCAGAGCAAAACATAATTTACATGATTATTGTTACTTTATCTCTCAAGATATTTCTTAGCTATTAAAGTAATTCCATTGCATACATACATGTACTATTCCTCTTAACTCTGCTATTATTTAAAAGATCCCCAAACTACCGTTGATTCATAATATATGCACACAACTAGGAAAATTGAAATACTTCATACTGATTGAAGTATTTTAATATCAACAGACCCCTGACATCAGCTGCTTATGCCATAGCACACCCATAAAGACAATTGAAGCAGACCAAAGCAGGTTTTTCTACAGGGTTAGCATTCCAAGTCCCTGATGTTTAACAATGCCTTCCTCCTTTTTCTCTTGCTGAAGCAGTTCAGTTTCGTGACATCTTATGCTAAAAGCAAAAACAATGACCTAAGAGATTGTTATTTGCAGCTCTGTAACCTTTGGCAGAAGCTGCTGAGGCAGCATGTTTCAGCGACTCTGTAGCAGTATTTCCCTTGTTGTTCCCAGCCTGTTCTCATGTTGTCATTCTCCTGGCCTGATAGCTGTAAACCTCTGTTTGTGCTGGTTTTGTGCATTTTATGGTAGGCTATTATCAGTGACAGGAGAATTATCTTACAGACCTCTCTTTAGCTCTTGCTTTGTAATTTTTAATCTAAATTAGAGAAAACCAAAGATGGGGCATAAAAAAATAGCAGTCATATAAATCCTTGACAAATATTGTTCGACCGTGTATGTGTAGAGACCCTTTGCTTTAGTTTGCATACTCCAGTTGGCACTGAGAACATCAGAAACAAGAGCAATTAAGGGCAGGGGAGAGAGTGGGGGTAGTCCTGATGAAAAACACAGTACTAGCAGAAAGCGTGATGACAAACCATCATGACTGGAGAAAGCCTATTAATCTTTTTCCTTTCCTTTTTCTGTTTCTGTCTTCCTTTTTTTTCCATATTTTATTTTTCTCAAAAGCAACCTGCACTGTTGAAGTCTATACATGCTATAAGTTAGAGAACCCAACAGTAAATCTTTGTGCGCTTAAACCTGCCTCAGCGTTCTTCATGAATCTCCATCATCCAGAAACTGCCTCATAAGTGACTGGCTGATCAATTTTAGAAGTTATGTCAGCAAGCACTATTAATCTTCTTGACACCAAGTTGGGACACTGGAAAAGCCTGTCTTGAAGATATCATATTCATTAGGTATCCTCAACACAACAACATCCTTGGAAAAGGCCAAGCTAAGAGACATGACTGCATGCCCACAAGTGAAAGAACTCCGAAAAGGTGATAGGGAGGAAAAGTTTCTAAATATGCTCAGTATGCTATCAGATATTCAGAAATACACAACAAACATGAAGCTAATAGTTCTAAATCTGATGTGATCCTTCTTCACTGAGTACATATTATAATGTACTATTGCATGATGTGGTTACAACCTTGAAAATGCTTTAAACAGCGCAGCTGCCACAAACTCCAAAAGAACATAATAATGAAGGAAAAGGATAGAAATATAAATTCTGAGAAGAAGCAGAGACAAATTCAGTCTATGGATCTGAGCAAGTAGAAGGTAAAAAGGAAGATGATACTCATCTATAAAGGTCAGAAAAGATAAAAATCCACTGAAATTGTCACAAGCATGCTTTATCCAGATTCTAAGGCTGAATTCCTTCTAAATAAAGAAGCAGGGAGAAAAATAAGAATAAGGATTCCTCTTCCAAAGAGCAGGTGCTGTCCTACAGAAAGAGAGAGGTTGTGTTACAAAAACCTTCAGAGTAAGGCAGAAGTGAAGGGGAAGGAGTGAGAACTTTCAGAGAGAGATGAAAGACAGAAACAGCTAAAGATTACTTAACACCGAAATTCTTTCCTGGAACTGGGTTTTAAATTTTTCTTTTGTAACTGTATTTCTGAATTCTGAATCAAAACTCTGCCTTTTGATTTTATTCACATTAACTGTGTGGTTTCTGTTTGGTTTTTTTTTTAAGTTGGCAAAATTCCTGTTAAACACTCGACAGACAGGCAGACATAAGTCTTCTTCAGTGAAAGAAATTGCTTAATTTAAATTAGTTGGATAAAGATTGATACTGGCATGAGTCAAACTTAAGAAAAATATAAGAATCCCAGAGGCTGACAGTAAACACTCATCTACAGTAAGGCCAGAAAAGCCAACAAAATACTTTTCACCAACACTGAGGTAGAAGTGTAGGAAATTTGAGCCTTTGTCTTTTACAAAAAATGAAGGGAGAAAAGGTTTCTATGTGACAGATAGAAACATAGAAACCATGTGCATCTTTTACATGTCAAACAGTGACCCAACTGTCTGAATGGCAAGAAATTTTGATTTCTTGACTTAGACCTCTCTGTCTTCATATTTCTGACTACACATAGTACTACTAATAATACTGAATGACAACTCAAGAAGGCTGCAAAACCACAGTGTATAAGCAACATTCAAATAAAAATCCAATTCTGAAGACAAACTAGAACACCAGACACAGATGTGTAGTATTCATGTAAATCAGATCCTGGTTTAAGAATAGGAAAATTATGAAACTTCATTCCAGTGTCTTACTGATGGAGTCATCTCATTTATGAATGATCAGCACGACATGAAGTGCAAGGCAAAGGCATGGAACATGTGGACCTGTAGGTAACAGAGTTTCCTGTTCAACCAAAATGTGCAAGTTGGCTTCTGGAAAAACAACACATGAGACTTCTGTTTCCTGGAGGAGGTCCAGGAAGTGACCACTGTTTTATCAGATAATTCTGCTCAATGAGACTGGCTTCCCCTTAGCACAGACATATGTGTGAGGAGGATGAGAAGATCCTTCTGCTTAGGAACAGACCTACAAAGAGGGAGCTACTGAAATACAGTCAGTGAGACCACATATAATATGGTAGATCTTTCACGAGTTATGGTCTGTGCATTTCTAATGCAGCTGAAAGAACTATAGCAACTTGCATCAGTTGGGTTTCTGACTCATTGCCCATAACTGCTTCAAATTCAGTCAGGAAGTGGTAACCTTTTACTTTTGTTTCATCTATGCTCATGTATGTGTGGCCTCTGCCAGTTTAATTTGGTATTTCTTGAAAGGTTTTTTTTTCTTTTAAAAGTCCTATTCAATGCTGAACACCATCGACTCAGATTAAGTAGCTAAAAGTTATTGTCTAAGAACAAAAAATTAAAACATGATAGCCATGGTGTATTTATAAAGGAAGCCATTAAAAATCTTTACATCACCATGAAACTGAAATGCCATGAGTGGAAGAAATCTTGATGTGTACTGGCCTACATCTGCCTGTTCACACAGTTAGCAGCAAG
The DNA here is from genome assembly GCA_013390005.1 of Calyptomena viridis. NCBI lineage: Eukaryota > Metazoa > Chordata > Aves > Passeriformes > Eurylaimidae > Calyptomena > Calyptomena viridis. The sequence continues at coordinate 15,472 of WEIV01009800.1, forward strand.
AATATTTTCAAAAACTAACATTGTGTTAGTAGAGAGTAGAATGCTTTCATGACTCTAGCAAAGATCACTGTGGGGACTGCTTTGGTATACCAAGAGGAAAGAGGCTGCTGTGATAAAGTATCATAGATGGAATTAAAGAGGGCCATCAGAGAAAAAAAGTTAACATGAATATGATATGAAACTATTTAAGGAGACAGAAAAGAACAGAATGAATGCACATAGTGCTATCGTATCAAAGACTTAATTATCTTACTGTTCAGAAACTTTCTCTCAAAGTGCTGTGCCCTACAGCAAAACGAAGTATTAAAATATCCATATATATCAAAAGGAAGTGAGATAAGGGATAAAAATGAGATTGCCATTGTCTGAAACTTCAAATATTTCCACTAAACAAGTCAAACAAGACCTTAGAGCCCAAGGTGCAGAAAAAGTTGCTAAATATCAAGTTCTAAATAGGAGAAATTACAAGATAAAATTATTAAAAAATTTTGGCCATTCCAGCATAAAGGCCATTAGTAACAAAGCAATGTAAAATTAGGATGGAGTATGTGTGAAATTATTAAAGATCCATTATTATAGAAAGCAGCAATACACCAAGCTGAAATGAAATGATCCAACCTTCAGCACAGTAGACCCTATAATCTGGACTACATGATCCACGTCTTTACTCTGATGAAATGCCACTGGTTACTTGTGTCCTGCAAATGGGTCATAAGTGTCCTTAATAACATCACACTTTTATTCTTCAATTGAATCTAGGATTTTTTCTGATTTTTTTTCCAGATATTTTTCATTAATATCTTGCAATCCTATAAAACACCTAGTAGACACAATGAAATCACGGGGTTTTAATATTTCCTTTGATAATTCAGCTGTAACTGGCTCCCTCCCCATTCTGCAAAACCCAAATAGTATTTCAGCATAATATTTCTCTTCTCGCAATCAGCTTTTTATGCCCAGCAGCAGAGCCTGCACACACCCTTCCTGCTCATCAGAATTTGGCTGCTGGAACTCAGGCATCAGGTGAGTGCACCTCGTGATATGAGAAAGGCTCCCAGATGTGATAGGGCAGCAATTTCCAAGGTTGCCCCGTGGCCCAGAGGAGCTACTTTCAGCTGAGGCTCTTGCCCCTGCCCTATCTGATTTACAGCTCCTGCTGCCCTGCAGGTGCCTGTCTGTGAGTGCTACCAGGCCCAAATGCAGGACAACATCCCAACCTGGTTTTGTCCCATTCTCAGAGAAGTCTCAGATCTGCCTCATCACCATGGACTGGCCAAGTGATTTGAACTGTCAGTTGATCCTGGTGGCCATGCTCAGACCTTTCCTGTTTCCTCTCTCAAGGGATGTTGAATGGGGTTTGGCTTGCAAGGTCACCGATCTTTGAACGTCAGTTGCTTTAGTAAAATCTATTTAATTCTTTACCACTGACGTTTCTTAAAGTGCTCCTGAAATCTGACTCCTGCAGCACCTTTCCCATACCCCTACTACTACTAGTGTAAGCAAAAAAATGCCTTACGCTGAGCCCTAAGGCTGTTAAAACTAACTGTACATTCATGTACTGATATTCTTTCTTCTCACTTTTAAAATTTGTGTGCTGATACTGTCTAATGAATCTAAACAAGATGCTTGCAAACATGTATGAAAGAAATTAATTTTGGGAATCCAGACTTTGGACATACACTACTTGGTCATATGAGCTATTAGTTCATGACTACACGAAAATTGGGGTTTTTTTGTTTTATAGCAGAAAGTGATTTTGGTTTCAGTATGTCTTAAACATACATAAAGTATCTGCTTTTTTTTTTTTAATCACAGTAATTGTTGATCTGCTGGAGGGTAAGAAGGCTCTGAAGAGGGATTCGGACAGGCTGGATTGATGGACTGAGATCAATAGCATGAGGTGCAACAAGATCATTCCCAGAGGATTTTAAGGAAAGTCTAGATGTGGCACTTAGTGCCATGGTCTACTAGACAAGGTGGTGATTGGTCATAGGTTGGTCTTGATGATCTCAGAGGTCTTTTGCAGCTTAATTGATTCTGTGATCTTCTCTGCTTTGATAGAATCCAGAACCTAATTTCTAGATATAAACTGACTTCAACGAATACAATTAACTAGTAGCTTAATTCAATCATATTTTGATAAGACTACCTTTTCAACATACTTAACAAGAAGATTATTATCAAAAGCTATTTATCCCCAGGATAATTACAGTAATTTTTCCTTTTTTAATCAAAAGATGGGGTTTTTTTGATTGTTTATTTTCTCCCCTAGTTCCTTTTCTATTTTTTCTAACTGGTTGTATTTTTTTATTTCACCAGTAATTGTTATTATAATTTTCTAAGAGCCTCAAAAAGAAAAACTGTTATTAAACATACCAATTTTTCAAGTGGCTATTTAATGTTATAAATCCATTTAACTTTATACTATACTATAAACTGCCTAGGCTTGCTGATCATTACATGCAGCAAGTGCCATGAAAATCTCAGTCTGTTTATGAATCCATCTGGTGATCAGAGCACTCAGATAAGCAAGACAAAAACAATAAGCAAATATTTCTCAGAAATTACTTCCTTTCTCCATTCTCCTACAGTCATCTTTTATTTTCTTCCTAGACAGATGATTGAATGTCTCCATACATGTACCATAGACAATAGTCGTTTGACATCTTCCTATCTTAAAGTCTAATCAGCTTTGGATTATTATAAGCCCTGATGTTTTCTGCACAATAGATAAAATATTCTAAAAATGCAAACTCAGAACCATTTTGCTGTGTAATTACAATCGTTGTAATGAATGAAGAAAAATGATAAGAAAAAGGGAAACAGGATCTCATTGACAACAAGATAGCTCCTAGGGAATATTAGTAATTTAAGAAGAAAAAAGAGAATGCACTTGAATTCTTATCCACTAAGCACAATTATGCATTCTACTTACTCAGTATTATTTTCATTGTCAAAAGACTGTAAAATTGATTATACAGAACTCCTCTGAAGACTAGCACCAGAAAGCACAGACAAAGTAGAGCATTTTAGCAATCCCAGTGTAAGATGAAAAAATATTATAGCAACTACGAACAAAAATTTGTCATTGTACTTACTAATGGGAAAGGAAATAAGAATGTATCTTTTACAGGTATAGAGAGAAACATCCAGTGTAAGTTGTTTAAGGTATAAATGAAAAATATAAGCTTTAATAATGCCACATTTAACATATTTTTATTCAGGCTGGGTAGAAAATAAACACCACTACATGAAAGAAGTTATGTACTAGATCAATGAGCTATGCTCAACTATCAGTTTCTTCAGGAAGAAATACCTTACTTTGTAGAAATAAGAGTATAAAAGATTTAGTCCCTAGAAGGCAGTGATTACGGGCTGACTTAAAGCACATCGGTGACTGTGCACACTGCTTGGGAAGCAGAAGATCATATTCAATCCCTTCTTTAAATGGTTTTAGGCTTGAGTGCAGATTTCATACAGACAAAAAAAAAATTCTGAATTGCTAGGTTTCACATTTTTTCTCAGGTTTTTTGCCCAGGAAAATAATATATTGGGTTATGTCCTTAGTAAAGTGAGATCAGAAAAGCCTCTAGTTCTTTGCCTTAATTCCATGACTCAGAAATCTCCTTCAATTGGAAATCTTGTACTCATCTCTGACTGCTGAAAGTACTCTGTTACCATACTGGCCTATAAATAGTTGGCAGCAGCATACAACGCAGGAAATTAGCAGCAATGCATTTTAATATCAGATGGCTGAATGTTCCAAACATGTGTCCTAAAAAATAATATAGTCTCCCCATCACTCCTACATCAGACATTTCAGAAAAGAACTGGGACTCTGAGGTTTAATCTTTTAAAAATCTACTCGAAGTTAAGAGCAGTTTTTGCACTGTCCATTTGCTGTAAAGGACAATGTAAAAACTGTACATGCTAGACTATTGTAGAGAAAGTAAAAAAAGGCTGAAGACTGTAGCAAAATCTTTAAAATGAAGAGTCAATCTTGTTAACTTTACAATAGAATTACTAATTAAAAAAAAATCTGTTAAAAAACTTCATTTACCTGTATGAAAATGTATTATATGTTGTTTACGTAATAAGATTATACAACCTCTTTATTTTCACAAAGGAGTAGAAATGAAGATGCGTGAGTATAACAATATAAAGTCCATTACTCTTCCTTTTTCTGAAACATTTAGATATGGATAATAATAATTATTATCATAATAACTACTATATTGTTAAGATTTTAACTATACTAACGATAATTTCTTAGTTTTACACATCTCTCTATCTATAGAGCTTTTTATACATGTTTTTTGCTTTATGTGTCTATATAGATACTTCTGTCTATCCATATGGTATGCTTTCTTTTTGCCCAGAAACAAGATTTTGACTGTAAAAAATATACAAATTCATTTGCAATTAGATATTGCTGAAGTATAATTAAAAATTTGTGCCAGCTGGAGACATCAGTTTGATTTTTAATAGTGTCTGGTAGCAAAGAACTTTCTTATTTCCTCTAGCTTTGCATTCTGTGTAGTCCACACTTGCTTTATAGCCAAGTAACTATGATGTGGCTATTGAGGAATACTTTTAATTACTTTTCTTGCTGTAGCACTGAAGAATCGTAAGCATGGATTGGGACCCATTGAATGCACACAATACAAAGACATAACAAAATTATTTTTTCCCCAAGATAATTAAAAAACAAAACAAAACAAACCATAAACCAGAAGATATATGCAGCAATGCAAAAAGCCAAAATAGTACCAGAATAAAAATGGCAATGCTGGCCAGTAAGACAGAAACTATCTTATTGGGGATGCTTAGGAGAATATTTAAGTGATACATTAGGAGAATGATATTTGCTGTAGTGTTCTGGATAGCTGCCTTAGGGATGCAATCTCTTTTTCAGTGTTAGGTAAAAATGTTTTGTTATTCCAAATATTAACTGCTTTAGCGCCTGAATGCTTCTCTGTGGAAGGTTATGTGCCAGAAGTGTGTTAGTGCAGTCACAGGAAAAGAGAAATAAAATTTAGACAAAGCTGAAGAAAAGAAAGATCCAAGTTGAAAATGAAGCCTTGATTCTTGACTGGATTATTAGAAAGCTTTGTACTTTTGTTCACACTGAATAAGATAAAGACAGGATGGAGGGAAGAAATTATTTCTAAACATATTGGGCTTTGGTTACATATTAGCGTTTGCATTATTTTTCTTTTTCAGTGCATGGACTCATCACAGAGTGTCAAAATCTATTGTATTGTAGCATGAAGGGAGTACACAATTTGACTATTGAATTTTACATAAATTTGAATATTTTCTACAATATGTTACCAGTTACTTGTTTTGTTTGCAGTTTTGGGAAGAATCTGATACGGTTTGCAACTAAATAAATGAAAACCATAAATGTTTTGACTTTGACTTTTTCTCTTTTATAAAGAGAAATGTGGACATGAAGAATTAGAGAGTCAGTACTCTCTCAGCAATTTCTATAATAACCAAACAGCCCCCAAAGTATACATAAGCACTTTAAACTTCTCAAAGCCCATAATGTGATAATTTATAATAGGATAGCTATTATGGATTTTTTTATTCTATACGGGAAGGTAGAAAATATCAGAGTAGATCTTTCATGATTCATACATCTGTCAAAGATAGAGGTAAAGAACTGATTCAGAATTCAAACAATGTTAAAATATATTTGTATGAAATAGATCTGGAAATTAATCTATTTCCCTAGGAAGAAAAATTAACTGTTCACTCTGCAGGCTAAGAGCTGAATAAAACAATCCAATTAGAGATTAAGTGTTCTAGTTTATACTAAGGTCTGTTATAAATACCTTAGGAGGTAAAATGTTTCCTTTTAAAGATATTAAACATTTCTCAGAGCAATTATGCAACACCACAGACACAAAACTTTTAACAGTCCAGAGCAAATTTTGAAAAGGATTTACACTGCAAAATTTATTTCTGTAAAAACCGAAGGTGAGGCAAAACACTGTCCCATTGGAAAGAGGTACAACACTTCTTTATTTGATGCAATTTTTCCGTTTTCAGGTAAACGCATACAACTCTGGAACTGATCCATTCACTCACATGCAAAATCTCAAATCCTCTAAACTAGATCTGCTATTTTTATAGGATGAAAGCTAGGAGAGTACAGGACAGAGGAACACTACTGTATGCTTCCTGATATTCATAGAGCACAACACCAAATATTTGTAAGCCTCAAACAGGCAGAATTCTTCCTAAAAAGGATTTCCAGTTTGTCCTTTCCAAGGTTATTTTTTTCCCCTGATTCTGTATTTGTGGAATGTACAGATGTACTTAGAATCAAAAATGAAGAAGAATACAGATTTCTGTATTTTAAAGTCTAAGCTTTATCTTTTTATTCCATGTGCTTATTTTGTTTTTCTCTTTTCAGTTGACTATCCAGAAAGAAGTCTATCTTATCTACTTAAAATAACTATCATTAAAAGTAGTTCTCATGTCTTCACCCAGTACTTTACAATGGAAAGAAAATTCAGTGAATGGTGAAAGTTCAGCATTTCTTTTCCACAAGTTTTAGAGCTGATCTACAAAATATTCCCCTAGTCTCTATCACAAGCATTTCTAAATGTCTAGTAAGACGAGAGACAAAACCAGGACAGAAACCAGAGACAAAAGCAAGACAGAAAGGCCAAGGGAGTTGAAAGAATAAAAACACTGCAAAAAGAATGATCAAAATCTAGACAGAATTCAGTTCTACGCATAGACTTCCTTTTAGTTGTCTTAGGGTTCTAAAAGTACATTTAAGATATTTGAAAGGGAGATAAAGAAGGATTTTGTGGAGGCAAATTTACAAAATTAAAATTACTTAATACTTGGGAATTTCCTCTCAGGAGATAAGAATTAAACCTGAAATATATAATCAGAAATGGAAAGTAGAAAACGCAAAAGAAAGAAGAGCTTCTGAAAGTCAATTGTAGAACAGTTATACCAATAACTTAGTGTTAACAATGAGTTAAACAACTGAGGAAAAAAAAGAAAGACTAAAACAGGCAGCAGAGTGCCTACAGGTAGATCAAGAATTAATATGGTGTTCTTTTAGTGAAAGAATTAGTTACCATTCCATCAAATTTATTAAAGCAAATGAAATTAAATGATGCTCACAAGAACATCATGAACCTGTGAACGGTGCAGTAGGAATCCCCAGACAAAACTCTATAATGAACAATTTCTTTAATCCTAGAAGTGTCTGAGAGATCTGTATCTACTGGTAATCTACTCTTATCCAATGAAAACTAGTTACATTTCACCTTAAAACCTTTACTTGTGAGGCAACCAGCAACAAAGAAATCTTAGGAGTCTTACTGAGTTTGATATTATTGAGGGAAACAACAACAAAAAAGCTAAAAAGAAGTGTAAAACAGCAAGTATGCAGACACTTACAAAGCTTTTATGTGAAAAGCAAACAGGACATTACTATTAAAACTCAACATATTCAACTGGTCCTAAACACTATTAAAAGATCCCTTTTTGTTGCAAATGAGCAAGTCAAAAGGAAATGAGCAGAAAAAAAACAATAAAAAGGTGGGTTTGTTCCTTTTTTTTTTTTTTTACAAAATTCATCACTATTCAATGCAACTTAGATAAGCACTGCCAGCTGGAAGCTAATTACATTCAGCTGAACCTAATTATTCAAAACCCCTTAAGAGGGGAAGCAATTGCTATTAAGGACAGACAAGTGTATTGCACTGAAAAGGGGATAAGAGGTTTTAAATTTCTAGAAGTGTTGGCCTACACTGTTTGAGTTTTGTTTCTGTTCTCCTTCTGAGTGTGCTGCTAAAACTGTGCTATGCTCATTTTTTCACATACAAAAAAAAGTAGTCACAGGATTTTCTTTATAGGCTTTGATTTAGATAGTGATTTACCTTGTGATGTGAAACAGAGATGTTAAAAACAGCCTCCTGCTAAAGAAGTTCCAGGCCTCTTTTGTACCAGTACCCAGGTGCTGAAGCTCAACCTGGGGAGCCAGGGTCTTTGCCCAGGTTGAGGGACGTGACTCCTGCTTTCCTGTGTACAGGTTCAACCAGCAGTAAAGCTGAGAACAGTGAAGCTGTATCCCACAGATACAGTCACACATGGACACAGAATAGGTAAGGCTGGAAAGCACCATCTGTTCCAAAGCCCTTGCACGAGATGGGTCATCCTAAAGCACATTGCATCCAGACAGTTCTTGAATATCTCCAGTGGGGGAGACTCAACAAAGTCTTAGGGCAATTTCTTCCATTGCACAGTCACCTGCACTGTAAAGAAGTTCTTCATCATATTCAGGTACAATTTCCTGTGTATCAGTTTCTGCCCACTGCTTCTTGTCCTGTTGCCTGGCCCACTGCGAAGGGCCTGACTTCATCCTCTTCTTTCTTACCCTTCACATACTTACAGGCATTGGTAAATCTCATGGTCATCTCTTCTCAAGGCTGAAAACATCCCTCAGCTTTTTCTCATAACACAGATGCTCCAGTCCTTTAATCTTCTTTCTTGTCCTCTGCTGGACCTGCCCCCAGGAACTCCACGTTTCTCTTCTACTGAGGAGCCCAGAACTGGACCCAGTACTACAGATATGGCCTCATTAGGGCTAAGTAGAGGGGCAGGGTGACCTCCCTCTACATACTGGCAGTGCTCTTCCTAATGTAGCCCAGGATATCCTTGGTCTCCTTGGCCACAAGACTGGCTCATAAACAGCTTGTTGTCCACCAGGTCTCCCAGGTCCTTCTCCAAAGAGCTGCTTTCCAACAGGTCATCCCTCAGCCCATACTGGTGCATGGGGTTATTTTTCCCCAGGTGTGGGACCCTGCACTTGCTGTTGTTGAATATCAGATAGTTCTGCTCTGACCATCTCTCAAACCTGAAGGACTTCACAGACTTCTGGGATATTGGCCAATCCTCCCAGCTTTGTGTCATCAGTGAGCTTGCTGAGGAGGCATTTACCTTTACCCCTTCATCCTCGTCACTGATGGGTAAGTTTTACAACCCAGGGCCCAGTATTGAACTTTGGGGGACACTGCTAGTGACAGGCCCACAACTAGTCCCTGTGTCACTGATGATGACCCTCTGGGATCTGCCATTCAGCCAGTTCTCATCCATCTCACCACCCACTTGTCCAGTCTGTAATTCCTGAGTTGGCCTATGAGGAGGTTGTGAGAAACAGTGTCAAAAACATGCAGGCAGGACACTGACACAGCAGGTCACACAGGCTGCTGAACACAAGGCACTACCTTCAACAGCACCTGCACACAGGACTCAGGTAGAGAGAAACTCAGACAGCCAAGTCTCCCCCTCCTCTTGGGCTTCAGAAATGGGAGGTCGCTAGTGCAGGCACACACACACACCGTTTTGCAGATTCACAAACACATTTACATTTGTGGATTACTTGAGTACCAACACGCACCCTCTGTCTGCCCAGTGCTCCTGCCCATATCCTCATTATCTTTCACACCACCTAAGTCCCCAACTCACAGCCTAGTTCAGCCCTGAGTTTCCATCATACATGCAGCACTCACACATTCCACTCATCTCACAGACACCTCACACTTGTGCATCCCCAAGATACCAGTATGGACCCCATGCTTGCCTGATAATCTAGACTGGACCCAAGGCTCCCCTACTCTCCAGCTGGTCTGGCTACAGCTTTGTGAGTGACTACAGGTGCACACCCCATGCACTCCTGGTCTGGGGAAGATAAAGGTACTCGTTGTAGGGGCTTTGTCCCATAGTCTTGCTTCAACTTCAATGTTGAACTTGTCACTCACCTTGCTCATGCCAGTCCCTGCAGTAGCTGATTTTCCGGACAAGCACTGTTCTCACCTCATGGCCGGAGATTAAGGATCCCCACTGGCTCCAGCAGTTACTTGCCCGTTTTTTTTCCAAGCCTCGTGAGCATATCAGCCTTTCTGTTGTATTGTTTGTGTTTCCAGGTTTTGGTAGTGGCAGGGCTGTGGGATGGGCTCTGTGAGAAGAGGCCAGGTTTTCTGCATGCTGGACACATCCAGTTCCAGTTGGCTCCAACTGACACCACCTTGGGTAAGGTGGTGGTGCCTCTGGAAAAAATGTGTTTAAAAAAGGACAAAATGCTGCACAGCAGTGAGGAGTGAGAAGAAAAAGTGCAATAAAACCCACACTTGCAAACACCAAGGTCAGAATGAAGGGGGTGGTGAAGGTGCTTCAGGCACCCAGAGTAGGAATTGTCCTGCAGCTCCTAGAAGAGACCACAGTCGAGCAGGTATTGCACGGCTGTCTATGGAAAAAAATCCATCAAGAGGAGGTGTATATTCCTTGAAGGAACAGTGCCCATGTAAAAACCCCTGGTGGAACAAATTTACATTGCAGGACAGCAGCTCATTACTAGGACCCACTCAGGAGTAGGAAAAAAGTGTGAGGAAGGAGAGGCAGAGAGGAACTGTTCCAGACTGATCAGAGTCCCCATTCCTCAACCCCCTGTGCTGCTTGTGGCATGAGGTGAAGATGTGGGAACAAAGAAGTGAAGTTGAGCCTAGCAAAAAGAGGGTGAGTAGGAGAAAGAATTGTTTTAATTTTTTCTTAGTTTCTCTAGGCAAATGTATTTTAATTGTTAATAAACTAATTTTTCTCGAACTCAGTTTGCATTGCCTGTGAAGGTATTTGGTAAGCAAACTCCTTGTCCTTACCGTTACCCTTGAGTTTGTCCATTTTATTTTCTGTCTTTTTCTTACTGAGGAAAAGGAGAGAGGGAATGGCCCAAGGTAACCCACCACAGTCATTAAGACACTCCAGTGCTAGAACAGAGTTTATGCACTCTCTGTCCACCCTCAGAAGTTTTCAAGACCAAACAGGATAAAGCCCTGTGCAACCTGGCATGACCTCATAGATGAGATTATGCAGGAAGTTGAATCAGGGCACTCCATTCCCTCTCAAGTTATTCCATAATTCTATGATAATCTGTATGCTTTCTGATCAAAACAAGCATCTGGTCAAGAAAATTTTAAGAATAAGAGCAGAGCTCACCCGAAGTTTAATAAAATTTAGCTGGAGATAAAATTTTGTAAGAAGAATGTATAAAACTTTGAACTGAGTTTAAATCTGAGCTACAGATTGTGGACCTACTATTCAAAAATGGTGTCAAAAATAGATGTGTAGTAGGAACCTGTGACTGGAGTGGCTCATCACATCAGCCTATGGATTTTATGCATAGGATACATATAATCTAGAAAGAACACAAAGACAGTTACACACTCAAGCCACAGAAAAACCGCAGATCCTCTACCAAAAACTTTAGTAAGACCTTTTATGTCAGTGGAAATTTGCTAGGATGTTTGAAGATAAAGACTGTCATCTTCCAAAGTGCTTTTGTGAAAGATAGTTACCATAAAATGGAGAAAGCATAAGCAAACATCACAACAACCCACATACTTTTGCTAGTCTCATATGTGAGAAGAATGCTCCTTGACTCTAGATCTAAGCATCTAGGAAGACTTTAAAGAGTTAATCCTCTATGCAATGTACAGTCTCATACAATTTTTAAACAGTCACATACAACAACTGTCTTCAGTGACCCTTTCCAATTGCTATGTGATAGTTCTACTGTGTCATGTTTTGAAACCTTTTTACCATTAGCTGTGCAATTTGTTCTGTACTGCTTCATCTTGTAGTTTATTAGCGTTCCTACATTACTTCAATGCTATGCGGTAGAAGTCTGCATTTTTAGAATCATTTTGTGCTAAAAAATATTGCTTTCCAAGAACTTAGTTTCAAGACACAGCTCTGTTTGAAATAATATAGGGAGATCCAAGAAAGGTGATCTGATGGCTGATAATATCTAGGCCTCATAATTATTTTTCGTGTCTGGAAACTATAGCTCCCTTGAAATTGGAATGCTGATTTCACAGTTCAGTAAAAAAAAAAGATACGTAAATACTGCAATAAAGTTGCAGTAGAAAATTGCCACATCCTCCTAGCTGGGTAAAATTTTCTGGAATAGATTGGGAGGCATAAAATAATGCAAGTTGCACAAAAACCAGAAGGTTTATCTTAAACTGATCTGAAAAAATAAGGGTTAACAACAATAGTCATCTCTGAGACATTCATTATAAGAAATACATAAAAGATAAAAAAATAATAGTAGTATTAATTCAATTATATGTTTTCACAGGTTTAAATTAGTTTTTTGAAAACTCTTAGTTAAAACTAAAGTTAAGCCTGCCCTGAGACTCCTCTGAATTACTAAGAGTGCAAGGACTTCAGCAGCGGCCAGTTATGTCTGAACCACACAGCCTTTTTATGGAGCTAAGGTAAGGAAAGAGCAACCTGACTTGAGGAAGCAGAATCAGGCCTCGGAAAAGAAGTCTTATTATTAATTAAATTTCAACTTTTTTACTTCATTGCAATAAGCTTTGAATATATTCAGTAATACTAACAACATCCAGAGACTGCTTACCTTAGGAAGGACAATGGAGCTGCTTTCACCTTTACATTGAATATCTGTCATCAACATAGCAGACAAGAGCAGTATATGGTCTATCACACTCTCTCTGTGGATAGATTACAAATGTCTGCACTACTTCCTTTCTGTGAAACATCAAAAAATGAGAGAGTATAAACATGTTCAACTTAGTATAAACAATTGTTTATTATTTCTGAAAAGGTATGGAATATTTCTGTCAGATATATTCAGCAGGAGTATCTAAATGGAACTGATCAAAGTAACATTAAGAGAAAAAATGAGAAGCATAATAACTAGTCTCCTCTGCAAGAATTTTTACATGGATAATATTGTGGTCTTATAAAACAGATCTTTCTCACTCTTCCTTCTTGACATAAAAACAATTTTAAGATTCCTTATCTACTCTCACAAATATCCTTGAGAATGTGCAAAACAAAATGCATGGAACTTGCAATCAGCGAGTCATTTGTGTGTTATCAATCAGTTGTTTCAGTGTCTTGCAGTGTGGCAGTTAATAACTGTCCATATATGTGGAGTCAATAAATATAGGCATGAAACATGAAACTTCCCATAAATATGTAAATGGTCTCAAAAGTTAAAATATGTTTGACACCAAGGAGTTTTCAGTATAATATTTCTGTTATTGTCCCTGAAGCTTAAAAGTACTAATATTCATCAAGGATGTCAAAGAGTAACATTGTTTCTTTAAATCTGTAAAATTACCTGTTACTGAAGTTAAAAATCTGGCATTTTAAGCACAGAAAACAAATGGTAGACCATATAAAACTTTACAGAATCTCCAAAACTAACAACAAATTTCTTAAATTACAAGTGGGGAATTTTGTGTTAAAAAAACCAAAATCCAGAAGATTTTTGAATCCTGGTAAGTAGAGAGGATAAAGCGGATTCTCTGTGTATCTCGTCATGACATTGTCCTCCAGTCACTGCAATGCAGTGACCAGCTTCAGTGGTGTTGTCCTTGCATTTTTGGATTTACTGTGGAGAGATCACCTGCATGATTGACAAAAAAGCCACAAAATTTTCTAATGGAGATATCTAATTTCTGAGATTAAACAATTGTTCATGACCATTTCAGCATAAATCTATGCTGAAAAGGTTGTTTATTTGTACTTTGGATTATAGGTAGTAAAAGAGAATCTCTCTTACTTTACTGAAGTTTTGTGATAGTTCACTGAGAGATTCACACAAGAAAGTGGAATTCAATAAACAATAAAATATGACAATTCCTTTCTCCCAAGTACATCTCCACACTGCACTAGGTTATTTTTTGTGCAATAGACAAAAATGTTTTTAATAATATTTCAAATCTGAATGTTTCAGAAAAGAAGGAATTTGGCATTCTTTTTCCACGTTCAGATGACTCATATGGGCACTTTATTATTAATTCCATTTCAGTTAAATTTACTCATACATAAAAATACCCATATCATTTGTAAGGAGTGCCTGCGATGGTCTCAAAACCATTTAAAATGTTTATTTGGTGGAGAGGTGGCATTTAAATGGAATAGGAAGCTACTGCTGCCAATGTCTGCCTTTTCTTGGTTGATATAAAATGTCATCTTGGGACTTACTATTGCAAATAATTTAATAAGGAATAATGACTATAACATATATACATAATAGATATACAAAGTAAAGAAAATTACCTCAGATTGATTGTGCCCTAAATCAATCATTAATAGATGTGATGATTCCTGTTAAAATAAAAAATATTTTTTATGACTTAGAGAAAGTTTTTATATAAGAAGGAAGAGTTCAAACAAGATGCACTCAATAAATGCTGGTGAGAAAAGTTTGCTGTCCTGTTCCATTCTATTTTTAGAGAAGACCTTAACACTGATCTTCTGAAAGAAAACAACTGGAAAGGAAAACAAGCAACATGAGAATGAGAAGAGAAAATCTCTGTTGTACAAATCTGAATTTTTCACTGCCCGTTCTTTGCCATTCTCCTTTAAAAATGCTTCAGTCACTATTCTCACAGCCATAAACATGGTGACTTAGTCAATATCATAGCTGAATGGTTGCATAGAACCACACATTTTGATAATGGATTGACAAATTAACTAGTACTTAACTTTTAACATAGGTACAGT
>WEIV01009800.1:35525-82498 GCA_013390005.1 Calyptomena viridis
AATGAGTCTCATATTTCAGGCAAATTTGTAAGGTTCTGCTATTGTATATGTATTTGCATGTTCTGCTATTTGCGTATTTTGTGTTCAACAAAAAGATTCAGCCTCAATCATGCTATTCATTTTTATATATTTTCTTTATATTGATCTCCAAAGTTAACATTAAAATTGTGTCTGTTTTTTGAAATGATATATTGAATATGTAGTTTCAGAAGAGGATGAACAGTCATCTCTAGGAAATCTTTATCTTATTTTAAATGATAAGATTTGATCTGCCATCTCAATCAGGTATTTGAGATAACTTTAAAAGGAATCTACATTTTAAATAAAAAGGTACACCTTCAATCATATTTACTGCCAATTTAGAGCAAAAGATAATAAAAGCTATTTATATGTACTGGTTTTGTCTGTGATAGGATTAATTTTCTCAATAGTAACTACTATGGGACTATGCTTTGGATTTGTGCTGAAAATTGTGTTGATAACTGTTTTTGCCATTGATAAGCAGTGCACACTCAGTGTCAAGGCTTTTTCTGCCCCTCACAAGACTTCTCTAGTGAAGAGGCTGGAGGTGCCCTAGGAGTTGGGAGGCTACACAACCAAGACAGCTGACTCCAACTGGCCCAAGGGATATTCATATCATATGACGTCGTTCTTAGCTTTTAAATCAGTGGAAAAAGAAGGAAGGAGTTCTGATTGATGGCATTTTTCCTCTCAAGTCACCATTACATGTGATGGAGCCCTTCTTTCCTGGGTTTGGCTGAAAATCTGCCTGCCCTTGGGAAGTGATGGATGTCTTTATCTCCACCCATGAGTTTTATCACTTTTACTCCTTGGATTCTTTCCCCCATCCTACTATGGGGGTGTGATTGAGTGGCTTAGTATGCAGCTTAGTTACCATCTGGCACTAAACCACGACATAGTATATACCAATGATAGGTATATATTATAAAGTTAAAAATCAATGTCAAGAAGCACAGTTTATAGATGAGTCTATTCTGATAAAAGAGAAGTTATTTTCAAAAGTAAAACTGCCAGTGTTAATTTGGAGGAAACTTGTCGTTTTATTTTAGGTGTCCAGTTCACTGACAATTACATAACTACTGACTGGACCACAGATGCTCAGTGTTTATATTTTCTGATCAAGATCCAATTAAAAGCCTACCATCTGCTGTAAATCTTTGCCTCCATACATCTTTCAATGCAAGTGACATACATTAGCATTCAAGCTTTAGTCTGCCTTTCATTTGTTGTTGTCAAGTTTAGTTTAAACATTAGTTTACTAGGAATTTAAAGAAAAACTCTGAGAGTTTTTTATCTGGTTGGTTCTCTTTGGTTGGTTGGGTTTTTTTGCTTGGGATTTTTTTCTTTTTTTGCTATAGCCAGAGGTTCATAAGTTCTTTGAAAATGTTGCTTTGAAATATATCTCAGTTATTATAAAGTAGCAATGATAATTGCATCATACATTTGGCAGATTTGGAAGCCAATGGCAATATTATTCCAAAATATTCACTGGAAAGGATTTCAGAAAAGTATCACAAATGAAAATTCTTTGGATATGAAAACATGGGAGATGTTTTGTAAATATTTTAATCCAAAGTGACTACCTAGAGATGTAGAAAAGTTTGACATTTATTTTCTATAAATAAATTTTAATAGTTGGAGTATTCATCTTTTTATACAAAGTATTTTTGTTTGAATTCAGGATATGAATTTCTATTAGTTCACTGGAGTAAGAACTATATTATTCTGGTTAAGCCAATGACAATGTTCATAGGACTGGAAGATACCTCAGAGGATCACTAAGCATTCACAACCCTTCTGGGAAGGCAGCTAGAATGAATCAGCTTCCTCTGGCATCCAGATAGGCTAGCCCATAGAAAATTGACATTGTTTTATATGTTATACTCTAACAGATCTTTAAGACTGCTGTTAAGATTGAGCACAATCCCTCTCTAAGATAGAGCTGACTATATTGTTTGAAATTCCATTGACTGTGGTGGGTACTACACTGTGATTCCTGTGCAGATTGGAGATTCATAAATTGTAACACCTAGCATGAGTGCACGCTTTCAGGTATTTCCTTCGGTAAACTTGAAAAAAATGTGTTGTTATTCTTCTATGCTAGTCAATAATGTTGTAATGTTCTTCACAATCTAACAAATTCTTATAAATGCATGAAAGGCTTGAATTATACTTTTATTGGGAAATGGTTTGTAATTTCCTTCCTCCATACTCACATGTTATTTGCCTCAAAGAAGAGAGGAATAATGCAATATAAGTGAAAGCCATGACTACAAGAGCATTGAACTTTAAAAATCAACTCCTAAGAATAAATTGTGTTCCTAGAATAGTACTTAAATATTGCAATTTTTATTTGAAAAAAATAAAAGGACCAGAATGAATGGAATGAATGAAAAATAAATATCTGAACCTGAAAATGTGTCCATTTATCAGTATTACTAAATATACAAAGGCATCTTAAATGCTTTAGAAGAAAATATACTAATACAGAAGTATGTCTTCATACAAAAAACTTTGAAAGCTCAAGAGCTCAAGTCTACAACACACATTATTGAGGCTCCCAGATCATGGAGTAGAATCACGAATTTCTTATTAGCATTGTTATTTCTAAAAACACAATATTACTACTAGATATCCTGAAGAAGATCCTAAATAATCTCCTGAGAAAGACATGACTGCAGTAACCTTTCTTCCTTCACACCTTCAGTATGATGTAGCAGCACACTCAGAATCCTTCACTGCTCATGAACATTGCTCGTGGCACTTTGCTTGAGCCTGAGCATCCTCCAATGGTCAGATATCATTGGTCTGAGGAAAAGCAGTGACAACTAGTTAGTCTTAAGACTGTCATCACAGATAAATGTAATATGAAAAGTTATGTCCTATGGCAAAAAAATATGAAGCAATGATTCAACAAATGTTTCCTGTCCCTAATTTCTTTACCTCTACAATATATATAGAAAGCAGTGCATGAAAATTCTTTAATTGATTAGCTGTAACAGATCATTGAGAAGAAAAATGTGAAGGCATAGCTCCATAAATACTGTTCTTCCCTTGTGGATCTTCTAACATGCAGAGAAACCTTGATATATATGTACGCACGTATATATACAGTTCTTCTCTCCATCCCTCAGCACCTGATTTCCATAAAAGTGCAATGAGACCGAATTTCTGGGAGCAATTCATTTGACTGGCATATGAAATTCTGGGGATTTTACTCAGTTAGAAATTTAATTCTGAACCTGGCTTAGAAAGTGAAGAGGCAAGCAGACTTTTTAAAGTGTACTTCATAAACACTGTTAGTGTAGAAATAGGCTAGAAGGTTATTTTTAATGATTAGCTATTCAGTACAACAAGTCACGCTTCTTGTTTCCTGAAGGTAGGATGCATAGTGTAACTCCAGTTTTTTTAATAAACCCAAATTATAATTTTATAATTATTCACATTAAGATCAAATCTTGGCATGGAGCAATTTTTCAATGTGTCGTTTGTTAAATTTGATGGCTAAGATTTTTTGCCTTCCTCAAACCTCAAGTATTATTCATACTGACATATGCTTTCTTTCAGTGTTTTGCCTGTAGCAGAAATGTATAGTATTCCCCTGGCCTTGGCAGTTTAATTGTCATAAATCCATTTTCTTAGTCTGTGTTACTGTAGTTTCATTTCCCCTAAATACAAACCTTTATCTGGAGAAGTGCATGTAACCTTTTCAGTATGCTGTTAAGATACCCTATTAGTATAATTCACAATAGCTGTAAGCATTAATAAAGTTTAATTCTCAAGGTAATCTCCAATGTCGTGTGATGTACATGACACGTTAAATCATGATTATTTTTATACCATTATTTGTATATTTTTAAAGTGAATCTGCTTTTATTTTTTAGAAATTTTGTATTCAGTTGGAATAAATTTACTCTGTTCTATAAAAACCGCTCTAAGCACAAAAATATGACTAAATTTTGTATGCAGAAAGCGTCAATGCTCATTCAAAAATGTTATATATATAGATGTTTTCCTTGTTAATTAAATATTGAATTAGAAATACTCATATTGTCTAACTTTTGTTCATATGGTATTCTTCTGTCCAACTTAAACCTCATTTGTATTTTTACTTTTTAGTGAGTAAAATAGAAAATACTCTGTGCAAGAGAATAGATAGGCATACACTGTTGAATGCATAATAGAGAGAGAAAAAATTTCTACAATATATTTTCTGTAAGTAGCCTTTTTCCTAGTGTTAAGGGCTAGTGTAGCAAAACAGATCTTTAATACCTACATTTGACAAGGAATTCCTAACTGGAAAAGTGCAGTGAACAGTTGCCTTCTGGCTCTCCCCCTGTGACAGGTTGACCCTGACTTGGTGCCAAGTACCCGGACAGTCTCTCGCCCCTTACCAATAAGATGACAAAATCGTGGGTGTTAAGATCAGGCAGTTTAATACAAGCAAAGAAAAGATTTGCGCGCGCAAGAAGCAAAGAGAAGGCAGATCTAATCTCTACTTCCCATTCAACGAAGGTCAGGTCGCGTCCTGAGAAGCAGGGCCCTACGCGTTGGTTGTCCCTTCAGCAGGCAGCCATCGGAGACAACCCCGTGCCCCCACCCCTGCTGTTCTTTTATATCTGAGTTGACGTCATATGGTCTGGAATATCCCTTTGGTCAGTCTGGGTCACCTGACCTGCTCGTGTCCCCTCTGCCTCTCCCTCACAGCAGTCAAAACAGTGGAGTGTTATCTTCTAGCACTGCTAAAGCTGCTGAGGCTCGGATAGACCCAGTACACCCCCATAATAAACTAGTCTTCTCCACTGAAGAAGTACAGTACCACACAAGTGTTAAAGATCTTAGTCTAAAAATGAACTCCAAATTTCTGATCTTTCCTCCTCAAAAGTCCATCTATTTTATTTAATTGTTCATTTTTATTTAACCACTGTCTATTAAAATATATATTTGCATAAACAGATATATAAAATATATAGTTATTTGTGTGTACACAATACATGAGTCTACGTGAGTCTACTTCTCATTTCTCTGTATGCCTTACCATTGTACTATGAGACTAGACATCCATTAACTGAAAGCATCTTATATTATTTTAATGTACAAAGCATTATTTTCTTCTGCCAGTTTGCTTTCATATTTCAGCATATAGATTTTGTCATTATAATTTCCTAATCCATACATTTATCTTTGTTGTTACTCCAGTGACTTTATGCCCTACAGTGAATCTTATCATCTAGCCCATATGGACATTCATCTTCATGTACCATGTTTTTTTTCAGTCACACAACTTTATATCATCTTGTTATTCTGTCTCATATCATACTGTTATTCTGTTTCATTCTGTCAAATTTGTAGGAGTTCACAGATAGATAGGCTTTCTTATGAATTGTTCCTAGAGCCATCCTAACTTCTAGAAGGTTGGCATTTTTTTATTGGGTTTGAAACACAGCCAATGATAGTCACTATATTTTTATTTTAAGGAGGCAATATTTTATACTGTACCTTCTGTGTTTAATGATTGCATGTATTAAAATTGAAAAGTACTTTGTCATAATCAGCAGCTTGTGTCTCTGCCAGCAGTGGGAAGTCTGGGTACCAGAAAAATAGAGATTAATTAAAAAAAACCCAAACAACCAACCTCTTAGGAGAGAAGAATGGGCTGGACACTACAAAAGAATACATAGCTGATCATTGTACGACAATTGGACTGAATAAATTTTCTAATTATACAGCAGAAAACATTGCTTGAAGGAAATATCCTCAAAAGTGTCATTGCATAATTATGATTAGATTCTAAGAAGTACTTAAATTTTGTGGCACTTGATGATTAACATCTTTGAAAATTCCATTTATCATTTACCATCACTACTGAGATGAAATAGTATTGCATTGACAATGACACATTGCCATGTACCTAGAATACTTTGAAACCACAAGAGATTATTTTCTTAATCTGCATATTTTGGGTGTAATCTGCAGGAAGACAAGGTGATTATCCATGAGGAAGCATAGTTATAGGCTTTTCTCTGGAAATGTGCACATATGAAGTACAAGTAAAACTGTTTTCATGTCTGAAACCAGTGACTTGGGCTATTTGTATCAAGGGTGGAGGTACTTATTGATGCAATCACAAATACAATGGCGCATTTTCCCTTTTTTTACACTTTGAACTTTTCATTCCATATTGTAGGAACCTCTGACCTTTGTGCATATCTCTAATTCTTTAATAATCATTCTTTACTAACTCTAGTTTGAAAAGTGAAAAGTAAATAAAATTTTACTGATACACCTAGTTTAGTAGATAAACTATAGATACATTTTAATCAAAAGAGCACTTAATCACAAATACTAAGTGGATATGACATTTATGACAATCATGAATAACTTACCTTAAAAACTTCACATGAACTTAAATATGCTGGAATTTTGAGTCATAATTAGACACGAGAATGCAATTTATGGCAATGCTACATCAAGTTAAAAAGTTTTCTTTCCTGTCATATGTACTCTTGTATCCTAAATCCAAAGTGACACTATAAATTGGTTACTGTTGCAACATAAAATAGAATATTCTAAATTCAGGTGTGCCATTAAATATGCATCTTCCAAATTTAGAAAAAGACGTTTCAAAATGAAAAATTGTTGTCTCCAACTTTTTCATTTTCTGTGTTGTGTTAGATGCCAGAAATGGCTTAGAAAATGATAGCCTCTGGATAAAGTAGAATGTATACAAACTGCTTCATTTTACATCTCAATAGTCTAAGTTGACTGTATTAATCGAGTGAAGGCAGTCATCATGGTAGTCTAATAGACATCTTCTGGCTGACCTTGCAGATTTTTGTTGCTAATGGACTTAAGGTTTTCTGAAATGATGTTAATCCTCATTAAGAGCGATGCAGGTCACACTGTACAGCATTGCCAGTCTGCATCCCAGATTGCTAAATCAGCAGGAAAAGGAAAACAGCATCTCAAATTAAACACCTCTAGGTTTTACTACTGGCAGGAAACATCCATTGGTATTCTTTCTCTCATCACTCATAGAATTAGCACACATTTCTAGTTTGTTTCTACTGCACCTCAGAAAACACCTGTAGAAAAGTAAGAAAATATGGACTGCTTTTCCATATTACAAAATAAATGAATGGCATAAAATTAAGATTTTAAGAGGCATTCAGTGGCCCACCACATATGTTTATATGCTGCTTCCGTTGTTGATAAGATGAATAAACAATTACTCCCATGCTTTTTTGCCATATTAATGCTTGAAGTACCCTAAATTTTGAGGGGCTGCCTGGATTTTTTGACAGAAGAATGCCTTTTTCCCCAGGCATTCTTCTACGTATATAACCATCTTCCATTTCTTTGCCATGCAACAAACACCTAAATGGGATAATTTCAATTTTTTCTATATTTCTTTCTGTTTACATTGCCTTTTTAAATTTCCTTCCTTTTTTCATGTATCATATTTCTCTATTTCCAGCCTCACCTCCTCTGACTTTGTATTTCTCTTTCTATACACCCTTTACAATTGGCTATTTTCCTCTTATATTTGTCTCTATTCTTAACTTTTTTTTTTTTAGTTGCTATGTATTCTGCTGCCTTTTTTTCCCTTTATATACCTCTCTTTGTCTCCCCTTTTACCATTATTTTTTATTCTAAGAGCAATAAAACAATGCCATACTTCACTGCATTTCACATAAAATAAAAATACTTTAAAAATTCATTGCTGTCACAAGAAGAGTGGTGGGCCTGTTTGCAATATTATGCAATTGTTCAAAAAGTTACTGGTCAAGGAAAATTACTATACTAGTATATTTTTTATCCCTTCACTGTCATTGCTGCCAGGAAAACTAATCAAAACTCCAAAGGTGAATATATACTCATAGTTTAGCTAGAGAATTTAAGAGCTGTTCAGTAATCTTGGATAACACCTTAAATATTTAAAGATGGAAAAGGAGACAGAATTTCCTGTCTGTGTCAGTCTGCTTCATAACTATAGTGACTTATGTAAATATACAGCTATGTGGATAATGACATCTCTTTATGAGGTCTTCTGTTTTGATATGCTTTCTGAAGGACTATTTAATCTCTTTTCCTTATTAGATAATGTCATACTTTCATCATGAAGCCAAGTTTCAAAAAAATTTTTATACTTTTGCATTTTTTTTCTGTAACTTCTATCAACTGCTTTGTGTTTGTTGACTAGAACCAAAGAGGAACTGATTATAGGAATATTCATTCCTCTGTTTTATTTTTGGAGATCAGCAGTGTTATATACAGAATCCTAACTCGTGTGTAGGTGTGTGTCTTCTGTGTCTGTGAAAATTTAGCTCCACTAGGATCAACTTGGCTTCAAAGAATCCAGAATTATACTCAGTTACTTTGAAGAACATCACTCATACACTACTGGTGACAACAGTTCCTAACATAAGCTTTTCATATATGTGCATTGTATTGCTATTATATCTTCTAAGATAAAACCCTAAAATATCATCAATGCAATTAAAATAATCTGGTTTGGATTGAGAAATAAAACAGATTCAAACTTTTGCAGGCATTTTTAAATTGATTTAATGTTTCCTGTATAAACTTCATTTGCATTACAGTCAAGTACTAGAGAGTTTATAATTTTTCGCCCACTCATTTAGGTCTAGCTTTTGCATGCTCTTAGTCACAGAAGGAAAAGACAAAAAGTGTTTGTGGACATGTGGACAGTTCTATGGAATTGATCGAAGAAACTGAGGGATTAAAGTAAACATTTATTGTTGTCAGATTTAGGTCCTGGTCACTGTATGGTAGGTTTCTTGGTGCAGTTCTGTCTGAATATCTTCAAGTTAAATAACATATATTTTATAGTTGTCTAAACTAGTTGTTTAAGAAAATGTCCAAATATTTCGATAGTTTTATTTAACCTGTGAATTCTTACTTATCTGCTTTCAAACTTTTACAGCATTTTGAACTCTATCCAGAGAAACTCACTTCATAAAATTAAGTGAAATTCGATGGGCAAGCAAAGAATAGTACTACTTTCCATCTGAAATACAGAAACATCAGGTTATGTCAGTATATTATAATTTTGTAGAAACAAGCATCTGGTTCTTACATACTTGTTTACATGTAAAGACCTTCTATGATTTCCATGGAACTCAGTGTTTCATTTGTTTTACCTATCGAGTTTCACCACTACAGATCATGGTTGTGTTTTCCCAACTTACATACTCTGGTGTAAGAATCCCTCCAGTGTATAGACTTTCCTATTTTTCCACCATAGCTACAACACTTGAAGTCACAACTTCCATTCTTCAAGGAGTTGCCTCAACAGTAAAGCTAGACCAGACCTGGAGAAGGGGTGGAAAAAAGGTGCATTTTTTATCTCTTTTAGTAAAATACTCTTTAGCAAGGGATTTCAAATTCATGGATCCAGAAAGAAAGACAGATTATGTAATTTCATGGCAAGTGAAAATTTTTCTGTGAAGGAAGGCAGTAGCAGCCATTTTCTTTTTAATTTTTTTATCCTTTGTTTCCAGTGCCTACTTACTGTAAAATTCCCAACCAATTTCAGGAGCAGAACACATCAGCCTCTCACCCTGCCTGAGCATTGACTCGTAGAGCACAGTCTCTCTTCCCCCACACTGCATCTATCCATCCTTCTTGCTCAGGTGCACAACAGGAAAGTCCTGCCAGACTGGGCTTTTCTGAGCAGAGGGAAGGGAGGGGATGCTGATTAACTAGCAGTTCAATTAATTTATTTAAAAATTTAATCTGAAGTACAGAAGCTTTTGGAAATTGCTATATTAACAAAGACCTCTAGTGGAAATACAGTTTGAACTGGTAGTATCTCTTTTTTACTTTGATTAATTAATGTTACCAAACAGCCTCAGAAAGATCCATCAGCTTTAATTGAATTAGCATGGATAGGACTTTTATTTCACTTTTGTAACTGTCCGTCTTTAACAGCAAATTTTGACAACGAACACTTTAATGAGCCCATGTTTTAGACAGGAATTGGAAATCTATATGATAATACAAGAGTGGGAGAGAGACGACAAAGCGAGAAGCTAGGGGAAGAAAGCTTGTTTCGTCAAATAAACAGAATAGCTGACATATTTATTCTACTGCAAACTGATCTACCAAAAAGAGATTTTCACTATCAGAGCTCTCAAATTTATATTAAATATAAAAGATTGTTTAAGCCTGGAGCAGCTACTTTCAACAGTTCCTAAAGATCTGTCAGCTGCTTGTAGATCTTTGCTCAGTTTATCCACTTGTGATCCAAGAGCCTAAATACTGTTTGTCATTATTGAAAAGGCTGCCTCTAGGAAGATTTTCTGCAACTTACAAATAACCTCTGCATAATGAACTACTAAACATGTGTACTGCTTATTTGCATTGTGATACATTAAGAACAAGTATTCCAAATGTTAATTCTTTTAGAAAATACACGGCAATTTTGTACCAGAAAGTTTTGTGTTTGATACTAGCTGTTTTAATTTGAAGCCTTGTTAGAGCACTGTGAGACTGCAAAAAGGCACTTTTCCATGTACTTACCAACACCAGTGCCTTAAGACATGACCGGTTTCCCTTGTCATGTGTCAGAAGACATTTTTCTGCATTATCTCACATAGTTAACTTCTGGCTTCAAGTCCAGCAGTTTTTCATGTTAACATCCACAATCCATGACGTTCAAAACCAGGCAGGTGTTCGTGCTCTTACTATGCCTATTCCTGTGTATTGACTTTATAGACCCTAGTATGAATGCAGATCTCTGTTACCAGTAAACATGGTGAATATCTCAATTTATTTCTGTTTCTCTCGAAACACATTGCAGAAAGTATGTTTGTACAACCATAAAAACTGCAATTAGTTTTAATAGCACTGTACTTTTAAAACCGTTTACAAAAACTAGGGACCAGATTGTGTGAGGTAGTTGGCAAGCTGGGTACTTGGGTTTTATGAAAATTCAGACTCTTTTTAATTGCTGAAGCAAAAGATAATTTCTTTCAAAATCTGGTCTATAGTCTATGTGCATATTGATAGAGTAATTTTAACCTTGCTGTACAAACTTCACCAGTGGCAATGATAAGATGAAATTCTGTATAATTATTCTCACTGTTTTCATTATTTTAGGGCCAAGGAGGACAATTCATAACCTACCAAATTTTGCTTCATTTGTTAGACCAAGAAATCAATCCAGTAATTTTTGTATTGATCCCATAAATTCCATTAGGGTTATAGCATGTCTTTTAGGTATGCTTTAGAGTGCAGCAGCAGTACCAATAATCCCAATATAAAAGCAAGGAATGATGTTACTGGAACATGAATCACAGTGACTTAGGAGCTTGAGATACTGACATAGAACAGGCAGAGTTCAAAAGACTGTTTTATGTCAAAGAAGACCCAAATGACTTCAAGAAATTTGTAACACTTTCTTGACTATGAAAAGTGAAAATAAGAAAGATTCTTTTATTATTTGTCTAGAGGTTACTAACATTGTGAAGAGAGAGAGGACACATTTCACTTACATGACATTTGTTAACAGAATTTGAGTGTTGTGCAAATGAACAAAACGATGCCAGTTTTCCTCTTTTTATGCAATAGAGGCCCAATCTTGATATGTAATGATATTTTGCTACTGTGTTCTGGGACGCCTCAGGGAGATCTTAATTAAAAATTCATATAAGCACATACTTCTGGAAAGTTACAGTCATTTATCTGAAAATATTAAACCTTGTTCAGAACTCCAGGTTGGAGGAGCTGTCAGAGGGTTGCAAAGGTTATAATAACTCAAATGCCACCATGCATAACACTTTTAGATTTGCAGTGAAACTGCTACTCAGCTGCAACAGGAGAGCATACACTCATTAATGAGTACAGGGGTCATGCTACCATCCTGCAGGGGCACATGTCAATGATTTGGCAATTACAGCAGAAACAGTAGTTCCGACTAAGTGGATAATTTCTGTACGAGAGAAGCTGATGGAATGAGGCATAGATGAATTTTGGGCTTGGGAAATCTCAAAATTCTTGTAACAGGAAATGATCCTGAAAATTTTACACTGAATTTTAATGTGAGATCCTGCCACTTACAACTTGCAAAGTATTTTTGCAAAGTGGTACAACACNCAGTACCAATAATCCCAATATAAAAGCAAGGCATGATGTTACTGGAACATGGATCACAGTGACTTAGGAGCTTGAGATACTGACATAGAACAGGCAGAGTTCAAAAGACTGTTTTATGTCAAAGAAGACCCAAATGACTTCAAGAAATTTGTAACACTTTCTTGACTATGAAAAGTGAAAATAAGAAAGATTCTTTTATTATTTGTCTAGAGGTTACTAACATTGTGAAGAGAGAGAGGACACATTTCACTTACATGACATTTGTTAACAGAATTTGAGTGTTGTGCAAATGAACAAAACGATGCCAGTTTTCCTCTTTTTATGCAATAGAGGCCCAATCTTGATATGTAATGATATTTTGCTACTGTGTTCTGGGACGCCTCAGGGAGATCTTAATTAAAAATTCATATAAGCACATACTTCTGGAAAGTTACAGTCATTTATCTGAAAATATTAAACCTTGTTCAGAACTCCAGGTTGGAGGAGCTGTCAGAGGGTTGCAAAGGTTATTATAACTCAAATGCCACCATGCATAACACTTTTAGATTTGCAGTGAAACTGCTACTCAGCTGCAACAGGAGAGCATACACTCATTAATGAGTACAGGGGTCATGCTACCATCCTGCAGGGGCACATGTCAATGATTTGGCAATTACAGCAGAAACAGTAGTTCCGACTAAGTGGATAATTTCTGTACGAGAGAAGCTGATGGAATGAGGCATAGATGAATTTTGGGCTTGGGAAATCTGAAAATTCTTGTAACAGGAAATGATCCTGAAAATTTTACACTGAATTTTAATGTGAGATCCTGCCACTTACAACTTGCAAAGTATTTTTGCTAAGTGGTACAACACAAGGCTGCAATATTCATTTAGCACTGAAATAGTCCAACAGGAGAATACCAGTTGTTTTTTTTTAAATACAGCCGATAAGTTTTAAAATAAATTCTCACTACATTCACTATATTATATATTAAACCCTATGTGGATAATAATATTAGAACTTTCATAAAACACGTGGTAGGCATATGCAACAGGTTAGAGGAATCACCACATTTTAAAAAATTAGTCCTCCCAGTGGGAAACAGCACTAGATCCTATTGTACAGGATATTTTGACAGAACTAACTATGTACCTCACTTTGATCTCAGTTCCAAAGTGACTGTTCACATACTGTTCACAGACCCTAACGCAAATCTGTGAATTCTTCATTGTCACAAAATAACCCATGTTACATATTTCCCTGGACATTTTGTAACTTACCTTAACCTCTTCCTCTCACCTTGTTGTTATAGTTGAAGACATAAAAACCTTGCATAAGCCACTTTCAAACTACCATTCTAACCATTTTTGTCACATATGAATGTCTAGAAAGACCCCCAAAATAATGTAACTTCTATTCTACTTGGACTTAGATCTTGAATCTATAGACCTTTTTCCTAGACTATATAGAAACGTCTATATATCTTGAGGAACTGCAATGCAAGTCCTGAGATAAAAAGGTACAAAAAGAACTATTGCACTGAAATTAAAGTTGAGTGTAGATCCTTGAAATAATTAGTGATAACAGGGATACTGTAATAACTCAATTGAAAGAACTCTGGAAGGTTGACATTAAAAAAGGCAGGCTAAGGAAGAGCCTGAAGAGGTTATGAGATGGAAATTTGCAGTTGGAGTTTTCAAAGCCATCCCAGTTGCTCATTGAAATCTCACTTTTCTGCTGTGCAATGAATATTGGCAAACAATACTGCTTTTAAAATCAGATTTCAAAATGTAAAAAAAAATAAAAAAGAAAGTTTATTAAAAAAATAAATGGTGTACTTCTCTTATGGTTTTGTTCCCCAGGCTGAAGTTTGGTTCATTTGCAAAATACATAATGGTGAGTGCGAAGTAACACCTCTCTAATTTCTGAGAAAAAAATTCTAGATCTTGATAGTTGTTTCATTCCCTCTGAAATAGGAGTAGAGATCTCAGTATCTTCTATCTTAAAAAAAACAACTATCTTAAATATCGTGGAATAAAGATATCTGTGCTGTGCTTAAGATATATATGAATTACTGTTGTATGTCTTCCTATTCCTAGTCTGTGTTACTTAGTCAAGTGTCTAAGGTGAAGAGAATACATTTAGATGCAACGATCCACATAGATATAAAAGATCCAGGTTTTCACCTCTCATACACTTTACAGAAAGCATGAAATTTAAGGTATGTTTTCTGTATTCCAGCTAGAGTATTAGACTTTCTCTCAGTGAACAATTGCTTACTTCAACTGACAAAGATCCAAGAGAAAGGTGCTACTCTGGTTGAGGCATAGTGCACAGCTAATATAAATCTCTTTCAAACTAGCTCACACTCAGAAAAGAACTAAATACTAAACCAAATTTCCATGCCTGATACTGTTCTTAAATATACCTTTTCAAAAGGTTGGCCCAGTAACATGTTCATGTATAAAGTACTTGTCAGCTGGGTCAGTGCTCTGTCACCAAGAGAAAGATGTAGTTCAAATATCCCTGCTTTCCAAGAGAAACAGAAATCAAAAATAGCAGAGTGAACCCCAAGAATGTTGAAATAATTCACAGTTAGTCTTTCAGAAAATACAGTATTGCTTGAAGATGAGAGAGGAGTAAGTAAGTGTACCATGCATAAGCTAAGAGAACAGCTGCTACTATCAGCAGATTGGGATGTTAAAACCCAAAACAATGCAAACATTGATTTAAAGCAAGACTAAAGCAGTGCAATGTGACTCCCAAAGCAGGCTTATGGTCATTAGGGGTTCACTTTACTTTACTTTTCTGCTATTAAGAAAATGATATATCAGGTATGAGCAGCTAGCTTGTATGCCAGTTAGATATGAAAGGGTAAGTTCTGCAGGGATGTCTGCCAGAAAGCAGTAAATGAAGCTGAGTATTGTTGAACTGCAGAGATCATAAGAACAAATGTGGTTTATTGGTTTATATCTGGAAAGGGAAAAATCAATATACTTAGTTGGGGATAAATTAAAGATTTGTTACCTAGCATAATAACTTGAACAGCTTGTGCAGAGATAATTAGCACAGCCTCTCTTAACTAAATTACTGTTTAAAAATGGAAGGAGATAGAACCGATTTTCTTAACAGTTATATCATGGCAGAATACAAAGAGAAACTAACTAACTAACTTGCTAACTTGGATAGATGTCACAATTCTTTATTTAAAAGAATACATACACCTTTAGTTACGTTTATATGTATATATAAACAAACATTAGAATACATTGCAAATGAAAACAACTGAAAACACAATTAGAAGGAAATATTTTCACCACAGTTATTCATATACACTCAGCCAAAATCTCAGGGTTGTTATGACTTTTTTTTTTTAATTAATTGAGAGTAGTGAAGTGACGTTTTCTTCTAGTTAGAAATAGAAATTGTACAATATATAAGAAAAAGAGGCTTCAGTTCATCCACAGACATGAAGCAACACGTAGCTTACAAGAGAAGTGTGGCTGTTACTGAATGAGAATCAGGGTCAGAGCAGATATTTTATGTGCATTTTTATGAGGTAAAATGGTCCTTCATGATCAAAGGAATTGTAGTCATACCAGAAAAAGGCTCAATATAGAATATAATTCATGCAGAGTCTTGTACAGGAAAAGATGAGATGTCCACCTTAGCAAACTCCTATGGTTGCAATGACATTATACATCGTCTCTAAATAAAATTTGCTGCTCCTAAAAAAATTTCTAGAATAATTGTTGTATAAATTTAATTCAATGTGATATAAACAATAATAAAAAGAATTTTTGGGGATGATGGTAGTTTATATTTTTTTGTCTTCGAATTTTTCTTTATTGCTTCAATTTTCAAAAAAATTATTTAAAATATCCAGTTTCTTGCCCATGCACACATGCCCAGAGTGTAATATCACAAAAGAATCAAGGAAAAAATAAAAATTTTAACCTGGAAAGGATAAAACTTGCTGCTTTGGTAGTAGGGTTTGTGTTTGGGGCTTTTTCATGCTTCAGTAAATATTGGTTTCTTGAGCTAGATAACTTCGACCCAGCTTTACTCACCTGCAATTTACTTCTGTCCTAGAACCAATTGTTTGCAAAACGTGATTAAAAATGTTTCTTCTAAGAATTCAAAATCTATCTTCTGCCTGAAAATATGACAACTGGTTGGAAAAAATTTCCTAAGGAAAAGACTTTCCATGAACCTGGAAAGCTGTTTCAAATGGCAGCATAAATGTTCCTGACATCCCGTTTCAAAGGACTGTGAATGACATGGAGGAACAAGAATTTGCTGTGAGCTGTTTTAATATGTTGTTTTTCCAAGTATTTCAGAAACATGTAATTAGGAAAATCTATGTCACAGAACAATTAAAGAAATAATTCTGTCAAAATGAATTATGTACAGCTGTCATTGCAGACATTGAAATTTTCAAAATCTGTTTATAGCTTTTGAAATAAAACTGTAATTGTGAATTGTAATAATTTTAAAATTGCATTAATAATGACTTATGTGCAAAAATAATTAAGTAATAATCAAAGAGGAATGTTTTTTAGGAGGGATACACTGCTGTGAGTATTGAGAAGTCATTAAAATAAATCAGTCAGTCATATTTTTGGATTAAAAACACCCCCTCAACGTATTGCATTTTATTGAATAAAATAAAGGGACTGGGTAGGAGAACTCATTCCATGAAGAAACTGAAAATTTTTTCAGGACATCATTTCAGTAGCTAATCTGCCACAAATGAAAGGTTATGGTCAACTTCAGAAATAATTTTAATAACTTTTAGTGACAAAAATTTCCTAAAGACAATATTTCTAAATCTGAGGACAACATTATTAAATAAAAATTAATGTGTTCCTTATAAGATTACATTTTACTGAAAGTTAAATAACATATATATTGTCAGGTAAAACTTTACTGTAAAAAAAAAAAGACAACACTTCAAGTACTGGTGAAATAAATCTGGTTGTTTATATCTCCTCAATGGTTTTTATTTAGCAAGGAGTTTTCTTATGTCCTCATAGCTATATTAAATAATGGAATTAGATTGACATCCTAGTTCTCAAGTCTCAAACTCAACATAGAGTTGTAGAGTTCCAATAGAATTGTCCGAAAGAATAAATTCGCTTTTGCAGACTCATTACTTTTTGATGCAAAAAACCTCCCAGGTACAGCTCTTATCTTGCTTATGTAACTTTGCACAGTGTCAGTGTAAGAAACACACAATAACCCATTAGTCACCTAGCTGTGCTGATGAATGTGTGAAATATGCTGTCTATTCATAGTATCCAGGTTAGTATCTTATTTCTTTTATTTCATCTGTCTGAGAATAACATAAATGTCATAATTATGTGAAATTTGTACAATAAGGCTACTTTATAAATGACCTGTTAATGTGAAGATTATAATATACACTGGTTCATGCCTTCTATTTGAAATAATGCTTAGAGTCTTCCTGTGCAATGTGAAACTTGAATGCTCTATGGAAAAGGATATGTTTATCTTACTTTATAACTTTAAAATGTTATTATGATTCTTACTATTGTCTTCTTGCAGAACCTATGAAGGAATAAGAGGAAGACATTCCATTGATAGTCTCAGCGTGAGTATGAAAGATATGTAAGGAGAATGCTACTCTGAGAAATTCTTATATACAGATAGATGTCTTTGAAACAACCCACTACTTATTTTTTCTTATCAGTGCCAGAGAGACACAGTGGTACCTAACTATAAAACATGGTTCTGATGTCATTAAAATAATTTGCTACAATTTTATTCCAGTCAATGGGAACAGGATAGTAAATAGGTGCATACAAAATTAGAAAAATTCAATGTTAGTATAACCATAGTGAGTTTTCTGCTTTTATTACTTCAAGGAGGATGTAAGAGATATGTATTACTCAGTGCTACAGGTATATGAAGCACAGACTTGTAAAAACCAACATGAGCAGAACCATCAGGTTTTTGCCAGATGCAAAGATCCTTTTCTGCTCAAAGTAAGAGGTCTATATTACGTTCTCCTGGTTAAAACAAACAAAAACAAGAAAACCCCAACCAAACAAGAAAAAGATCAAACAAAATGTATTCAGATTTCTGTCGCGGTGCTGGCGGCTGCCGACTTCTGATCCTCCAGGCTAGCTCCCTGTGGCAGCGGACACCGGACAGGGGGAGACACAGCCACATTGCTATCCCCGCAAGGATTAGATAGGGCTGCACTTTAGGCACGAGAGAAAGGGCGGCACATTTGAGCTCTCACCCTACACTGGATGATGTCCCGGGAGATGGAGACGCAACTTCAGCAGGTGCAGGAATCGAGGAGACCGTCCTGGGGTGACACAGTCTAAGTTTATTCCAGACTCTGGGGCAGCAGACCCACAGAGCCCTTAGTAAGCTCAGGGAAGACAAACTCAAAAAGGCACCGAGTATCTCAGTGCAGCAACTTTTGAAAAGGGGAGGGAACAAGGGATCGGCCAATAGGCAACTGGGATAGGAGGGGTCAGGGAAGGATGGACATAGGAGGAGAACCAATAAGAACCAGGAGTGGAACTGGGAAGGTCACATGGGTGAATGGAACGTCGAGGTTTAGGGGAATTCCCAGGAGGAGCTTAATAATTGACAGGGAGGGGACTAGAACAAAGGGAATGGTTTGGAGGATTGACAGGGAAAGGTCTGGAATAAGGGGAGTGAACCTTTTAACAGAATAAACCGTACAGATGACAGGGGGGAACAAACCATTCTCAATTTGAGAAACACACCACCACAGATTTCCTTTCTCTCTGACTACAATTCCATCTGGAAGAAAAATGTGACAGCAAAAGCAGAATCTAATCCAAAAGTAGACCACCATATTAAATGTCAATGGCAGGAAGCACTGTCCAACTTAAATGGAGGAGTACATAAATAAGAACTGCTATTATAACTTTACAATGTCTTTTCTAGGGATGACTATATTTTCTCTTTATAAGCTTACCACTTGAAGACCTTTCTTATCCCAAGGTGATTTTTTTTTCAAAGTTCCAGAAACTTTTGACATTTCACCTTGCTAAAATAATTTTTTACAATCTGAAATGGTAGGATTTATTGAGTGGAAGAGTATTCCTTAAGTGACAAAATATCTCTCATTACATACTATTATGAAATGGAATCAGTATACTAGATTTTTAAAAAAATATTTTAGTCTTCTGTTCTTAGGCCTGATCTTTATGAGTACAGTCTGTTTTCTGCAATTAATATTTGGACTGAAGTTAATGACCCTTTAAAGAATTAGGGACAGACTCTTGACAGCAAGCAGGATTTATCACATTTATTCAGTGTGAACATACTGAAAAGAAGTAAAAGCATGAAATGGAGGGATTATTTCTTTCCCTCTCAAAACACTAAGCATGTAAAAGTGGTAAGTAGCAACATCTACTGATATACAGCAAAGGAAATGTTACATACTTACCTGCTCAGGACACAAAGATGGAAAAAAATATTGGATTCTCAGAGATGGTATGATGGAAACGATGATAATTTCAGCAGCTGAAGCACTTGCAAAGAATAAAGTTATATGCAGGTACCCTAAAATCTTACTGTAGTGGAGAGAAAAATTAAGTCTACTTACAACTTACAAATCAACTAGAGACAAAGATCACAGAATAGCTTCAGTAAAAATACTGTTTATTTTATGATCAGCAGTTTTTGCATGTCACATTGTTATACAAAAAGGAAAGAAACTTCCAGCAGAAATGGGTTTGTTCAGTTGATATCTTTTCCTGACAGCTATTACAATATGCTTATCGAGGGAGAGGCCTTTTTTTTTTTCCCCTTTATTTTATGATTGCCTGGTAAATACTATCTTGTGGCAACTGCAAAGTGAGCTATAAAAGACATTAGCTACGCCTTTAGAAATTTACTGGGTAAATGGACAAAAAGCAAGGGATCAATAAGAAATCCAGACATGGCACTAACTGGTGGTATGGTTTTAATGGGATTGTGTCAGCATTCCTTAGAATAATTTAGCAATTATATGCCTCCAGGAAAATAAAATATTCAGGAAGATTAACAGCAAAGAACACTTGGAGTTCCCTTGTTTATATAGTTATTTGTACAGTGTAAGAGGTACAGTGAATTAGCTGGAGGTTGTTGTGAGGTCCTGTCCTACAGATCTAAAAAAACCTCAGAATCATGGTGCAGTATGGGGAAGGTACAGAGATTATATGGGGAAGGAAATAAAAAGTCTGTATCAGTATTGCTGTACAAACGAGAGAAAAAGAATAATATGGGAAGGTGACAAGAATCTCTGAGGTATTCTAATATTAAAAAATGAGGGAGTCTGAAAACAAATTATGCAAACATGTAACAGTGAATAGATTTTTTTTCAAGATCAAGACAATATGAAGTTTACCAATTTTAAATATTGTCATAGAAAAATCTTATACAATTGACATTATCTTTTAAGTTTCAAATTTAATTATTTCTTGCATTTTCTGAAAGTCTTTAATACTTTTTTTGTGAATGATTGCTGAACTAGATCTTGTTTCCAAACTTTAGTATTTATCATCAATGAAGTCTTCGGTGCTGTTGTTTCATGCATGATTGCATGTTCTCACTCTAAAGCTCATGGCATGAAATTTCTTTTGTAAACTTGGGTACATATTCAGATTCCTGTTCCTGTGAACTTTCTTGAATTTTATTTTTAAAAAACACATTCCAAAATTAAGACACAAAAAAAAAAGATTGTAGGACGTTTCCTTTTAAGTAAGGAAAGCATCAAAATTTTAAATACCGAGCTTTTATACTGAAGATCTCAGACCAAAGGAAATTATTTCTGAGGATTCATTTCTCGCAACAGTTTACATTGGGCATTTATTAAAATCTCTGATACCACATTTCAAACAAAGAAGTAAAAGTGAGCACTCGTTACAACAGTTCTTAAGGAAGAATTTCTAAACTAATCTGTAAATAGACCAAAGTTGGCAAAAGCCACTGCTTATACCTACATTCATAAATAACATGTTGAAGAATTGGTTCTGAAGAATTAAAAAGTCTATATCGAGCAGTAGACAACCTAAATACATTTCAGCATCATTTACTTTCAGTCAGCTCTAGATTTATCCTAGAGATGCAGTGCTAGTTCCTGGAGGTACATTCTTGGAGTGCACCTTGCAGTTTAAATTAATTTTAAAGTCATTCAGTCTGTATGCTCTGAAACAACTTTATGATGCATATCACAGTATGATTACTGAGGCTGGTGGAAAATTTGTTTCCAAAACATATGTGATTTAAACTAAAATTTTAATAAAATGAAACAATCATATTCCTTGCTACGTTTATAGAATTAATAAGGGATGAGTTTTCGTAATAAATCCTGTAAACCGTATTGTGATCTACACAGAACACAGACCTTAATAATAATAAAAACATATTTTAATATATATTTTAATGGTAATTAATCAGAAACAAACCAAGAAGGTATCACAATGCACATGTTGAAAGAGAAATTTTTAATGCAATCTCTAATTCAGCATCACATTTTCTCACATACTTAGTAGCTCAGAGACCGAAAGAGCAAACCACAACTATTTAACATGTGGAGGTACTATTTTCCTCAATCATGTCATCAAAAGCCGCAAACTCATTTCTTCACCAAAAAAAAAAAAAACAAATTAATCAGAAGCAGAAACCCAGCATAGAAAATTGAATCCATATTTTAAAATGTTATAAGCAACTGGAAATGTTTAATAGCTCAGATTTTATTCTGCATTTTCATTTAAGGAAAAGAAATAGAAATTCCTGTACATATTGAAAGCTTCTGACTCTATGTATGTACATGAGTGCTATTGTTGTTAAGAAAGGAGATAGACATAATGGAGAAGAGTAGAAGGCTGCACACATAGCACAAAACTTGTACTAATTGTACTACACAAATCAAGGTACATTCCTTTTCATTTGTCAGTAAATTCATGCTTGGTTTTGAAGCCTCAGTAGCCATAGTGGTATACATAGAAGTCTTTCTAATGTGAACGTTATCATAAATCCTAATAAAATACAAATAAATATAACCAAATAAAAATAAACTAAAAACCCCTTAAATGGTGTGTTTTTAGAGGCAGAAATGTCTTCCACAACCTTGGTATCTGTTACCATGTAGGAGGCATGATCCCCGAGTTGCAATGCAATCAAACACAGGTTCTTGATGTGTTGCAAGTCAGGAATAAGTTTATTGTTTTAACATAAGATTTTATATGCTTTCTAAGGTGTTCACATGACAGATTGAGCAAAATCATTGGTTAGGGACCTTTGCCCATGAGCCCACCTAAAATATTTGATTGGTTGGCAAGCAAAAGTATGAAATACAATACCATGTAATATGTCAGCTATAGAGTTGTCAAAGATACAATGCTAAAGATAATTTCAGTGTGCCTTGACACATAAAATCAAAAGAGTGAAATTATTTCAAAGGAATAGGGCAGAACAGAACAGAGCTCTCCCTCATAATTCCAGATCAAACATAGCCTGATCAATACCTATAGGTATTTGTTGTAGTGTTCTGTTTATCTATTTCTATGTTTATATGTTTTAATATGTGGTTCTGTAAACCTTAGCTTTAGACTGTTCTAGAACTGTACCTCCTCCCCANATATGTGTCCACCACGAGGGTCTCCGTGCAACTTTCCAGGATTGACTGAGCTAGCAAGACCAAGAACCAACCCAGGCATCGCATCAGGTATTGATATCCTTAAATACCTATACCTTAAATACCTATAACTTATAGGTATAGGTATCCTTAAAGTAGTGATTATACTTGAAACTCACTCTCAGCAATGATTTCAATATATTTTGCAGTTGAAACAGTATGGCTTACATGTTCTTCTGCCCCAATGATTTACATTTCTCACTCAAATAAAATCTGTTTCTCACAAGTTTAATATTTCAGAAAGTGAAGGAGTAACACAACTTCTAAGAGTGAGAAATTGGAGAGGTTTTTATTGTGCCAAGTGTTCATATGGCTCTCCCTCTGTATCTCACTCCCCACATAAAAATTTTGCAGCTATGGTCTTGATTTATCAAACAGGATTCGCTAATCATGTTGAGATATGGCAATCCGCAAAACTTAAATAAATATACAAATTTGGGCTTCAATTATCACTGTGTATTTCTGTTATAGATTAATATTTTTTTCAGACTTATCTGTAGCGTTAATTTGTGTCTCTAGCTGGAATCTTGTCACATGTTGGCACTACTAATTTTTTTATGCTAGAAACAAATATACTTGAAGACAACATCAAATCTTTTCTTTTTAATTTCTAAAATAAATCAGGGATTGACACAGAAAATGCTCCTGACACTTGAAAATGTCAAATAAATTGATGCAGAAACAAATCAGATTACAATATTAGAAAAGGCCTTTCTGAAATTCTTTAGAATTTGAAATAATAAAGGTTGCCAAAACTTTTCCAGCTTTGAATATGTATATATTTTCATTTAAAATTACATTTTCAGTTAATTTGCAATTACAGTTTCTACTGCTTTGTCTAGCAGTAAAAATTTCAGAACTACAGGGGGTTGTAGTGGTTTGACCTTTGCTGAGTTCCAAGGACCCACTAAAGCCACTTTCTCACTCCCTCCTGCAAAAGGACAGGGGAGAGAAGAAAAAACACCGGAGGGTTTCATGACTTTAAGATAAGGACCGTAAGAAACCCCTTAGCTACCACCATCACAGGCAAAACAGACTCCAAGTGAGGATATTAAGAATTTATTATTATCAAGATCAGAACTTAAGAGTGAGAAGTTTGATAAATCTTATAGACACCTTTTCCACCCCCCACTCCCTCTTTCTAAGATCTACCTCCTCCCCACAGCAGCCCAGGGAGACGGGAGTGGGGGTTGCAGTCAGATGTTGTTTCTGCCACTGCTCAGAGAGAGGATCCTTCCCCTGCTTCCCGTGGGGTCCCTCCCATGGGAGACAGTTCTTCACAAACTGCTCCAGCAGAACGAGTCCGTCCCATGGGCAACAGTTCTTCAGACACTGCTGCCGCATGGGTCACTTTTCCATAGGTTCAGTCCTTCAGGCACAGGCTGTTTCTGTGTGGGTCCCCCACAGGCCACAAGTCCTACCAGGAAAATCCTGTTCCAGTGTGGGCTCCTCTCCCCATGGGCTGCAGGCCTCTGCCAGGACCCTGCTCCAACATGGGCCTCCCACGGTGTCACAGCCTCCTTCCACCATCCATGTGCTCTGGTGTGGGCTCCACCATGGGCTGCACATGGATCTCTGCACCCCTGTGGTCCTCCATGGGCTGCAGGGGCATAGCTGCTCCATCCATGGTCTTCATCATGGACTGCAGGGGCTCAGCTCCGGCACCTGGAGCATCTTCTTCCCCTCCTTCTCCACCGACCTTGGTGTCTACACTGTTGTTGTTCACAATTTCCCACTCTGTTCTTCTCTAGTGGCCATCTTCATCTGACCCCTACTTTTTTTTTTCCTTCTTAAATATGTTATCACAGAAGTGTTACTATCACTTCTGACTGGCCTGGCCTTGGCCAGCAGTGAGTCCAGCCTGGAGCTGGCTGGCATTGGCTCTGCTGGAAATGGGGGAAGCTTCCAGCCGCTTCTCAAAGAAGCCTCCCCCATAGGCCCCCCCCGCTACCAAAAACCTGGCCACTGAAACCCAGCACAGGGGTAAGGATAGCTTTATAATATTTCTACTCAAATGAAAAGCTAACAGCACAAATCTTTCAGAAATCCTGTTCTCTTGTAATGTAACAGTCCAATTTTCCTGAGTCAGCAAGTTCAAGTATATCAGAAAAACATCAATTGTTCTGAGATTTTTTTTGAAACCATCTATCTCCTTCCTTCCAAGACTTTGAAGGTTTGCCCACATCTTGCAAACACAAATTTATTGTCTTCATCTCCATCTCATGCATAAATGGCTGGATTCAGTGTCATAAGTGCAAAGAAAAACACACTACCTGTCCAAAGCAGCGATTCTTCAGACTTGCAGAGAGATAGGTTTCGTAGTTTATAGTTGTAGTCTATTGGCAAACATGAAATATCCTGGAGAAATATTTGCCCTACATTGGATACAGAATCTACTGCGGCATGAAAAGGAATTAAATAAAGTTTGAGGAAGAAAAAACTTTCTGCCACAGTTTGGAATACATATGGAAAAACATTTATTTTCATTGTTATTAGTGTTAAATAAATAATATCCTGTTCTAGATACTTATAGATATGTACATGCCCATATTGTATTTTCTCTGTTAGCTGTATTTATTCCTCTCATTCAACAGGTGACTTATTAAAAATGTTGAAATAATAATAATTTTTCTAAGTTGAAACATCCTGTATATAATTAAATATATGAGTTTCTAGATGAGTAAAATTTGCAAAATATACTTACTCTTTTATAATAGAAAAAAACAAGTAGTTTTCCATTTGTTGTCTGAACATTTTGAAGGCAATAGTTTTCCTGCCCACTTTGACGTCTCTTAATACCAGCATTGATGGAATGTGACTGATGTAGAAAACCACTATATTTTTTTTAAACATGGTGAAAAACAATTTTTAATGTGTAAATTTAGGCAATGTCTGATTTTCTTTTTGTTTCATGATTTCATCCTATGAAAGTTAAATCAGCCACTATTAAACATCAGTATTTCAAGGAAGAGTGTCCCTGGGGTAATCCAAAAGTTTTGAGAAAAAAGGATTTATTTTATCCACTAATAATGAACAAAGTGCCTTTCAAGTTTTGAAAGTATTTTTAATAATTTAAAAAGAACTTTTTGTAATGTTTTAAAATGAAAAACTGAGTATAAATACATTTATTTTAGTAATATGAACAATTTTTGCTATAGCTTAGAAGAATTCAAGCAGACCAGAATTTTGCAATGCAAATGCCCAGGGTAACTAGATATTTTCTGTTGTTGTTGGTTTTTATCAACATCTATATTATCATCAAATGAACATGAGGAGGCATTAGGACTGTCCATTTAAGTCATCTGGGTATTAATTTCCAGGATCTCTGCATCCTCAGAGGTCTAAAGTAGTAGATATTTACTGTTTGTTGCCACTTAAGAGTAAAAAAGTAACACCTGGTTAAAGTTTAAAAATGCTGTTATGAACAACTTATTAGCTTTATGGCTTTGAACTTTACCAAGTAAGACCAAATTAAGAAACACAAATATTTGTTTGGTTGAGTAGCTTTTGAACAACATAAAATCAGACTTCAAAGATCTGCTCCCATTCACATGACATCATTGTCTCCTCTAAAATGAGAATATTTTTTTCTAAAGCTACCCATAGTAATACTATCTTGTAAATTAAATTTTATTAAATAGTAAACTGAAATTATGACTTAATTTGCATTAATTCTGTAAATTGTATAAAACTCCAATATTTAGAAAAATGAAGAATTTTACTGGAAAAAATCCTGATTTCAGAGAAATAAATTTAGCATAATTTGATTATGAGAAGTAAACAAATTATTACCTTTCTCTTCAGGCTATACACTGTTAGCACTGTTTTCAATGTTAAGTGTGGTAATTAAAAGAGCAGAATGTTGACAGTTCCATGGGAATTCTTATATTTTGATTTCCTATATAGAATCATTATTATTTAACTGACTAATAAAACAACTTGTTCTTACTTACATAAACTGGACTTTTAAGTTTATTTTTAATTTGTGACCAAGTCCTTATGAAACAAATATCCAACAGCCAGTTCCAGTGGAAAATTTACTTTCATGATTTCAGCTGGTCAAATAATTATTGTCATAATTGCAACATCTCTGATACTTGAGCTCTGCTCTCTGATTGCTAGTGTCATATAAAGGCTACTCTAAGAGAAAAATAATAATTGCACAGAAAAGAAATTAAAAGGTAAAATATCTATCAAAGTAAAATTAATGTCAATTTCGAAAGTCAAAAAACCTTTCACTGTTGACATTTTATAGCTATTTCTAAACTAAAATTATTACG
Source organism: Calyptomena viridis (assembly GCA_013390005.1). Taxonomy (NCBI): domain Eukaryota; kingdom Metazoa; phylum Chordata; class Aves; order Passeriformes; family Eurylaimidae; genus Calyptomena; species Calyptomena viridis. Next base: position 62,619 of record WEIV01009800.1, read on the forward strand.
ATATAGGAGGAAGAGGTGGGCAACCACATGTCCTTCATATACAGGGCTCTCTGCCAAGATCTTTGAACATTTTGGGAATGCTTGCTTACCACACATAATTTGCATTTCTGACACTCTCTTCAATCATTTTTCTTATCAACTGGAAGTACAGTATATGACAGATGCTTTCATCTTCTTCCTAGGATCTAGAATGTTATAACATATAGTGAATATTTGATTTGTCTGTCTAAAATTATGCAGATTATCTCAGGCAAAGTCTGCTCAGTTCACATGTTTTAACTCAAAATATGATTGAAGCAGTTTATTGATTAACACCATAACTAGCAATCAATGAACTATATGTTCAGTATCAATATCAATAATATAACAGATGAGACTGGGCACTTACACATTCTGAAACATCCTTTTCTCAATAATCCCAAACACCCGTAGCAGACAGAGGTACCCCATTCTCCCCATCTTCTCCTGGTTGTGCAGCCCAGGGGCAAAGGAGGGTGCACCAGCCTCGGTGCTGCCCCCACTGCCTTGTTTTCTATATGTGGTCTCTTCTCCTTCATAGGTCTTCATGTTCCTTTCATATTTCTCCTTCGTTACAAATTCTCTTGTCAGCTGCTTGGTAACCATTTGATCCAGATGATATTTTTTTCCCATGTCTCTATATCATTATAATTTCTGCGGCAAGCATCATCTCCAAAAAAGCAGTTTGGGGTTCTTCTTCACATGTACTGTTTGACTCATAGCACAATATTTTTATCTAGGACATTTCATCTGGTGACATTTCACAAAGTATGTGGACACCCCCAAAGGTAGTGTGCTGACAAATATTCTTATTTCTAACTGTTCATTAGCCTCTCACAAAATAGCCAGGAACAGGAAGATATTTTTCCAGCACACCCTAGCAGGTGCACTACTGCCCCTCATAATGTTCACAGAACTCTCTGTACATTCTTTGTCGAGTATTTGCCTTTTTGAATACTGTGGTGCGTTGACTGTGGCTGGTTGCCAGGTGCCTGCCAAATTCACTTTGCCACGCCCTTCCTCAGCTGGAAAGGGGAAAGAAAATAGATTGAAAGACCCATGGGTCAGGATAAGGATGTGGAGAGATCGATCCTGAATTACAGCCACAGGCAAAACAGACTCAGCTTGGGGAAATTAGTTTAATTTGTTGTCAATCATATCAGAGACTGCAATGAGAATTAACATCAAATCTTAAAACACCTTCAGCCCATCCCTCCCTTCTTCCTGTGCTCAACTTCACTCCCAATTTGTTCTGTCTTCTCCCTTTGAGAAGTACAGGGGGACAGGATAATGGGAGTTTGCTTTCACTTCAAATATTGTTCTGCTTGTTATCGGTTCTGTCAACAGTATTCATGAAATCTTCAAGACATCTTTTCTTTGCTTTAGATTTCTTATGACATTAGATTTATCTCAAACTCACCATCAGATGCTGGAATGGGATACAGTTTTCTTACCATTACTTAAACTGGAACATAAGAAATGGCGATATGGCCAATTTAGGCTTCAAGATTTCTTCAGCCCCTGGGAATTTGAATTTATTTAGTAGCTCCCTTTAGCCTGAAAGTTCATTGGACATCTTGTAAGATAGAAGAGAACCTATAGCTTTCCTCTGTAGTGGGTATCATGAAATAGAGAAGAAACAGATAAAGATATGGTTTCACTATATTTTTATTTGTGGGACTGATTTATTTAGTCTTATCAGAACAGTTAGCTTCCAAATGTTCCTAAAGTCCCTCATTTATTCAACCAAAGCTGTTATTTAATTTTCAACAAATTTCAGTGGAAACAAGCCATATTTTTTATTGTATTTGTTCTTTGTTGATAGAAGACCTTTCTGTACTGAATGTTCTGATCATGTGTACCTCCATCTATGTTCCTGTTGCCTGCGGTGGAAACCAGAAACAATAAGCCCCTAGTTAAGTTTGAGATTCTGTTAAAATTATGACAACTGAAACTATTTCTGTTGCATGAGGACAAATACATAAACCTATGCTGTTAATTTAACAGCCAAAACTTTGTTTTTCTGCACTTTCGAGACTTAGAATATATGGCAAAACTGAGATAGTTAAAAATATTGAAATACATTTAAAAAAATTTAGGCGTTACATTTCAAAAAATCTAGTTTCTCCCAGCATGAGAATACCTGTGATTCCACACTGAATGACACTAAGGGTTTTAACAGTGATAACTTCAGGATATGTAGTATGAGACCAGACCTAAAAGTCTATATAGGAAGAGATATGTTCTGCATCTTGTGATATCTCTGAGTGGTAAAGTACAGGATAATCATGGGTTCTGTTTTAATCTAATTCAGAGAAAGTGGATAAGACTCCCTCATTTGATTGCTAATGTTTTTCTTAACCTAACATAACCCACTATGGGACACTTTAAATTGGGAATTCTCTTATTCCTGCTATGGAGAGTGAATTGATGTTGTATTTGCAGAAAACCTTTTTCCAAACCTTTAAATTTTGATCTACATTTGAAGAGCAGCACAACCTTCTCTCAGTGCCTACTTTATCATGCTATTTGTCACACAGTGCAGCTCGTAGGAGTTTGGTGGTCTATTTGTATTCCTGCTTTAGCCCTGTAGTGACTCTGACTGTCATTCAGGGACAGAGGTGAAGCTCGAGTCATTTTACAAGGGTATGTGTCTCCCATCTGTCATATTTTCTGGATACATTTATGGACCTTTGTTTTGCATCTTCTCTGCCCTATGTCTGTTCCTTGCCTTTCCCTTACTATATATAGTTTCTCTATACTCTTCAGCTGTGCTTACTTTCTTCCTGAATGATGACACTGAGATTCAATTAGTATTTGAAGAATAAATGTACAGTTATCCTATGATGTATCACTGTTAGCATCAAATACATTTATCTCCAGATTTGTATAAGCTAAGTGAGAAGTACTCTAATAAAATGTTCCTTTAGCATGTTAAATGGTGTCCAGTTAAAATCAAATAAATGTTAATGTACAGTGTTTAAGCAAAAATAGTCCAGCTAAAATAAGAACAGTAGTCTTTATGATGGTCATTGTGACCTGACAAATGAGACAGATTATGGAAACAAATGTTCAGAAAGGTTAAAGCTGTGGAGCCAGATGTTTTACAAACTATCCTCATCCCTGTCTTAATAGTGAGCTGTGAAACCATGTTTCTTTTCCAGATCTCATTCCCACTGATTAAATGAATTACACAGTATGTGATTACAGAGTATAATCAAGGTGTTGCAAAACTGAGTGAATAATTCATAATGTGTCATTTATCTGACAATTTTTCCTCTGTTTCTGTTTGCCAGGTATCAGTGAGAATATTATCGTGTTCTCAAATGCATCCCTTATTTGAATTTATTTGCTGAATAATTCCCATAAATGATTCTTATTCTGTGCTTCATCCACAGGCAGTTTTTATGAGTGTTCAGCATTGGAAGATACAGTTATTTTTATTTATTTGACGTACGGATTATGTGATATTCCTCTGCTTCCTGAATGGATGGCACCTAGATCAAAATGAAACTTCAATATCAAAATTCTACATTCATCTTCCAATATACACCTAGAATTTTTGGGCAAAAGCTGGCATGCCTCACTAGACTTCAGATTCCAGTCTAAAAAGAGGTGAATTATTCATTCCTTTTCAGATCACCTAAAGTCACAGACGTACTACCAAGGAGATTTGAATATGTTGATGCTATGAGCAGCCAGAATGGTGTGCAAAGAAACTACAGCTATTGGGCATCTCATCCTTTCATTTAACTTCTAAAAGTAATTTGGGTTAACATTGCTCCTCAAAAAGATAATTATCTCACCCAAAACGAACCTTTCAACAATATTCAGCTTCAGGAGACTATTCACAGATCTATTTGTGACCACTTTGGGTAGTGAGACCAGAAATCAATTTCACGGTGCCATCTTTGAATTTCCTTTATGTTGGAACAGTCTTTCTTTTATTTTCATTGCTTTGCTAATTTGCACCTCAACCAGTGGTCACTGCTTCTCAAATCAAAATTACTGCAAGCCATCAGAAGTCCTAGAAGAGTCCAACTCTGTCATTGCATTGGTGGCAGAGTAGTTTAAATACAACAGTACAAACAGGGATTGTCAGGAACAATTTTAAATTACTTTCTAACATAATTCCATTTAAATACAATTGGAATGACATTCTACTTTTGGAAATCCCTTCTATTTTCTCCTAAAATTAGTAAAATTCTGGAAAACAGTATTCATTGCTTGGATTTAATCTCAGCTCAAAACAAAGCTGCAGGAAGAACAAGAAATATTCAGAAAGAGCAAGTCTGAGGCCTCGTAAATACAATACTGGTACTAGCAGTGACAAAATTGCAGGGCTACAGAGTTACCTCATGAGCACAAAGTGAGGACCAGGACATTTCCTGAAATCTTCGAAGTGTGACTGTGAGGACCTGGAATGTCTATTGCCATTGCTAATAACAGGTCACAGGCTTTGTATCAAGTTTTCCAGGACTGAAGCAAGTCCAGCTTGTCAGACTGAACTTCTTTTGACCTGCCCCTAGCTTTGTTTTTCTTGGCTTAACTGTGACAGCCATCTCGCTGACTGATCAGAGGCTAATTTGTTTTCCATGTATGGTAACCAGAATTTTACATGGAAACTAATAACTAGTTATTATTCTATGTAGAATGAGATATTCACAAATCTAAATACCAGTGTGTTGAGGCATACAGGCTTAGTATGGCAACAGCAGCCTGAGGATGGGATGCACAATAGGTGGAGTAGAGTGGGAGAGATGAGGCATAGTATTGATGGGGCATGGGGTTGATACTGGAGACACTGCAGCAATAAACAATAAAGAACTGGAGCAGAACAAGTTTATTCTAGAAATAAAAAAGAAATAATATCCGACATACATAAAAAATGCCATATATAGTAAGTTTAAATGCAACATGGAGTTTAATACCAAAGAAGAGCAATGGTTTAAAGGAGTGTTATTAAACATATGAAAACTATCTGGAGTGGTTCTCTGAAGGAGAAATTCATAAACATCGACATCAACGTCATACTCCTTTTGGTGAAAGACTTCAGGTGCTAACAATACACCATAACCTTCCCCCGCCCCCACTACCTTCACCACCAAATTGAAATAATCAACTATAGGATTCTAAAGGATTCTATCTGGACTAAGGGTGTAACAAAAGACAAGGCTGAAATGGTTAACTTTTGTAACTAAGCAAGAGCTACTTTTTAAAGTAGCTTTTAAAGTACAAATCTGGAAACATAAAACTGAAAGGTTAAAGAGATATCAGTTCATTTTTTACAATATTTTCCTAGAAACAAATAATCTGCATCAAATTCCAAGGGCAAAACTTGAAATACTTCTCCCAGAGTGACAGGAACAAAGATAAACTTGTTCATGATCATTTAAATGGCTTCTTATGTGCCCTGACAGATATAGAGGTATGAGATATCTGTTTCCAAGATATAAAATGTGCAGAAATTATTTAGTGTGTTGAATAATATCACAGTTTTTAGTTTTATACTTTCACATACACACATACACAAAAAAAAAAAAATAATTTTTTGCATATATCAAATAGGTCTTTTTCTAGTTCCAGGATACAGAGCTTGCTGTAGCCAATAAGAGATAACTGAGGATCAGGTCCATTTTACTTGTAAAATTCACAGCAGAGAGGAAAATACCACCCAACTTAGTGGGGCTCCATTCTTTAACTATGATATTTTAATATCACTATGGAGAAAATAATAATTCAGCACATGAGCAGTCCATGCTGAAATAACTGGTGTATTTTGAATACCAATATGTGGAGTCTCTCAATAAATTATCACAGACAATTAAGAACAGGTGTTTTTAAAGAATCTTGCTAGTTGTCCAAGATACCATAATTTATGAACAGAATGCTTTCCTCTCCCTAGGAGAATTCTCATTAAAAAAAAAATCCAATATACTTTCCAACTAATGATAAGTAACTGATATAACAAGAATTGACAGGTCACAACTTGCTCCTTCACCCTTATTCAAAGCTGTAGACTTCATAAAGTTTTAAATGTGTTTAAATATTCAAACACTCAACAGGAAATTCCTGGTTTAAAGCATCTGCTATCTTCACTTGAACATTCAAAATATGAAAGAAAACATCTTTATAAGTGCATCTCTTGAACAATACTGATAACTGATATTCTGGAAAAGTCTAGTCAAAGCACATTTTTAATATGTATTTTGTTTCTAAGATAAGATTGCATGGCACTTCATAATTCAAAAGCATTATCGTAAATACTTTAACACACAAACATGATATTCTTAAAATGCATGCTAAAACAATATATTCAAGAAAAGGGAAATAATGAGATAAATGACTCTCTTTTTTTTGTAAAGAAGGAATACAAATGAAAAAACATCTCCATAAGTACTGCAATACTATTTCTACAAAAACACATTATCTTCTATGAACAATCATTTAAGTATTTCAGAACATTAACTAGCAAGGATTTAATGCAATTTGTTTTCTCTAACAATTTTAATGACTGAGGTTACATGAAGGAATGATGGCTAAATATCAAATTTTTAGCAATCTTGAAGAGTGTGGTGCTGTGTGCATGGAGTTGAGAATGGTCTGTTCCCCTGCTTGTTAGAATGGTATGTTCTGTCAAAATTCACACCCTCCAGTTCTGTCAATCCCCCCAGATATCCACCCTGTGTTCTAGATATTTCCCTGCCATTTACCTTAAACCTTGTCTCTCATTAGCCCTGAGATTCTCCCAGTTCCACCCCTGGTTACTATTGGTTCTTCTCCTCTGCCAATCCATCTGTGAACCCTCCTATCCCAGTTGTCTATTGGTAATCCCAGTATTCCCTCCTCCATTTAAAAGTAACTGCATAAAGCACAGAACTGCTTTTCTGCATCCGACTTCCCTTCGCTTGCAAAGGGCTCTGTGGATTCACTGCCCCAGAGTCTGGAATAAACATGGACTGTGTCACCCCAGGAAAGACTTCTCGATTCCTTTATCTACTGAAGTCACACTTTCCATCGCTCGGGACTCAGTTCCGACGCAGGGCGAGAGCTTAAAGGTGCTGCCTTTTCTCTCGTGCCTAAAGCACAGCCTTGTCTAATCCTTGTGAAGTTAGCAATGGGACTGCGTCTCCCCTTGTCCGGTGACCGCTGTCGCAGGGAGCTAACCGGGGGCAAAAAGTCGGCAGTGGACTGAGCAGCGACAGAAGAGTGCCATAAAAAATTAATTTTATTAGTACTTAAATTTTTAAAGTTTCAATTCTCTCCCTGATTATATCTCCAAATAATATTTCTGAGGAAGACGTGCAAACTATTTTTTAAAAGCCTAATTGTATTCACATACATACATTATAAATAGTTTCACAAGAAAATTTACTAGCACAGGGCTAAAAAGGAATCAACATAAAATAATTTTAGTATCATCGAATGACAGAATGGTTTGGGTTGGAAGAAACCTTAAAGATTTCATTTCAGCCATGTGCAGGGATACCTTCCACTAGGTCATGTTGCTCAAAGCCCATCCAACCAGGCCTTGAACACTGCCAGGGAAGATGTATCCACAGCTTCTCTGGGAAAACTGTTTCAGTGCCTCACCATCCCCTCTTTTTTTTCTTCCTAAAGTCTAATCTAAACCTCCTTCACTTCAGTTTAAACCCACTCCCCTTTGCCCGATCACTACATGACCTTGTAAAAAGGATCCAGCTTACTACTTGTTGTTTCATCTTGATAAGACAAAATGCCTCTTGACATATACAAAATGTTTCCGAAGATCTTTAAAAGATTCAATTTTGAGGGTTTTTGAATTTTGAGGATTTTCAGGCATGAACCCTATCTTCTAGGCTGCCTTCTTGTTCTCCAGAAACTGGAGAAACACTTGGGATTGGGAAGAAATCAAACTTTGGTGCCTGGGAAATAGACCTCATAGTGCTTCCAAAGCTGGAACTTCTGGTGTCATTTTAGGATCCTTTTCACTATATTCTTCCATGGTAAAATTTAGAATTTGCTATTTTATTTTTTTCTGATATCAGTTTGACTTTTTTTTTTTGCATTCACTTTAATATATCCCAGAATCACAGAATATTCTGCGTAGGAAGGGACCAACAAGGGTCCAACTTGTAAGTGAATGGCCCCTGTGGGGGTCAAACCCACAACCCTGGCATTATTAACACTGTGTTCTAACCAACTGAGCTAATCTCAGATTGACACCTTAGGGCTACAGAGTTTACTTCTTGCAGAATTCTAATCTTTAAATGACTATATTTATATTGCCAGTAGAAAGCAGTAAGTAGTCATCTTTTATGTTTAAACAGAAAGTCTTTGAGACATCAGGAAAAATTCAAGCTTTTGGACAGAAGGCAGACTACCTTTAAAGTGTCTGGCTGAGAATACAGCTAAAATACACCAACTCTCTACTAAGTAGTGTGTTAAAATGTATGTTTTTTGGTTCTTAATAGTTTCTTACACTTATAGCAGGTTTATTACTGTAGTTGCTGAACACTTGTCATTTAGAATATAGTTTATAATGTAGTAAAAATGTGTGCTTTTGATAACTTGTTTGTCACCAACTTTCTCTTTCATCAAAATCACATCATCACCAGCAGAACCCACAATTTTCTGTGCTACATTTCATTTCACTGCCCCAGACTGCTCAGAGTATTCAAATATTCTGAGCAACCTTTTTTAGAAAGGTAAGTTTTTCTTTTACATGTCAAGTGATATATTCATAAGAAATACAAACCCAACACATAAAGTCTGGGTCTTGATCAGAACCTCTATACAATCTTTCTAGTCAGCCTTTCGTACAAATATACCTCTGCACATTAAATTCTGTTTCATTTATTTAGACAGCAAAAGAACATTCTAATATTCAGTTTAAGTCATTTAAAGAATCTGATATTGAATAGTTTAGACATGCCTACATTGTCTAAGTATTTCTATGTATGTTTGCTGCTATGTGATGTAATAGGTTATAACTTAAGTACTAAGGAACTTTGAGTTTCAGTAACAAAATGACTGAAGGTCTTTGTGATAACAAGTTCCAGCACACCCAAGCCTAAGCCAAAGCAAAACCCATTAAATCCTCTCTGTATTAGTTCTTTTTACATAAGTAAAATCAGGGGGGGAGGAGGAATAAAAAGCGAGTCCAAATAGAAACTCTTTTTTTCAACACTTAAAAAAGCATGAGGTAAACAAGGAAAACTAGTCCTGCATTTTTCAAGTGATTTCCAGTTACCCCTAAAGCAATATTGATGCCTTTTGATTAGATATATTAGTGCTTACAAAACTGATTAAAGTTGTTGGAGATATAACATAGTTGAGGTCTGGTTTGGATTCATTCTTGCAGCTCCTGTCTCACAGAAAAGTAAACAATTTCAAACTTTTGAAGTATTGAATAAAAGGAAAACACAAGTATTGCTTTCAAGCTGAAAGTATTTCATCAATCTAGAATGACAGATCTTGTGCTTGATGATGAACTTCCAAAATAAATACACTTCTGGACTTTACAAAAAACTATTTCAAGTTCATTCATGGAGAGTTTTGGAACAATATTGATAAAATTTTAATAGGTTTTGTAAAAGAAGCATCTTTCAAAAAGGCAAATTTATTCTCATCATGACTTTCTTCTTGAGGCACACATTTTTTCATGTTTGCCATTGTTTGGATTCTTTCCTAATTTCAGACATGTTTGCCATTGTTTGGATTCTTTCCTAATTTCAGAACAGTAAACCTAAAGATGTTTTAAAGAGGCTTGCTTTTTTTTTGTGTGTGTGTTGGAAGCTGATTTTAATGTTTCCTTTAAAAGGTTTGGTCAGTACAATAGAAAGGATAAAATTATTTAATAAAGGTTTTCTTTTACAACTTATAGTGTTACTTTTGTAAGCTGACTATCCATTCATTAAAAGAAACCAGACAATATTTCTCAACTAAAAAAGACAAGTGATATAAAAATATGTGGCTTCCTATAGAGAGCTCTTTATGGATCAGTAATTTCTTCACAACCGTGTTTCTAATGGACCATCACAGAGGAATATGTTTAAATCTTTTAACAGTCTAATTAGATGTGGCATCTGTCAAATGTGCCTAATTTATCTCTAACAACTGCTAAACTACATATCAGGATACAGGTTGACCAGTTAACAAGACAAGTCCAAAGGGTACTGTATACTGGCAATAACCAAAAAACAAGGAGAGAGTTTTAATGTCTGAAAAGAGAAAACTATTTATCAAAGTACAATGTTTTTATTCTTTTGATGACAAAATTCAGACTATTAACTAAACTTTAGCTAAACTTTATGGTAATACCACTAGTCTACTGTCTAAAGGAAAGGGTATTTCCTCTTGCATTCCTTCCTGAGGGCACACAAAGAAGACATGGGGAAAGAAGAGTGGAAAGCTAAGCTTGAGTGACTGTTCTGTTAGAAGCGAACTAGCAGTACCATTCTAAAATAATAATTTTACATTTTGGAATGTCTTTTCATTTTCCATTTTTTATTTCAAACTCTCCATATATAAAGGAAAAGACCTAGGGATGGGAAGGTTGGGGGTAGCCTTGGCTGCAATGAATGTGATGAACATGAGCTGGTGAAGTGCAGCATTTTACATGGAAAGAAATAGAGTAATAAGTACGATTATAATGCTGGACTTCAGGAGAGCTATCTTTCCCTCTTCAGGAGTGGACTCGAAGGAATCACATGGTTAAGGGCTTTAGTAAGTAAGAAAGCTCAAGAGATACTAATATTAATGTTAATATTCTAAGGTTGAAATTGGTAGATCCCCATGAGAAAGAAATCATGTAATATGGACAGGAGACCTGCATGCGTAAGTGAAGAGCTTCTGGCAAAACTCAAATGGAAGAAGGAAGTTTATGGAATGTGGAAAAAGGCACAGGCCACTTGGGAGCAACATAGAAATGTTGTCAGATTATGCAAGGATGTGTTGGGGAAGGCTAAAGTCCACTTGGAATTAAATCTAGCAAGGCATGTCAAGGACAGCAGGAAGGACTTCTTCAAGAACATCAGCAGCAAAAGGAAGACTAGGAAAAATCTGGGCCCACCGATGAATGAAGTGGGTACCCTGGTGATGGAGGATACAGAGAAGATGGAGCTAGTGAAAGTCACCTTTCCTTCAGTTGTCCATGAGCCAGCAATGACAAAGTCTTCTTGAGGCCAAGAAGACCAGTAATATCCTGCGGTGCGTTAGAAAGAGGGTGGACGGCAGGTCGAAGGTGGTGATCCTGCCTCTCTGCCCTACCCTGGAGTACTGTGTCCAGTTCTGGTGTGCACAGTGCAAGAAAGATGAGGAACTGCTGGAGGGGGTCCAGCTAAGGGCTATGAAGACGATTAGGGATCTCGAGTATCTCTGTTATGAGGAAAGGCTGAGGGAGCTGGAACTGTTTAGGTTGGAGAAGAGATGACTGAGAGGGGATCTTATCGATGTACACAAATATCTGAAGGGCAGGTGTCAAGGGTATGGAGCCAAGCACCTTCTAGCAGTGCCCAGTGACAGGACAAGGGGCTAAAGGCATAAACTGAAACACCAGATGATCCATCTGAATACAAGGAAAACCTTTCCTTTAACAGTGACAGAACTCTAGAACTGGCTGCCCAGAGAGGCTGTAGAGTCTTCTTCTCTGGAGATATTCAAAACTCTCCTGGATGTGATCCTGTGCAACCTGATGTGGGTAAACCAACTTCAGCAAGATGGGTTTGAGTAAACGATCTCCACAGGTCCCTTCCAAACCCAGCTATTCTGTTATTCTGTGAAAACTTATTAAAAAGAACAATGGATAGAGAGATGAATTTTGCAGAAAAATTACTGATGAGGTTTATTTCTGTCAATACTGTCCTGAGAGCCTCTCAATGTCACTATGTTTGTTAGACCAGGGGTCATTCTCTTAATGTGGATCTTTCTGCATCTACTGAAGTGTATTTTGTTATAAATTCATGGAAATAGACACATACATACATACATGGGAATGTATGTGGAATGATAATGATGAAAAGTTCAAATTTTTGCTTAACTGGGTGCATATGTCTCCCAAAACACACAGCTCTCTAACCATCAATTTCTGTAAATAGGCCTCAAGAATGACTGTGACTGACCATCTCCAGAGAGGACATATCTCTTTTTAAGTCTTCAAGAGAATTTAGGCCTTGACCTCACTGATTGTATTATCATACAAAGATACCAATTAATGTTGTTTGCAATGTGGATACTTGTCCATTAGAAGTGAGATTAAATCCAGTAACTCATTTCACACGGGACATTGAAAAGGTATCAGAGGGTCACTAGTGATCTGGTACAGTTGTGAAGAAGGCCCCTAGAGGTGTAATGCTCTATCTTTTTTGCTACATGGGCCATCTGGCCTATTTAACTTTAATTATTTACTTTTGTATTGTATTGTATTTTTTTCTTTTTTTTCAGGAAAAAATACCCATAGTCTTCAAAGACATTTGAAGTATTTAATTTTTAAATGTAATGTTTAGACAGAAACTGCATGGAGAATGCAAACATATCTATCTTGATTTTGCATAAGATACACATCAGAATTTCCAACTGTTTGTGATTTCTACAGTTTTTTATGAGACCTTCGCATGCCAAAATATTTCTATGAACTAAAAAACCCCGAAAGAATCCACTTTTGACAAGCCCTCCAAATTTGGCTCTCCTACAATCTGACCATCTGTTTGTGCTGGACCTGGATTCCTCTGATACTGGCAATGGCCAGTATTGTCTCAGGTGGTGAATGGAAGAGAAGAAATGGTGACATATGGTAGTGGGATGCTTAATCCAGCTGAGCAAAACCAAAATGTACTACATAAAAGCAATTACAGTTTATCTTTTATGAAATGAATATACAGAGTGGCATTTTAAAGATTTTAGTGACTTACATTTTTTAAGGACTTAGTAAAAATTAGTTAAATGTCTTTAGGCTGAAAACAGATAAAAAATAATTTTGCAGCCTGCAGTCTGGGTTAGGGGAGTAAGAAAAGTTCTTATGCCATTAGTTTAGGTGCTGAACTTAGGTCTAATAAAGAAAATAAAAAGTTGCCCTTGATAGTCAACTGAGGGCATTTAAGAAGGACAAGAAGGACATTTAGAAGACCTAAATTAATTTTAGAGGTGCCTTCCTCGTGTGCTTTAGAATACTCCGCATACTCTTTAAAAAAGAAAACTGGAAAATTAATGTTAAATATTCTTACCTCCACACAAGAAGATCCAGTTGTTTTTAAATCTATATTTCTTGGCTACCCACACTTTTTGGGAAGAGGGCATGAAAACAGGTTTTCAAACAACTAAAATGGACAAGTAGTGAGATTACAGAGAAACAGTTTTACCTCCCGTGTCCTGTAAAGCTGACAAATTCTGCAGAGCAGAGCAGATCGAGAACATCTTGAAGCACTGTGCTTTGTTTTACTCAAGTTAAGATAAATAGTCTTTCTTTATATAAATTTTCACTCTGATATGGTATCGGTCAAAACAAACCCTATCCAGAGACTGATATGGCCATTTATTTTTGTATATTCTACATCTAAGTAATGTGAAGAGAAGTTTCAAACCTTGTCAGGCAGTAAAACAAAACAAACCAAAAAGAATCTTGTACAAAGAAAAGCAAAATGTAAACTTTCCCCTCCCTGCCCTCACATTAAAGCCATGGAAAAAAGATCTGACCAAGGTACAATCTCTTCTCCATAGACAAACTCTGAAAAAGGTTAACCTACTTAATGCATAAATGCTGAAACTAACATAGAATTGTGGTTTCCACTTAGTGTACTTTGTATAGTGTTTCATTTAGGTTTTTCTGAAGAAATGGTCCTATGGATACAACAGACTTCAATACCTATGACATTTTAAGGGTTGAGTTTAAGACTCAGTACAATGAAGTGGAATGACATTTAATTACTGATGTGCAGCCATTCGGTTCAGCTAATTATGATCCCTGGAGTTTAGTCATCATATGTAATTAACTTTTACTTTCATAAAAGCTTAATGTGCTGCAAAAGCAGCAATGACTGTGAATGTTACACTTCAGGATTACTGACAGAATTCAAAATGAATTCTAAAAGAAAATTTTTCTCACTAAGTGTTAATATAGCCATCTGCTCTAAAACAATGTAAATTTGTTTTAATAGGAGCACATCATTGTGATATTTTTTTCTTTAAATTGTCTCAGTAACTGCAGTATAAACAAGTGAGAGAATAATTCCACTCTGGACAAACAATCCTAATCTATTCAAATAAAACTAGAAAAAGACTGATGAGAAATATTTGAAAGACCATCTGAGTTTTCTTCAGTTTTTGTTTTTGTTTAAAAACAAAACATTGAAAACATTGCAATTATCAGAAGTTAATTTGATTCATATTTCTAAATCATTTTAGTAGTAACTATGAAATATGAAGATCCATTTATAGCTACTTGTGAAAATTAATAATTTTGTAGTAAGCATGTGCCCTTCATGTGTATTTAGTCAGGTCTTACTGATCTTTGCTACAGAAAAGGGAAAATAGATCAAGGCCCTTTAGTAAAATCAGAGAGGAATTGTATCCATTCACACTAAAACCATGAATTTGGCTTAGCAAGACAATTACAACACACCTACATAATATAATACAATAAAGTGGAGGGACATACCAATTCGCTCTGGGTGAATGGATGAAGGTACCAAAGCACTGTCACAGTTTGGTGAAATTTTCTAATCGGGCTAAAATAATCCTTTTCTCAGTAGAACTAGGTGGCCTGTTAACAAAGTGCTATTGCATATATAACAAACAAGTGGATTCAATACAACCCTGGAGAACCCAAAACATATTTATGAGTGCTGTTGTACAACAAAAAACTTATTTTAACAATGTTGGTAGCAGTGGTATAGCTCAAGCTCAGGCAGTTGAGGCAATACGCACTTGGCCACAAGGACAACACTGAAACCAGCTCAGCTTAGCTTCAGCCAAAGTGAGCCCAGGACAGCCTTTAGACTACACTCTTAGGTCAGGAGTACATACCATTATAAAAAAAAAAAGGCAAAATACATGTTACTGAACTGTATGTAGCTAACAGCTGCACTGCCTCACTCTGTGAGGAATTGTAGAGTGACAGAAGAGACTAACCCTAACTATAGAAAAAAACTATTTTGTTAAAATCTGATTATTAGTAGACTCACAATAATCTTATAAATACCCGCAGTTGATTCCTTTCCATAAGCAAAATTAAGATCAAACGAGCTCATATGTTGGAGTTCAAAAACAATCAGTGAATTTTATTTATCTATAAGACTAAAGCGCAGAGAAAGAGGGAAAGACAGAGAAAAGTTGGGAAAAAAAAGCAAGAGGTTTCTTAAGAAAGCATAGGAAAGAGTTACCAACCACAACTCGCTTATTCGGTGATGTTACGGGCTGTGTGCATGTGTGTGCGTGTGTGTGTGTGGGGAGAAGTTTGTTGGATGGGGCAGAGTTGGCCCGTTCAGTTGTCACTGGGATCTGGCAGAGCAGATTTGCAGGATGGCTGGGTCTCTGGACGGGCACATGCCCCTGTTGTCCGAAGATGGGGGTCCAGTAGGCAGATGTCGGGGTTCACCTCACATCTCAGCAGGAACAGGCTCCTTTGCAGCTGGGTCAAACCTATCACCCAACCAGGCCCTTGCCGCACACGTGATCAGAATGCTCTCCAGTTCTCAGGCAGGCATGAGGCAAGTGTCCCTGTTCAGGGTGGCAGGGTCTCAGCCTTTCCAGGCACCCAGGTTTCCTACCCCAGCAGGCTTTCAGGCGAGCGTGGCTCCGGGGGGTTGCGAAATTGTGATCAGTGTGAGGAGAGAGAGAGAGGGGGAGGCGAGGAGGCTTCCCAGCAGGAAAGCTTCCTGCCTGTCTCTCTCTTTTCTCCCCCCAGGAAAGGCTTTTTGGCAAGGTCTTTTATAGGGCTTTTTCCTTTTCTAGTGCCCGAGGAACATCACGTAGACTTTAAGGTGTTTTCAGAAATAAAGGGGGTGAGGATGCAATGTTGAAGCACAGTTTTTGGGGCCCATACAGAGATAAAGGGGGCGGGGGTGCAGTGTTAAAGCACACTTTGGGGCCCATAGAGAATTGTCAGTCCTTCACACAAATAAAGAAGCTTATTATAAAAATAATATCATATTTTTTTTATGCTTTTATGAACCTTTTATAAACCATAGAACAACAAGAGCAAGAGAACATGAAGTAAGCCAAAGATCAGGAGGCATTTCCAATGACATTAATATGGTGGGAATGATAAAAGTTGAAAAGTTTCTGGAATAGTCTGATGCACTTTAAGTAACCTAGTGACTGCACAGAAAAGTAAGATAATTCAAGAAACTGCAGAATAAAAGGGTTAGACTACAGTTTGGTCACATATACATGAAAAAATGTTCCTTGCATATTTGTATTGTTACAGATTTATGTTAGAGATGAACTAACATTCCATTAAAACTCCCTAAAATTATTATTTGAGATGTTTTCCCTTTCACAGTAGAATATCATTCATGTTGAAATTCCTATTTGCAATTGCAGTAAAGGAATTTAAATGAAAATTGGACAAGTTTTCCAGTTATGTCTACCTCATAGAATTTCTTTTAAAAATTAAGAGCTTACGCTTTTTTCATGGCAGGATTTCTTTCTTTGTTATATTGATAATGTTATACTGCATATACATGTGCTTATTGTTAAGTTTATTACATTATTTTGAATTTATTTTTATAGAATTTGTGTCAGTATTACAACAGAATTGCTTAAAACTCACTTCAGTAAGTTATTTCAGTAAGTCATTACATCAACTCTCAACCTCTTTCTAGAAGGCAGAACATATCTGTCAGTCATTTGACTTGAATCTTAAAACAAAAACCTTCCAAATTAGGGACAGCATTTTAATGTGAACATAAATAGTAGGACAAGCTTTCAATATCCTCTATAGCAGTTTTCCATGTCTGGATTATTATAGAGAAGTATGGTTGTCTTTTATAATATGACCTCCTTCAGCCAAATTGCACTGCTTTTTTAATGTTAAACCCTGTAATATCAGGTTCATGACATCCATAAACTGACAAGAATAGATGGCCTTAGGAAAATAAGAAGTCACTCAAATAATTCACATTTTCCTTTAGCCATAAATGCAAAAAATTTGTGCAACCATGATTCCGCCAGAAAAGACTCAGTAAGCACTTGTTTTTCTCATGTCATGTTGCAAGACCTCACTAAATAGTTAGTAGCAATCATGCAGTTTTAAGGTTGCAACCTCAAGCACAAACAAGTTTCAAATGGGGATTTTAGCGGCTAGGGTGCTCCAATTTCAGGCAGAGACAGATTTATCCAGTATAAATTTCCATTAACGTTTTCTCTGCATTGATTAAGGGACTTTTGCTTCACTGGTTTGTGACAACCAATTACTGAATTCCAAGTGCAGACAGGGTATACAGCAAGGCTTGTATATTTCATGTAAAATCAATTGTGATATTTCAAATGGTGTATGTGCTGATACTTGCTCCAGCTCTTTGAAAATTATTTTTTTAATTTACCTATCTAGGTCCAATAATGAACTTCCTAAATGGAGTAAAATAGTTCAAGGATAGATGTATCTGAATCTTAGAGGCTGTTAGTTTTCACCCTCTGGTATAGGCAGACCAATGTATCCCTGCTCTTTTATGTTTCCCTATTCCTTCCTTACTTTTCAGGACCTACACAATTCCACCAACTGGATGCATTTTAGGTAACTTATCCAAAGTATATTGATCTCCATTTTTCAAAATGTCATCATCTTCTACTTTTTTCCTAAAGTAAATTTAAATCATTCTTCCTTTGTACATCTCACCTGGATATGCATGCGTAATTCTTTCCCATTTTGAATTCTTTATTAAATTCTTTATTAAATTACTAATTTCTACAAGATTCTGAATGCCACTATTATTTTATTTGTTGCATATCTATGGGTACATATCTATGTTAAAACTTCTGAAGAATTCCTGATTCTCATAGCTCTGTGGTGGGCTTAATGCTATAAGATTTATACTTAAAATATGAGTTTCATTTAGCATCTGTTGAATCTTAACAGCTGCCAATGCAACTATAAAATGTGATTTTATTTATTTAGATTGGCTATATGATGTCATCAATTGTGATGTTGACCACATTCTAATAAGACAACCTTGTCAGCTCAGTGAGCTTTAGTGGACCTAAGATACTAAACCTGAGAAATCTCTAAGCATGTTCAAATATGTATTCATGCAGCAACTGTGCAAGGCAGAACTTGTTCCATTCTACTTCAGTGACAGCATTCTTATTATTATATAATAAGAATTACGAACTAGTGCAAGACTCGGTACAGCTTTCTTATCACATTCTCTTAATAAAATATACTGGCTTGTTTAATTTCTGCTTGGCTAAATTAATTATTATCTAATAGTCTTAATAGCTCTCTCATGGCAGTATTAAAAACGGAAATAATATTGAATAATTCTAGAATTATCATTGGGAAGCAGTGTTTTAATGTTGCTCTCCATAATATCAGTCACTATAGTAATAAAACAAATGTTGAACAGTATTTTTTTCTCTGTTGTTCAATACCTATGTGTTAAGGCAGTTCCCATATTATATTCACTATCCTTAATAGCTTAGACATTCCACCAATATTATATGTTCTCAGACTCTATAATTTTTCGATGAGTGCTATTGATTTCTGTTGGTTTTTTTTATGAATGCAGAATTTTATTTTGAGTATTTTCTCTAATGTTTATCAAATGGCTTTTTTTTTTAATTCAGAATTAAATCTTATGTAATTAACAAAACTAGGCTTTAAAAAGAGGAAAAAGCTAAGGCAAAGTTTATTTTGGGGCAATTTTCTTCACTTCTGCATTTTAAACATGTCTTATCTGCCTACCTGCCTGAGCCAGAATTGATCATATTTCAGGCCATCAGATATGCTTACTATCTTTCTGGACCACATTGCCACTGCTATGCATTGTGCATAGCACAAACAAGTGCAGTCTTGTTTAGAGACTTGTCTTCTGTGTCCCCAGAGGTCTCTAAAGTCTTAAATGACAAAGTTTGAGGTCATGCTTTATTGAACAAATCTCCATTAATTACCTCCAGTAGACCACTTGCATCAGCACCCTTCCACAGTCTAATGAGCTAAGTTGTATAGAAAGGCTCTACACAAATTCAAAGGAGAAAAGTTCAGGCTAATTTGTCATCTTTACTAATTAGAAGTGATTGTTTTTCCTAGGTCTCAAATAAAGCCAATATCTTAATACAAAGATATTCTACTTTAACTAACGTCTGGGATTAGCAAGAATAGTCTCTATCAATTTCCACCACAGCATTTTAAATTGAACTTAATGGAAACACTGCACAGAACTCCTTTATCTAACAATACCTCTTAGGCAGGGACTTGAAGTGTATAAATGAATACTAACACTAGTACATAAATGATAGGACTTCAAGAGTGACAATATTGTGCAAATTATATTTAAAAACCTCTATATTTTTAATCTGGTGAGTACCATGTTCAAATGAAGTCAGTCCTGAGCATTTACATTGGGCTTGGATGGCATGGAGGTTACTTTCCTTATATCAGCCCTCATAGTGTTGAGCTTTGTGTTTGAAGATAGGATATTTTTGATAACACAACAGCATTTTGGATACTGTTGAGCATTGTACACACAGCATCAAGGCTGTTTCTCCAATCTCCATCTTCCATCAAAGGCTAGTAGGCCACATCTTGAGTATGGTGTTCAGTTTGGGGCCCCCCAGGTTAGAGGGGATGTTGAGATATTAGAGTGTGTCCAGAGGAGGGTGACGAAGTTGGTAAAAGGCTTGGAGCATAAGCCCTATGAAGAAAGATTGAAGGAATTAGGGTTGTTCAG
>WEIV01009800.1:82942-97834 GCA_013390005.1 Calyptomena viridis
AGTACTTGGTGCCCTCATTTAGTTATTGAGCTATGGTGTAAGGGTATAGGTTGGACATGATGATCTCGGAGGTCCCTTCCAACCCGGCTATTCTGTGAATCTGTGAATCTGTGTGGGCAAGAAGCTGGGATGTAACACAGCCAAGACAACTGACCAAACTGAAGAAAAGGGTATTTCATTCCATATGATGTCTTGCTCAGCAACAAAATCTGAGAAACAGAGAGGGATTCATTCGTTAAGGCATTTGTCTTCTGAAACAATATTGAGGCTGCATCCAACAAAGTGGCTGGGCTTCACTTGCTGATGGGAAGTAGAAAATACATGTTTTTAGTTTTCTCTGCTTCTGCACAGGGTCTTTGCTTTTCTTTATTGAATTGCCTTTATCTTGGCCCATGAGATTTTTAATCTTATTTTCTTCCCCATCTCTCTGAGGGAGCATCTTGGTGGACATGTAGCAGCCAGCCATGGTAAATGCACCACAGAATTTCATAAGCACAGCCCTCCCTGTTGACCAGCTATTAAACTGATTACATGAATTTTGCTGTATTGGTGATACCATCTGTCCAGTAAGGTTTAAACCAAAATGCATGGGCAAAAGGGATCTTCAGGGATCCAAAGGACATTTCACTGAGAGCAAAATTTTTTATTTTGGAAAAACTCCAACCCAGGCAATTATGTCTGAACCGCTTAAGTTCCACCTATAATTTTAACTGCATATAAAATTCTACTTTAATTCCCACCTGCATAGTTACTGTGTATTAAGGGACAAACACTTTATTTTATCCAGTGATAAATAGATTGATAAAGGAATCTTCCATAACATAATGCTATATCTTAGTTAATTAGTATTAAAATCTTGAATAAGTTCAAATGGGTAGACTACTTAGAAGCACAAAATATTCTCAAAGGCCCTGAAGAACATTGACAAAAATCTGGTTTTATATGAGTAACACTTAATTATTTTCAATCTTTCAATCTCNTCATTCGTTAAGGCATTTGTCTTCTGAAACAATATTGAGGCTGCATCCAACAAAGTGGCTGGGCTTCACTTGCTGATGGGAAGTAGAAAATACATGTTTTTAGTTTTCTCTGCTTCTGCACAGGGTCTTTGCTTTTCTTTATTGAATTGCCTTTATCTTGGCCCATGAGTTTTTTAATCTTATTTTCTTCCCCATCTCTCTGAGGGAGCATCTTGGTGGACATGTAGCAGCCAGCCATGGTAAATGCACCACAGAATTTCATAAGCACAGCCCTCCCTGTTGACCAGCTATTAAACTGATTACATGAATTTTGCTGTATTGGTGATACCATCTGTCCAGTAAGGTTTAAACCAAAATGCATGGGCAAAAGGGATCTTCAGGGATCCAAAGGACATTTCACTGAGAGCAAAATTCTTTATTTTGGAAAAACTCCAACCCAGGCAATTATGTCTGAACTGCTTAAGTTCCACCTATAATTTTAACTGCATATAAAATTCTACTTTAATTCCCACCTGCATAGTTACTGTGTATTAAGGGACAAACACTTTATTTTATCCAGTGATAAATAGATTGATAAAGGAATCTTCCATAACATAATGCTATATCTTAGTTAATTAGTATTAAAATCTTGAATAAGTTCAAATGGGTAGACTACTTAGAAGCACAAAATATTCTCAAAGGCCCTGAAGAACATTGACAAAAATCTGGTTTTATATGAGTAACACTTAATTATTTTCAATCTTTCAATCTCTATGCTAAGATGTTGTTCAGCAGTCAGCCAATATAGTGGGAGGACTCTAACAATAAGTTACTGCTACAGGAGAAGCCCTCAGAGTCAAACTGGCCCTTGCTCCATACAGAAAGCTTATGAGAGAAGCCTGACCAAGTGGAAATCCAGAGGTGCAGAGCATCCTCTGGGCTTAACCACTCAGTATAACCACACTGAAAAATGCCTGTGTTCACACCAGATGGACGGGACAAACAGTGAACTGATGCTGGGTGCCTCAGAGCAGCATAGGTATTAGGATAATACACTTATTCCATGTCCATTGCTATCAGATTTACACAGCCTTCGTTTGCAAGAACAGATAGATGAATGCTGCTTAGTCCCGCTCTTTCCTGTATTCTAACTTTGCCTGTGGGAAGATACTGCCTCACTTACATGCCATCCCATTGCTATGTCTTACCCAAGAGGTTTCATTGCCAGATGGGTATCCACTCAGCGAAGTAAAGCTTATTCCCTCTTTGAGGTACTTCTAAAACAGAAAATATCTGTGATAGTTTGAATTTCAGTCCACTACTGGAGTAACAGAAACATCTAATTTCTTACTCCAGAGTGAAAAACATCTGGAAAAATTAAATATCATTATCTGTATATCAACATATATAAATTCCAACCACACAGAGAAGAATACATGATTATGTGTTTGCATTAGAAATCGTTCAGTCTTCCAACATTTGGTGTATTTGGATTTTATTTTTCTTTATCTCAGTTACAGCAAAACCAAGAAGACAAAATTAAGGTGTCTGAAGATGGGAATACATTTCCCAGATGGATCTGTGAATTTTTCATCCTTAAATAACTTCAAGACTTGACTGGACAGGGGCAAGGTTTGAGCTTGGACCCAAGCTCCAGTTCCTTAATCCTTTTCTGGACATGGAGGTACACTAAAGGAATGAGCACAACACTAGAAAATAAAAAATATGTATACTAGGAAGGTTTGTGTAGCAATTTATAATTGTAAAAGGAGAAAAACTGCCAGCAAAACTTCGACCATAGAGAGGAGAATTTGGACTGCTGAAGGAGCTAACTACTAAGGTCTTCTAGGAAAGAGCTTTTTTAGGTATTGTTGTCTATGAATGCTGGTGACTTTTTAAGAACAAGCAGTTGGATTCTATGATCTTATGGCTCCCTTCCAATTTGAGCTATCCTATGATTCTATAATTAATGAGACTGTTCTGTAGTAGGTAACTTGGACTGTAAGACTGTTAAAACATTAATCAACAATAAATTCTTAGTTCCACACAGAATATGTGCTGCCTTTATCCCATAAAATAATCTGGGGTATAGTAGCATAGACATATGTAAAAATTACAGCTTTTCCCTGCCAATCCTTTCACCTAGACAAATCCTTCTCAAGTCATGGTATTCCAGAAGCAAATTTCAGTCATTACTGTTTCAATTTACTAAAATCAGTCATCACAACACCATGTAATTCTTCATTTTATTTTTTTTTCTGAATTTTCCTGAGATTTATCTTTTTATCTTGAGTTTAACAGTTATTCTCCGTGTGTCAGTTCCTGTACCTTCTTTTCAGACTCAGCAATAAATTCTAGTTTCCCCTCTGTATTGAAGAGTCTGTGCATTAGATTATAAGCATAGCATTACCTTATACAGGTATAGATAATTAATAAGGTATAGTTACTTTTAGTCATATCAGGCTTCCTAGGTCTTAGTGAGTTACTTTCACATACTGGTCTCATTTATCTTTTTTTCACAGCTAAATCTGTATTTGTCTCGTTTCTACTGTACTAATGTACCAGATGGTATAAAAAAATTCCCAGTTTTGTGTTCTGTCTTCCTAATATAAATTTTATTTTATTATGTTCGTTTAATTCTCTGAAGGCTATTTCCTTAATTATTTAAATGGAGTCAGTTCCTCATATTTAAACCCCAGAACAGCATTCTGTAACAAATAGTATTTATTCTGATAGCATCATTCTCTGGAGCAAATATTAGAGCAAATATTCTCTGAAGCCTCTATTTTGCAGGTCGTTCTATGATTCTATATTATCAGTTTTTATCTGATTTTATTTTTTATTTTCTATTAAGAATTATTTTCATTGCAAGTGCTTCATGCTTAGATGATTTATGAGACTAATAAGAACCTGTCTCAAAATAAGAAAAAATAATAACTGAATCAAAATAAAGTTTAAACTAGGAAAAAAAAGATATGGAAGTCTATTGAATAAAAATATAATTAAATTATATAATCCTTATGACATGAAGGCATCTAGTGCCATTGACAACAGTTGCAGAGTGGCAAGCATAGAAAAACAGACTATAAAATAATGTCATAACTTATATGACTTCAAACAAACTAGATATACTAAAATTAATCTTGAAAGACTTTAAAAAGTGCTTGCAGTAGAGATGTAAACAGTTATTTTTTAAAAAATTATGAAAAATATGTGAGATTCTAGAAAATTGTACCTGTTCCTAAAACAGAAGGAGACTATGAGTCTCATTTCTTTCTTCTTTTATGCTTAGAAATTTATGGAAAAAAAATGTGCTCATACACAGGAAATAAATTCAGTATATGCTAGTATGAATTCATCAGAAATAAACCATGTCAATACAATTTAATTTTGTACTGTGGCAGACTGGCAATTTTGGGATTTGATAGAGAATTAGGAAATATTGCATGTTGGATCCTGCAAAAGATTTTGACACAGTCATACATGGTATCTGTAAGGAAACTAAGAGAAAATAGTAGGATGCATATTCATAAATGGGTGCAAGTCTAGATTGAAATACATACCATAATATTATCAAAGGATTCTTTGCCACCTGAGGATGACCAAGGTAATGTTTTCTGCTTGTCTATCTTGAATAATAGTTACTAATTATTTTCATTAGTAATGTAGGAAATAAGTAGTCCTTTTATTTTGTAGATGACTTTTACCCCTCTATGCTTGTGAGACTGAAAACCACAAAGGATTCAAAGGATTCAAAACCATTGTGATAATTTGGAAAAAGTTGAACAAAAAATATTCAAAACAATAAATACATTTAAGTACTGTAATTAGATGTTTAAATGCTATCAAGACTTTGACAGGCAATCCCTGTGAATTTCCCAGGAGCCTACTAGATTATGATCAATTGTCAGCTAGTCTGTTGGAATGGAAACAGACCTGATTGTCACTAGGAGGTATTACTCGTGACATCACTATCAGCCAGACAGTTAAAAGAAGAGTAAAGATAGTATCCATTCTAACCTTACAAATCTATAAAGACACCTATGATGTTGAAATGAAGGTATTTTGAAAGTATGACTCAGCCATCTAACCCATATGATAGAGAGGATGAGGGGCAGAGAAATGTTGTAATCAAATATTGAGGTCATACCTGAAAGTTCTGAATATTTCAACATTGTTCAGATACAATCAGATTTCTAAAGATTTCCTATTGCTGATTATCAATTAAAGTATGGAAACTAGAGGCTAGCAACCAAATTAAGGTGATTTACTAACCTACCAATAGTTTGGCTTTATGAAATGCAAGTGAGCTCCGTATTTTAGTTTCTCATTTGTAAATGAAATAGCATTTTATGCAATGTTGCATAAAATCTAAAATAAAATCAAAGAAATGAAGGTAGAGGATGGCCTGTCAGTGATTAATACCAGACAAGATAAGGAGAGCAAAGCAAGTTTCAGGGACAGCAAAGGTTATGGTCTTGGGTTTTCATATGGCCAGCTGATGGGGGTTTTGTAGTTAACTCAGAGACTATTTCTTTATTTCTGAAGGTTTATAAAACAATGCAGTNGAAAGTTCCGTACTTTCCAAAGTGTCTGATCCCTTGGTTTCATGAACCAAGGTACACCGTTACTATCCAAACATTGTAGCCTTGACATTTCTATAGTTGATATATTACTTGGTATTGTATTCAACGTTATGGCTTTGCCAACCAATCAAGTATTTTAGGTGGGCTTTTGGGCAAGGATCCCTACCCAATGGTTTTGCTTATTTGTTATGTAAGCACCTTAGAAAAAGATATAAAAACATGTATTAAAACAATAAACTTGTTCCTGGCTTGCAACGCATACTGGAGCCTGTTTCTATATGCATTGTGATCTTGGGGACCATGCCCTAGCAACAACAATTTACTGAATCATTAGTTTCCAGTTCTCTGGATGGCTCTGTACAATACCTGTAGAGCTGGCAGATATGAAGCACAATGAAACCCCACAGGCAACCCATACCATTTTGGAGAGACAGCAAGAATATGTGGGTACATATAAAAAAACCTACTATGTGTCTCTGCCTGTGCAATTAAATATGTGTGGTTGTTATTTAATCTGATATGAAGACATTTAGATGCGTGTGTCTAGACAAAAGTATCCAGAAATATATTTGAGGTCTAAGCTTCCATCTATAGTTAGTAGAAATCTAACTGAGGGAATTGAGAGCTATTTAGCTGGACATCTGGCAGATGTCAAACCTCTGTCTAGACCCATGGAATGTATTTACCAGTCATGGGGACTGGAACGTGTAGACAGCTAAAGTTGGAAGATTTAATCCTGCACTCAGCCTGAACTCTAATCTATAATTAAATTTAACTCAAGGAAGTAGGCATGTACTGAGAAACACTACCTATCACAGAGGAGGGAAACATTTTTTCCAGACTCAAACAAAACAAAACCAAACAAAAAAAAATGAAAACAAAAACAAAAAAAAAAAGCTCAGGTGACCAACTTTAAATATACACCGACATCTAAAAGTTTAGCTAGTGTCATGACATCACTCTGCAAGACTCTAGTATAAAACCAGACAAGAATAACTAACCTGGAACAGAGTAAGGAAAGGAAGAGAGTTTATTTTGACTTAGGAAGAGAGTTTATTCACTACAATGCTGCCAATTACTGTATTGGAGTAGAACTACATTTTGGTTAAAATAGGTCACCTTAGAAAGAAGGATTCGATAAGGTATACCAACTCAATAAGAGTGATTCATACATTAAAAATTCAAGGATATGATTCCTAGAACTGATCTGTCCTCAGAAAAAGCATTTGTTATAAGTAACACTTCATTTGTGCTTTCCTCCATTTATAGTCTGAAAAAAACCCAATATTAGCTACAGGTCTTCTAAGGCTCTAGTGTTTATTCCCAGGATAAGAAAAATACCTGGAAAAGATATCAGCATACCTTCATAATTTAAAAGAAATATTCTCTTTCTGTACACTTCCAACAGTGAAAGTATATGAACTTGCCCTAATCCTGAAGTGATTTCTTCATAGTAGTAAGCCATGCTGGTAAAAATGTTGTCTCACTCTTATGGTAATATCTCAACATCTTGACTATTAGTTTAAGGACAGTTCGCGTTCAGCCAATATGGAAGGAGGATGCAATTACTAAGATCTGCCTAGTTAGGAAAATCCAACTATAACCCTCAGTATGACAAAGGAATCTGATAGTTCACTACATATTGGTTTTTAATTTGAAGCTTTTTAGAGCAAGCATGCATCTGCATTAATCTCATAGGTTGGAGATTATAACCACTTAGTCTACCCATTCCTTTCCTTTAGAGACAAGTAGCAGCCAAGGCAGATGGCTGAACCAAATAAAAATATGTTTGCAAGAAGCTGTACAGACATTTCCTAGCCCAGTACTATCCTTCAGGCTTACACTAATGACAGTATTTAACACACAGTTTAGCTGGGCGATATTTATTTCTGGACGTCTCTGGACATGTGCAAAATCATATTAAACTGGAAGCTTAGAGCTCTAATTTCTAGCAAAGTTTATTTCATTTTGAACATCAAAGCCAATTTTTGGTTGTTTATTTAACACTCATTGTTTTGCTGTACTTGCTTGATGCAATATAAAAGTTGCATCTAAGCTTTACATAAGCAAAGATTCATTGTTCACTGTTTTTGCAGAAGCAAATTAATTTTAGTGAACATTTAAAACTATTTATCTGAAGTTGGTGGATTTACTCTGTAGTTGAACTTTTAGAAGAGGATTTCTAGAATTATGGTCATCCAGATGACAGAAACTGTCTGGATGTCATGGAAATAGATAAAAGTTGACACATTTTTGCTAGACACTTGCAAGAATTCAGCAATCCTATGTGCTTTTTGGTTGACTATCTACAGTCCGGTGGATAATGATAAAACGGTTCTCTCTCAAAGACAACTTTTATAGTTAAGAACTCTTCATGAAATAATGAATTTGTAAAAATACACTTGTGTAGAAATAGGGGGTTTTCTATAGAGCTTTAAAATAAATTTTGTTTTCTTTAATTTAAAAATAAGTTGATTGAATAAATTTGTATTATTGAAGACAATATCAAACATTCATTTCTTGGGTTCAATTTAATTCTAAACTAGCAAGCACTTAACACTGTCAGCCTCTTGTGATTTTAACTGAATAAAGGTCAGATAATCAGACATCTGAAAGGACAGCTCATTTATCATCCTTTGATAAATGTGTCAGTAGCTAATCTTTAGCAGAGGATGATAACACCACACAATGAAAAGTTAATGGATTCAAAGCACTGAATTTACCACCACATGGATGTAATGACACAGTAGAGAAGAAAGTTAAATTTTATTATCTATTTTATATGAAATGATATTTGTGGCTGAAAGCATTAATTACCACAACCTAAACATTATTCTGATAAATTGTGTTCCACAGAGGACAAGAATGATCTTGATAAGAAATAGTAATTATAGAACTGATTGAAGTATTATTTCAACAATCAATTGTAGGATTTCTATCCTGTCAAGCTAATTGCTGAAGCCTCACCAGCCAAAAAAATTCTGTTAAACATTTCTTGCTACGAGTTTATATATACTATTTTAGTTGCTCGTGTTATGTTTTATATCTCTTTTATTATTAATCTAAAATCAAAATTAGTATAGTCATCCTAGACCTAAAGCTGAGATTGAGATTATAGGTGTCTGCCTTAGGTTGTATCTTGTCAGCCTTCTACAGACATTTCTGATATTCTAAGGCACCTCAAATGACCAAACACATACATTTGGAATGTTATGTATTTTTTCAAAATTTTATGAATTTTTTAAAATTAATTTTGTAAGTAATGCAGAATAAAAGAAACGATACTGCTGAAGAAGACAAGATGTAAAGACATCTGCTGCTCCAGCATAGGTCTCTTCTTCCCATGGCCTACAGGACTCTATCAGGCCCCTGCTCCAGACATAGACATCAAACATCCCACAGGATCACAGCCTCTCTTTTTCCAGCACTTATCTGCTCCAGCGTGGAGTCTTCCACTCTTCCACGGGTTTGCAGGCGAACCTTTGCTCTGTATGGTCCGCCACAGGTTGCTGGGGCCCTATTCTAGTGTTTAAGGCATCTTCTCTTTCTCCTTCTCACCTACCTTGGTGTTGATCAAACTTCTCACTCTCCTCGCCCTTAAGTGGCCATGATGTTCTGCCTTGCCTTTTTTTTTTTCCTTCTTAAATATGTTATCACGGAGGCATTACCAGCTGACCTTGGCTATCTTGGAGCTAAGAAATTCCCAGCAGCTTCTTAAAGAAGTCTCTCTCATAGCCCCCCCAGCTAATAAGAAACACTGGCTACTTAAAACCACAACACATGTAAGTTTATATAACCTGATGAACACAGAAGGCAGGTTTCTACTTCCTTTTTCCTTTAACTTCTCTCTTTCCATAAGTTTATGGCAGAATCACATGAACAGATATAGCAGATTGTTTTTTCTAGAACTCAGATTATGTCTATTATGGTTAAAACTCTTGAAGTTTATTGGTCTGCTATTCAGCCTAGAGTGCCTTAGAAACCTGAAGCAGAGCAGATGTAGAAGACCTCCAAGCAAGTATATGGTATTCCCTTGGGTTCTGTTAAGATTTACAAGTTTTGGGAAGGTCCCAGGCAGGACAAGGATGATGATAGAGGTAATATCCTACACTTCAGTAATTGAAAACACACTGAGAGAAGTCTGGAGAAATTGATCAAGGTACTTTACCACCTCACAGTCACATTTTTCCACATAAAGGAACAATCTAGACCTAGGTGGTTTATATTCTGTGTTACAGTATGAACAAACAAATTTTAGTTTTATTACTTCACTTTAAAAAGGTCAAAGAAAATGGATGCCTTATTGCATTCAATTATGCTTATTTAATTAGTTTCAAGTAACTATGTCTATCTTATCAGGCAGTTACGTCAGTATAAAGGAGAGAAGAATTTGGCTAGAGTTCATATTTAATGTTTTGCATATCTTAATAATCACTTTAATTTTCAAATATATTTTGCATTCTAATAGTTTACAAGTACATCGTGGAAATCAGAAATATCATCTCCTGGCACTATAACTTTTCAGGTATTATTTTCATAAGATAAAATAAGTTTATTGCATTCTGTGTATCAGTTTTGCAAAATCATTGTTATGATACTTGAATCAAATAGTAGAACTGGAACTTAAAAATATTTAATTCAAAAAATGACGCAGTCCTGGTCACTGCCAAGTTTCCCCACACCCAGGCTAACTCACTGAGACAGCGGCAGCCGGTATCAGGGAGAGCACAGCTCCGATACTTAATAGTGTGAACTGCACTTAAGGAACAGACCGCAGGTCCATCCTTGGGCAGGTTTAATCCCAGAAAGATGAAGAACTCATGCATCTTCGGTGGATGAAGGAAGCAGGGAGACTTAACTGGAGTGCTGCAATCCAACTTTATTGGAGTTCTGAGGCAACCATCCCTCTACAGTCAGAAAGAGCAAGCCCAGAAAAGTGAAGAACAATAGAGTACAAGAACTTTTAACTGGGGGTGGTTACATGGGAATGGACCAATGGGAAACTGGGATGGGAAGAGCTAGGGAAGGATTGACAAGCATGGACAACCGATAGGAGTAAGGGGAGGAATAGGGAAGGTCACATGCACCTATGATCTGTCGAGTATTAGGGGATTTCCCAGGAGGGGTCTAATAACTGACAGTGAAGGTGCTAGAACAAAAGGTGTGACTTAGGTGATTGATAGAGAAAGGACTGGAAGAAGGGGTGGAGTTGGGGGGGGGTTTAGGGGATTTATATAATAAGGGGTGTATACACTTAACAGAAGAAACCATTACAGAATGGGGTGGAACAAACTATTAGGAAGAGGTAGATAAACTTAAAAATGCACCACCACAAAGAAACAATTGAAAAAAAGAAAATATATTGATCAACAATTTTTTTCCTACCAGGTACCTTAAGTCAAGCCTTTGACGTGTGTAGAAAAGAAGGCTTGATACCACTTATGGTAAATTCAGTAATACCAGTGATTAAAAGTATTTTTTTTCAGTGGCATGTTTTATTATTTAAGCATCAACATTTCAAACACTTGGCCAAGTCAAAATAATAAAGTTCCATAATTTTGCAATAAAAATTTACATGAAAATTTGTACCAAATGCCTAAAGCTACTAAGACTAAATGGACAGCATTGGAGTTAAGAAATAATACAGTAAAAGCTAACAAATAGTTCGTAATCACATAAATACTCTTTATATGGCTTTTGAAGAGCAAAACAAAATGCTTGCACAATGGATTTTTCTTCTTTCATGAATATTATACAGTTAGACAATTTTTTTTTCTCTATCTCAAATATTAATTAAGTAAATAGGCAATTTTCTTATAAATTGCTCTTGGATAATAAGTTAATAATATATCATTCAGCTGGGAATAGTTTTGTGTTATAATGACTGAATATTAATTCTGAGTATTATCCTTATGATCAAATCTGCTTACAAGATAATCATGTATGAACGTACAGTTATTATTTTTATTAATTGATGATAAAGATAGGACTTCAGGGATATGAAAAAGACATTGAATTTATGACATACAAAATTAAATGAAGTAATTAAAAATCTTGATGATAAATATATTAAAGAATCAAAGCACATGAAAACATACAGAAAACACAAAAATTAGATTGATGGAAACTTACGTGCTTGCTTCAATGGTTTTGCTTTCTAGATGGCATTATATGAAAGTTCACAAACATGGTGGTGAGAGACTGTGCTGGGAAAACTGCAAAATGAAGAAAGCTTTTTAACACTCAAAGTAGAAACAGGAAGAATAGCTTTAGTGGTACTGCCCTGAAAACAGTCAATTCAGTATGAACATCAGACAGAAAATGAGTCTTCATATTGAAAATTTGGCTAAAATTTTAGATAGGATATATTGTAAGGGCAAAAGTGTCCAAAATGAAACTTAAAAATTATGAGCCTATGAACTTTAAACAAAGAGTTAGAAATGTTAGAAAACATATTTCTATGTTCAGCCACAGTGCTGGGCACTTCAAAGTTTTATTTCTATTCCTTTACATACTTCTCATACTCCACACAGGAAGTCTATTATTAAATTTTACAAAAGTTTCTCATGAAAAGTACTGATAGGTCTTTAAGTAATTCTTAACGACATGATTCTATGTGCATAACATGAAATCCAAGCAAAGGATCAAATTCTCTTTCTATCACTATAGTCTCAAAACTTTTAAATATATGAGTATTGCTGCCTCACAAGCAATTACTTTAATCTTGCTTTAAGATACAGTTAGTAACATATCCAGGATGGCTTTACAGATGATTGGTCAGATCTGTCATTTAAAAAGTTTAAGAGATTCTGCATCCACTCATGTATAATATTCTACTAAACCAAAGTATATTGAAATCTTTGTCTTTTACTAGATCTATGATCTACCTATCTATCACTAGAACTGTCAATGATCATCAAAAATGCAGGATAAAAAAGAAAAAAAAAGAGACAGAAAATCAGAGGGGTTTAAAATTATGCATTGTCTTATATGGGAGGTGCCAAGTGCAAGCTTTTACTTTGTTTTTATGGATTTTATATCACCATAGGGCTTCAGTCTGGCTCAGAGCCAAGGGATCTTTATAATCATGATGTTTCTCATTCACTGAAGAAAACGGATGTTTCCAAAGTTCTTTTAAGCAAATAGGTCTGGGATTAGATAATAATAGGAACAGTGGGATAATATTAAAATGAAGAAAGCTGCTAAGAGGTGTTTGTGAGAGACCTGGAAAACATACCATATTTTATGGTTCTCTGTTTTTTTCAACAATAAACAAAGTATAAAGAGTAAATTTACACTGACTTGTTTCAGCTGGATTCTCTCATATTATCACTGTCATTAGTGTTATTGTTATTATTAATATTACTTCTTCTGTTATTGTTCTGCATATAATGTACAGCAAGATGAAAAATCTGAGAGGTTTGGAGATATACAAAATAAAATCTCAGACCATATTGTCTTTGAAAATAATACATATCACCTGTGAATTTATGAAGTGAATAAATTACAAAGCCGTAGAGAAAGGAGCTAGCCTGCTAGCTTAAAGTCGTATTACTCTCTCCACATCTGCCTTGAAAATGATATTTAAAAAAATAATCTCTGTATCAAATTTATCTTCAGCTCTTGGTGTTGAACTTACTCTGTCTCTGCGACAACGTTTACTGTAGACAGCAATGGGAAAACCAGGGCTTTTTATTTACTTTTTTTTTGACATTTCTGAATTCGGAATTCCTACCATAGTGTTAAAAGGATATATTTCTGTTTTCCAGTTTTTCTGTCTTCAGCTATTCTGGTTTTGGATAATTTTTCTTACTGTTTTCAGTTTTTATTTGACTCTCTGCTCCTCTTAGTCTACCTTGGATGGCTTTTTGAATTCTGTGGAACTGAAATTGCAGTTTGAAGTTTTCCAAGAGCTTTTCTATCTTTTTCCGAATCTTATCTATTTGGCTCTGAATCTCAGAATCCCAAAGGAAACTTTGTAGTTCATCCTGTTCAATCTACCTGTTCAAGCAGGGTCACCTAGAGCCAGCCAACTCCTCAGGTACGCATTGATGCATTTCATTAGGATGCATGGATTTAGGTGTGCCAAATTAAGTATTTCTTCATCTCATCCTCTTCCACCAAGAATAAATCTTCCTTGCTCCAGAATTTCCCCTCATCTTCATGTCCTTGGATTTAAAAAAAAAAATTTACATAGTGGGATTGAGTGCACTCTCAGGGAGTTATTGGATAACACCAAGTTGAATGTTCTAGTTGATTCTGTTGGGGAAAGAGGTGCCATCCAGAAGGATCTTGACAGACTTGAAGAGCAGACTGTGAAAATGAAATGAAGTTAAAACAGGCGTAGTTCAAGGTCCTGCATCTGGGTTAGGGCAATCCTCAGTGTCAGTACAGAATGGGGAAAGAATCAATTGAGAGCAGTCCTGTGAAGAAGGACTTCAGGACACAGCTGAATGAAAAATGGTACATGAGCTGGNAGTTTATTATAATGTTGGTGAGGCGCTGTATAAGGTTGCCCAGAGAATTTTTGTATGCCCTGTCCCTTGAAGTGTTCAAGGCCAGGCTTGATTTGGCTTTGTGAAAGAGGGCCTATGGAAGGTGTCCCTGCCCACGACAGGAATTGTAATGAGATGATATTTAAGGTCCCTTCCAACACAAACCATTTGATGAAATTCTATGTCTTATGAAAGAACACTGCAAGACAAAGTAAGTTGAAACATTCTGATTCCTCACAGGTGAAGGAAGCATAGAGCTGTTGTCTCTTCCTTCTTGGGAATATCTCAGGAGTAGGCTGTTTTATGGTGAGAAGGTAACACTTTCTATCACAGTGCTTTTTCTTGATAGAAAATTATGGCACACATGCTGCTATTGAGTTTGGGTTTGATGTAATTTAAGCATGATTTGCCTTNTAGAGTACTTTATGCTCTCTCATACATACTCTGCAGCCCCCAACAAAAGGAAGTAGACTCATTGGAGGATGTCCAGGGGGCCACAAAGATGGTCAAAGGAATATGACAGCTTTCCTATGAAGACAGACTGAGGGAGTTGCATTTGGTCAGCCTGGAGTAGAGAAGGNGTAATTTCCACATAACAGTCAGAGGAATGCAAGGAGCTATCTTTGGCAGGAATTAAAGCCTAAAATTGTATGCAATGGGATCCAGAAGAAGCTTTGCTTTTGTGAAGGCCAGTCACAATCAGACTTTCAACTGACTTAATTATAGGTTTTCATTCCTTTTACTCCTGGACTTTGATGTTCACAAGTCCTTTACATTGCATTTTTTCATTTATCAGTACTTTTGTGACTCTAAATTTAAGGACTTATTTTGTACTTATTTCTACTCTGGACT
>WEIV01009800.1:103195-139089 GCA_013390005.1 Calyptomena viridis
TTATTGGAAAAAAATTAATTGCTTCTTCTCCAACTCGAGTCTTCTTTGTCCATAATGATAATTGCTGAATGATCTCTCTGTACTCATCTCAACCCATGAGCGTTTCCTTCACATTTTCTCCTTCTTTCGTGTTGAGGACGTAGAGTGACAGAATGACTTGGTGGGCATCTGGTGGCCAACAAAGCTTAACACATCACACCTATCTTCTCTGAACCTTCTTCCATTACAGATATTTATTGATTGGTCACACAAATAAAATGGAGATCGATAATCATTCCATGATGTCCCGCATAATAATGTCTGTAACTAGAAGATAGTTTGGCAGTGACTGCTCCTACTCTGTTAGTAGTATATTTTTGTTAGAAAATGCACATAAAGAGATGCAGTAGATAGTAAAGTATAAACCTAAAAATCTCTCCTGCTCAGAAATAGTTGTTTCTGTCANTACATTTGCAACTCAGATGTTTGGCTGGGCCTTGATAAATTTTGCTTGTAATTCCTTCACATTAAACCAGCTGGGGTTCTGCTTAGCAATAAATCTTAGAAATTATTAATTTTCACAGGTTACCTCTCTGTGTCATGATTATATTCTATAAGTGTTATCTACTATGATATTTTCAGTTAATTATTTGGAAACAATATTAAAGTTTACATTCTTGATAGCTTTCAAGAGATGAGATAGCGATTTCCATTGGTGAGTATACACACAACAACAGACACATGGAAGTATCAGCCAATAGTTTAGACAATAACCATAACAATCATCAGCCCACACAAGACATATAATTTATTTTAAAATACAAGAACTTTTAAGATATTTTTGCATTTAAAAAACATTAAAAGTCATAAAAGAGGTAGCAAAGTCAGTTCTGTCAAATGTATACTACTCCAGTTAAATTTATTTGACACTTCATAAGAGTATGAGGCTATTCCAAATTGGATAAAGTGTAAATGAGTCTGTGCTAATTTTTTATGTATAATGTGTATGATGGGGTTTTTTTTTGCATATGAAAACTATTTGTGCATCTATCTTAGCATGTTTCCTCACTCATGCAAATAAATGTATGTAGGCATAAATAGATCCTTATGATTCCTCTTCCCTACAGTCCCCTGTTGAAGTTTTAGAAGTTCTTCAATAATTTAGATTTTGATAACAAAAACAATGGACCAATATTAATGTTAGCAATGTGCACAGCCTAGTTCGGTGAAATGATTATCTTTATCAAAGGTCATTGTGTTTTGATTTGTACTCAAAGTGTTTTTTCCTAAACCTAAAATAAAAAATATTTTATTTCCAAACTTCGTTCATGGAAGGGTGAAGAGTTAGTAAGGCTCTTTAACATTAGCCAGCATCAGTTCAATCATATATGCAAAAGACTTTTGCAAACTGGTTGAGGAGTACCACAAAGCTACTTTAAAATGTCATTCCACAAATGCCGTAGTGTTCATGTTAGAATAAATTTTATTGTCTTTTTGTAGGTATACACCAGAGAGTTTTAATGTTTCTGTATAGCTCTTTATTTCATTAGTTTTCATGCAAGAAGCTTTCATTTTCATTAAATTGTCTGCTTTTAGATTTCTCTTCTTTCAATAGATCATTTTGTTTCATGAAATGGAACTGGAGCATAGCATAGTAGTTATCCTCTACAACAAAACTTCTGGAAAAGAACCTCATCAAATAACAAACAACCACTCCCCAGGAAAAAGAGACTGTTAAGAAGGGAAGTGATTGATAACCTCTCCAAAGAGAAGTACAAGGGTGTTTCACACAGAATCAACTTGCCCAGATTAGATTTTTACAAGCAAAATGGGTTTATCCTTATAAAAATATCTTGGGATGTGTTAATGAACATTAGGTACCAGGGCATTGATACCAATTTCTAAAGCAATTTTTACCTGTCAAACACAGTTGTCATCTTAATAAAACATGATACTACTGCTTTCTGGGAAAGCAAATCATTGTGTTTGCAATGTACAGACAGGTTATTCTGATGTGAAACAACGAATAGAACAGTTCTCTGCAAAGAAACTCATACTGATTAAAAGTCCTGCCTTTACCAGCTCTTATGGCCAAACTATATTGTATGGAAATATTTCCACAACCTTTAGAAATTCAGATCAAATTAAGACCAATATACTGCTACATAAAATATTACAAGAGGCAAGAAAGATATCACACACCTTATTTGTGATTTTATTAAACCAAACAACTATTTTAACAACAGTTAAAGTAATTAAATACTGTACTAATTATAGGAATTAGGGGTGATAGCATTACTTACTATAATGTTTCCTAATATTTCCAAGGGTAACACTTTTTTTCTACCTGTCTTATGGCAGCCAAAATTAGCTAAATTGTAATCATCTGAGTGCTCTGTTTCTAAACATGTTTGTCAGCCAAAAAAAAAAAAANAAAAAAAAAAAAAAAGAAAAACAAACCCAAAAAAATCAAGTACAAATATGCTACACATTTCTCTGAAAAATGCTGAAGGAGGATATCTGAATTTTTATCCATGTTCAAGAAATGTAGATACTTCTTGAAAGATCTTTCACCCTATGCTTTCAATTATAGAGATGAAATTAATTTGACAGACAATATGGACTTTTGCCATGTTTGTAAAAAACCCACAGTTTAGCCAAATTGTATATTTTTAAAAAAGTTTGCAATGCATACATATTCAATTGAAAAGCAAAATTTCACAGCTCCATTCCCTAAGCATTCCATCTGACCTGAGCATTCTCTGTCCAGGCCTCAGCAAATATTCCTGCATCATGGTATCCCTATGTCTCAGAATTATTAGCAAGAGAATTGTTCCTCTTGAACCAGCTGACAAGTCTGTATTTGTGTTGAGGCAGCAAGAGAAATTGGATAGAGGAGATGAGGTTGCAAACTATCCTATTGGAATTCAATCATGAGAAAAGACATTTTTACAGCTAGATGACTAGACAGAGATTAGAAGGGGCATAGGAGGTTCGGTTTCAAGCAAAACACATAACATGGTGTAAATTGAGCCTTATTAAAACAGAGGCAGGATTCTGGTATCTAATTTTGGGAGAGCTGTTCAGGAATCTATGATTAGAAGTGAAGGGAAATTAGGAGTGTGTGGAAAGGCCAGACAAATATGCATGGACATAATCTGGTAAGAAACCACAGTATTGTCACAGACCTGAGGTGGTTTCTGCAAGATAAAAGGATTAATATGTTGTAAAAAAAAGAAGCAAGATTAGATGTGAAGTCAGAAAAGAAGCTAGAAGTGAAGCTTTTATTAGAAAGCATTTGAGCACTAATGGAAAGACACAAGTGAAGGTCAGAAGGCAACAAACAAGCCAGTCTGAATGAAGAACTGTGAGGAGAGGAAGTGGAATTTAATGGGCAAGATGTCAGCAAGACAGCCTTTAGCAACATGCAGAATTTTTATCCAGCAAGGAAAGAGATAAATTATGTGAGGAACTATGTATGATATTTAATAGCTTTTTTTGATTGGAAGCTTATGTAAATTCTAGAACAAACACAGCAATAATAAGTACAACTACAGTTTAATAACATTCAACTTTGGGACAAAACAGCACGTAATTACTAGCAACCATGGCAATAAGATAATTACATGAATGGCAGTAGAAAATGTAAGCATACTGATCTTATAAAATAAGTAATTATGTGATGTCAGTGGTATTGCATTAATGCTATTAACTCAACATCATGCTATCATTAAAATATCAGCAGAATAGCGTTATGGGCGCGGCAGGCAGTCAACCCCAAATCCCTGAGTTCTCACAATATGCTTAAGTTAACATGTTGTCATGGTTTGGGACAAATATATTCAGAGAGATAAATATTCTCTGATAAAAAGGAGACTGCAGCTCCCCCTCCCCCACGGTGGGAAGAGAGAACCTGGAAGATTCAGAGTCCTTTTGTTGATATGATCTCCTTATTCCTTTTTCACCGAGGAGAAAATGTGGGGGGACCCCCCCAAGCCAGGCTGGTGAAAGGGTCTCCCAGTGAGGTTCCAATATTCTAATGTCCCCAACAAGTCCAGAAGAGAAGAAGAGAAACCAAAGTNTCCTGTCTTGAACTGTAGAGTTCACATTCATTGTACAGGTAAACCAGTAACATCTGCTGAACTGGG
Source organism: Calyptomena viridis (assembly GCA_013390005.1). NCBI lineage: Eukaryota > Metazoa > Chordata > Aves > Passeriformes > Eurylaimidae > Calyptomena > Calyptomena viridis. The sequence continues at coordinate 107,323 of WEIV01009800.1, forward strand.
AAGGTGGCTTGGAAAATGTTCTCTACAACAGTTGACCATCAGCTAGTGATATCTGCAGTGTTGGTCCTCTTGACATCAAAAATTTCAGATTAGTCTTTTACTCTGTCTGTTATCCCTTCAAAAGACTGATCATGTTATTCTGTTCTTTATTTCCCCAGTTTTGAAGTCTGATTGTTACTTTGCTGAGTTTGTTTCTCAGTCTGGGGATAACTGATTGCTGTGTCCTTGGTCATAATATCCTCTTCCTGAGAATGATCCTCTGAGGAGTTAGGTCTTCAAAACTAATCAGATATTACCATTTCTTCCTTCTACATCTGACAATCACACCATTATCCCACTGCTTTTGATATGTTCTACTTACCGTGTTAGCTCAGCAGTGCATTAATCCAATTGTAGTCCACAGATACTCCACTATCTATAACTTAGGTGTAACCAACATTTCAATTAGTCCATACCTATGCAATACCAAATACATTTGTATTAGTAAATGCCATGCCAAGGCTTATCTTGATTTCATTGGTCACCTTTCACCTGCTATTGTGGTCAGCCACATGCTCATCTGAGATGAGCAGTTCAATTTTCCACAATAGCAATATACTTTAAGGTCTATTGTACTAGCCACAATCAGCAACTTCCTTCCCTTACATAGATTTCAAGCCTTTTCAGTATTCTTAAATTTCTTGTTAAACATGCAGTAAGGAGCTGGAAACAGTAGGAAATATTATTGTGGAATCCGAAAGAAAAAAAAATGCATGTACTGACCCATTTAGGAGAATCACAGAATGGGTAAGGTTGGAAGGGACCACTGGAGTTATTTTAGTCCAACCTCCTTGATTGAGCAGAGTCCCCTAGAGCATGGATCTTTGCTGGCAAAATCTTCTAGAAAATATTGTGGAATTCATGATTGCTGTGTGAAATTAATCTTGGGGCAACAATTGTATTACACTTTACAAAAAGGATGAAAATTTCTTGTAACTGCAAAAAAATCCTGTTGCCCATATGACAGAAGTCTGTGAGCTGATAATATTTAGGGTTGATAGAGTAGTGTGTAACTGTTTTTCAAACAATTATCTGCAAATAAAATATTATTAAAATATTACTTATAAATGCATTTTCTTAAACTCATGAATTTTGGCTAATTTTTTTTTCAGAGACAGCTGGTGACTGTCAAAATAAAAAAAAAATAAAGAAAAAATTGATTTGTTTGGCCAAGACACTTCCCCGTAATTCTTTGACAGTTTTGCAGGTTTTCAGCATCTCATTTTGGGTTTTGTTTTCTTGTTTGTTTGCATTTTCCCAGTGTAGTGGTTTAAGCCCAACTGGAAACAGAATGCTCAGATGTAACACTGTGTATTCTCCATTACAGTAAAGTTTACTTTAAGTGGTAACTCACACACTTATGCTTTATCATACTGTATTTATTTGCTGTTCTGTTTTTCCCATAAACCTAATAATCAGTTATATGTCCTATTTTATAGTGAATACAGAATTTCTAATGCTGTTCAGAAATCATAATTTTTACTCCTTCTGACTAGAATTCATACTGGTTCTGAAAGTACTGTAAACAGCTGTGAAGCAATTAATAATGCCCCCAATGTTGGCATAATGAGTGTTTTTGGGGGTTCAATGATCAATATAATCTGACACAAGAAGAACATAAATTCTCTGCCTCAGGGATAAAGAAGGCCCTCAACATATGTGAAAACTGAATTCTAAATTCAAATGGGATGAAGACCGGCTTATACCCTAGGGTCTAGAATATCTCACCAAGGAAAAACAGACAGTAATAATTAGAACACTTAGAAACATGTTTACAAGAAATGACTGCATTCGTCAAGAGAATATTCTGGTCTTTGATTTTAGAGTCCAGTGGTGGAACTAAAACAAAATGCTTGTACCATGTCCCTACTGAAATGAACAGATGGTCTTGTGCTCTTGTGCTATGAATACTTTTTCTCATGTACACTTCAACAGAAACCCCCTCTCTCCTTATTCCCCTGAAAAAAAAAATACTGGGGGTGGGGATAGGGACGTGTGGGCAGGGGAAAAGGAGAAAAAGAAAAGACTGTAAAACATGAATGATATCGAAAATCTATGAAATCTTTAGTAGTCAACTTTTTAGCTGATGAATTGTTAGGCTATAAATCACCAAAGTTTATTATAAGTTCAGTTTACTAGTCATAGATCACATTTATTGTGAATAATTACTGGAAAATAAACTTGGACAGGAAATAGTCTTATTCTCGGGCACACAGAATGTCACCTTACTGTTGCCCATCATTACAAAATGCAACTAAACTATAATAAGACATAGCTGTGCAACAAACGTTACAGTCTATAGCAGCATCAATCAGGCATCCTTTCTCCCTATTTTTATACTTTCTATTTCATACTTTTCAAGATTTCTTTCCTCTTTTTCAAGTTTTTCACTCTTCCAATGTTCTTTTACTATCATATACAGGGAACTCAATTTTCTGCAACTTTCCTCATTACTTTTCCCAGTTCTTTTCTTCTCCTTAACCTTTCTCTCACTATGTTGCTAAGACATAGAGCTTCTTGATTTTCTACAAGGCTTTTACTACTGTGTTGTACCAAAAAGATTACTTGGTGGTCTTCTGTAAAGATTTTTGTTCAATCTTTTTTGAAAATCTAGTGAGAACTAGAATTTTAAATATATTGAAAGATCTGTGATGAAGTTACTATTTGCTCTATCCCTACAAAAGCCATCCCATCGGAGTAGGAAAAGCTGAGAAAGTATGGACCAAGGTATCTTATATCAAGTTAGCATCCCAAACGTTAACGTTATAATATTGCCCTTCCTGCTTTGTATGAAGGACTTCTGGGTGAATTTTATGACTACAGACTTACTGATTGGAACTAGAAAATCTCTTCATATCATATTTTAAAAGAAAATTCTAATCTGAAATGTTCTTGAGGAAAAGAAAAATCCACTAACAATAAGATTTGCTTTATATTGTTCTCTAAACAAATCATTCATTTTGATCTTTCAAGTAATGCAGTTGACATATAATTAAGGAGACATTTTCTGTAATACTAGACTAGACAGTGAGTAACATTTTAGGATTTTGTGAGCAATCTTTCAGAATTTTGTGAGCATTATATTAGTGACTTAATCTTCATGTGCTCTCTGGCTTTGTTTGGTATAGTGTAATCATATGAATTTATTTGTAGTTTCATTGACATTATGCCAGAAAAGGATACTGGATTATCTAATGCGACCCCCTGTATACTACAGACCTAATTATGTGAATTTAACTAAGGCATAGCTTCCTTAATGACATTCTAACTGGACTTCAGCTTCTCAAGAGATGAGGATTTCAGTATTTTTTTAATTTCAAAAGAAAAACATGTTCTTCATTAACATATATAAATTCTTTATAACTGGAATATTATTTTTTTACTTTAACACAAAACATATTGCATGTTATAGCCATGCCTTACACACCCTCAAAAAAAACCCCAAACAACCCAAATCTGCAATTTAGGATACTCACTTGACAAGACTGGCTACTAAAGCAGATAATGGGTAATTCAGCCTGTCTGTGTATTCTTTAAAAAGAGCATAAGGACACAAACCATAATTTATGCATCTTGTCTCTGTGTTATGAATGGTTTTCCACTGTTCTTCCATGTTGTTAATTTTCAGATATTTCAGTTTCCAGTATCAATCCAGAATTAATATCCATGAAAAATCCCTCATTCTTTTCATTCATTTATAGGAATGAAAAATTGTACACTTAAACAATGCATGTATAATCAATCAGCCCTAAATCTTTCTGAAGCTGCGAGAACCTTGCCAGACCATAGACCAGTAAGGAATTCCATCATGCTTTGTTGGTCCATCTTACTGGACATACTGTAAAAGTTCAAAAGATGGGATAACAACAAGCTGTACCAACTGCATTTCTTGCATCTTGGGTTTCTTCCTTCTCAGTCATTACAGTAACAGTGCCTTTAATCACACAGATTGAATGGGTAGGTCAGCTTGTCAAAAAACCCCTAAAACTCAAACAGTTGTTCTAGTCAGGTGGAGAAAATGTACCCATAATTCCCACACACAACTTAGGGGAAAATTCTGGAAATGAACAAAGCTTCAGAGTCCAAGCCATTATCCATACCTTCCTAAAGTGTGCAAGGACCTAAACTTGAAAAAAGCCAGCATTCTTTATTATTAAACTAGTTTTCTACACTTTCAATATATTTTTCTATGTCCAAATTTGCACAGTGCTAACCACTGCATTTCAATAAAAAGTAGAAGCTAGAAATGATAACCTGTCTTTAGCTGTACTTAGTTGCTTATTTGTCTCATTTAGTTTCAGCCAAAGAATGTGAAAACAGAGAAAAATGGTGCAGCATTTGCAAAAAGAACAAATTACTCCCTTTCAGTTTTCAGTTGTTTCCTGTTTACTTGAATACTTACTTTCCCCAAACCAGAAGTGTCAAAAATTATCAAACTAATGGAATCATAGTGAGAAAATGCAAAGAGGTACTTCAGGCAACAGAATTTTGTATCTCAAACTGCTGGAAAGTGCTGACAGTGTCATCTAACTAGAGGCTAAGGTCTCGACCAAAAAAAGTACTTAGTCACTGCTTACTGCATTGCCTCATCAGTAATGCTCCTATTCATCTTACCTAGCCCCAGATATCTGCAGAACAAACATCTACATGACCTAAACTGTGTCCTTTATGGGCACTGGAGTAAAACAATCATTTACAGGATGCATTTTGTCTCATCCTAACGCATGCTAAAAATGGGGGAGAGGAATTGTGCTATAGAAGTGTCAACCCATTTTTAGTGACTAATGTGAAAATTGGAATTAGATCATATTAGGTCATACATTGTTGGCATGATGAATATTTAAAAAAACACACCTTAGTAACTATAAATTGGACATGTTTTTTCTTATACAATACAGGGACACAAAGATGACTCATAACAGTATCAACAGACAGTTGAGTATTGCATCATCTGAACCTTCCTAAATTAACGATTAGGAAACATTTGCAGTACTGTAGCAATGAAACTGGACCTTTTCTTGAAGATTAAAAAAGATTGGTGCTTCCTTTTATAAATATACTAAGCTTATATATACTAAGCTATTAAAGAATGTTCAAAGGAGGAAGATGAACATGGTGAAGGGACATTAGGGGAAGCTGTATGAGGAGTGTCTGAGATCACTTGGTCTGTTCTGCCAGGAGGAGAGGAGATTGAGGGGAGACCTCATTGCAGTTACAACTTCCTCATAAGGGGAAGAGAAGGGGCAGGCACTTATCTCTTCTCCATGGTGAAAGAATGGCCTGAAGTTGCATCAGGGGAGGTTTAGGTTGGATATGAGAAAAAGTTTCTTCACCCAGAGGGTGGTTGGGCACTGGAACAGGTTCCCCAGGAAAGCAGTCACAATGCCAAGCCTTACAGAGTTCAAGAAGCCTTTGGATGATACTCTCAGGGACCTGGTGTGACTCTTGGGGATGGTCCTGTGCAGGTCTAAGGGTTGGATTTGATGATCCTTGTTGGTCCCTCCCAACTCAGCATATTCTGTGATATTGGGTAACTTAACTTTGCTTATAAATGTATTTTGTATGTTTGTGGTTTTCCTTTTTGAAACACCAGTAACTTTGTAAAGGTCCACTGGATCATTCAAACTGAAAGACAAGTTTGTGCAATGAATTCTTTGTGCATTGAGATATCATAAAGTTTATTCGAAAATATACATAATAATTTCTGTACAATTAGTTTTAATGGTCAATGAGAGAGGGAAACAGAGACTTTCACAAGGCATTTGGGTCTATTTACTCTACAAAAAATAGTAAAAACTATAGAGATGGTGTTTCTTTCAAGGTTATGAGTCATATTTGAAGTTTTCTATTCCACAAATGTATTTCTATTTTCACCTTATCAACTGACTGAAACTTGTTCATTCTCTTGTCCTTTCAGACTGCACAAATGCACATATATTTCTCTAGGATAATATAAGCTTTCAGATTATGTAAAGCAATTATTGTAGCTTTTCATGAAATCCTCTATCCATCTGTATTATAATTAATGAACCAGAATTGCATTTTTCTCGGTTCTAGATTGTCTACTAATCAAGAATTTGCCACAGGGAACATAAATACCTGTACTGAGTAGACACAAGGAGTAAAACACTGATACAAAACATCTAATAAAAATCTGCATATAACGAAAATAATTTCTGAAGAAAATTTTGAACCTCACTGACAAGTAACTACCATTGTGCAGGAAAGTATAGCATTGAACTAAATGTTGTAACTTGATTTTGCTTTTTCTTCTTTTTAATGTCTTTGTCTATAAAACTGTTTCAAGTTTAATTTCTTTTCTAAACCATAGGAAACTGAGCTCTGATTCAAGATTCTGTAGTTAGGAAAGAAACATTATTATGTTCAAAAGCTTTTCCATATTAAATGCACCTTTATTTTTTTCCCCCCAAAAAATATTATAACATCTTTATTTTTACCAATAAAGAAACTAAGGAATAGATGTGCCCCAAATGAAACTGAATTGATGATGGGATTAGGAGTAAAATCCATCATCCTGTCCCTGTAGAGATATCTCCTCTATCGAAAAAGTATCCCTTTCCCACCTCGGCTGTTCACAGGCAAGAGTGACTACTGGCTGTGTTGTGTGCCTCTTTGATGATGTTCACAGAAGTGTTAGACACGGAAAGAACCACAGGAAGGCAGCAGATGGTATTGTCTAGGGATGGAGTTGTAATTTATTCTCTTCCATTTACTACCATACATGCATTTAAATAATAAAAAATGTAATGAAAAAGCAGTAGTTTCAGTGATGACTTGTGGCATAATTATAAGCTTGTGTTCAGAGTTTTTGAATTAATTATCCTGTCAGTGAGGGTCTAAAAGAAAAAAACTAAAGTCCCAGCTATAATTTTCAACAGATTATTTTCAGAAAAATTACATGTAAGAAGTTGCTATATACTATTATATCATTCATGCTAGAAAATGAGAGACTTTAGAATTCTTAGATTGTCCCAAATTTTTTTTTTATTTATTTAATTTTAAGAGTGTTCTTGTCCTAAACATTTCACACCTCAGGCATTCACCTGAAGTCCTGATGCTGTGAGCCTTCAGTCTTATCGACAGTAATTGTGAAGATGTTTTTTAAATGTCTGTATGGTAGTTTAAGGTTTTCTGCTGACTCATAGTCACAACTGAGAAACACTAATGTACCCTGCCACCTCAGCTACTCAGACTCACCCGTCATCTCTGGTCTCTTGGCTTGTCCCATACCTCAAAGTGCCTGTTGTCATTCTGTCTGAAGGACTGACTGCAGCAAAGGAGGATATTTGTGAACAATTTGCTTATGTGAATTTAGAAAAACAAACAAATCTTTAGGGGGAATTAACATATTTTCCTTAGTTACATTATTAGAACCACCAAGTATAAAAATAAAAATTAAGTTGCTTATTAATGTTCTTAGGTGATCATGGCTTAGTAAAGGCAACACTTTTGCACCTAACAGTTGAACTGAATGATCTTGGAGGTTTTTTCAACCTAAATGTTGTCATGATTCTATCTGGAAAATTCATTTCTGGTTTTCAAGGCAGTCTGGAAAAGGAAATAATATAATATATTATGCATTATAATATGCAAATTTCCATGTAGGCTCTTGTCTTCAGTAAGTCTTTCAGAGAACACAATAAGAACAATACAACCGCATTTTTCAGAATAGCTGTTCAGAAGGATTAAAGTCCACAAAAGCACCAGCAACTCTTTCTTTTCTTTTCTTTTCTNTAGTTTCTACCACTACCTTCAAACCAATCACTGTATTTAGCATTTTGATTCAAAATGATATATTTCTTGTATATAACAGGAATAAATACACAGCAGAAAAGTTATATTCAAACACTGATGAACTTGAGGCCAACAGATTAATGGACTGTCATCAGAACAACCACTATTCCATCCTGAAGAACTTAAAATGCAATTATCAGAAGAAATGATGATTATTTACACATCAGGTACCTTATTAAACATCAGATTTGATATGCATCTTTTTTCACCTCTCTAACTTTTATTGACCCTGAACATTTTCTTTTCTTGATATTTTAATACCTCTGTATTTAAATTACATTGGACTTTTCATCTTCTTCGATCCTCATAATAATGCCTCAGCTTCTTGTGGTTCATAATAGGTATGTAATCATGTGCCTAATTCCATTTCAAATATCTTGCATTTATGCCTAGAACAAAAATGAAGAGTTCAATTTTTATAATATAAATTAAAATACGTTCAACCTATTCACATATTTAAGGATCCAGAAATTCTTCTCTTTCACCTAATTTTTTTTTCTGTAAACTACTTTTCATGATTTACACTTAAGAAGATTTTATGCTTTTCTGCTCATGTATAAAATTTTGAAATTAACAAGATGAGGAATTTTTCATAGAAAATTCTATTGCTCTGCTTAGTTGCTCTGAGTTAATTTTATTGTTTTAGTTTCAATTCTGCTCCCAAATTCCTACACGTTTATTCCTTAGAAATTACCTGAGGCTGTAAGGTTTAAGCTATTTGACCAATTCTTTGCCTTGCAGACCTCCATCCATTTCTGATATATCTGAGATAGCTCACTTCCTGGTCTTGTTTATTTAGAACATTTGATAAATTGCAATATTTTTTCCATTAAAGGCTATAATATTTTGTCAATTCAGATTTTGGTTCTTTTTATTTTTTCCTCACAAAAAATCCCATTTTTTCTATTAGAATTTCTTGACATGAAAATAAAGCATTAAGCATTCTCAAACTTCTCCAGGGAAAACTTTGGTCTACTTGAGTTTAGCCTTGTTATCTGTCAATCACTCTATCTGCTTTTGTTTTATGTACAGTAATACACTGGAGAATGAATCTCAGAGTGCCATGCATAATAGCTATTAGTTAACAAGAAAAAGCTAATCTCAGCTGATGAATTTTCACCTTTGTTTTATGTCTACTTAAAGAGTTTCTAATAACCTCAGGGACTAAGTGTTATTGCTTCAGGGTATATGCTTGAAGTCTTGGTTTCTGTGTTTTGTGCAGCTGTGTCCATGATCACTCTGGAATAAAATGAACTTGGGTTTAGAATAAAATAATAGCATCAACAACTGAATTTTTGTGCCATGTCATGCAAAAGAGACTAATTACATTTTTGTGACTTAACAATTTACCATGACCACTGGCTAGGCAAACTGTTACAAATAGATCAGAGCTGTGTTACTAAATCAGTATCCATACAGTAAAATTAATCGTAGCTACAGTCTTTGCAACTTGCAGGCAGATAATGAATACACCTGAGGAAGGTCATAATATTTTTATGCAAAACTGAAATTGTCCCACTAGCTACATAATTTTTACATGTCAAAACCTGCCCCTGACTCCAATAAATGTTGAGACATGTGAGGGAGTTCCCTTTAGAACTTTTCATGTGCACTTTTCCATTAAAAGAAATATTTTGTGTCAAAGTGAATGGTGGTATTAAGTGTGCCCTATACTTACAACACTGTTAGTAATAACAATAATTTCTAAAGTCACATACCTATTTTTTCTATCTTCTTGCTGCTTAACACAGAATGTCGAGCTGGCCACATAAAGAGTTTGACATTTTTTCTGGGTAATGCACAGAGAGGAGAACAGACGACAATGGATATGAAATGACAAATGCACCCGGAAAGTCTGACAAGTAGGTGAGAACTTCAAAAAAAGTATATGCTACTGTTTATATGAAGAAAAGAAGCAGCAGAAAACTAACTAAAGTCACTGTCATTTAAGCAGTGACTGTTGACTGAGCTTCTTTTTCAGTATAAATAAGTATGTAATTTCTATTGTTAATCAGATACATTTGAGTAAATCTTGGAATAGATGCATTTTTCAAACTATACATGTTGACATCTGTATTAATAACATCATTATTAACAATTATGAAAAGCAGTCATTTTCACAACTCAGAAGAAAATTTCACAGAATTTTTCTCAAGAAATCAGTTCTTATTTAATCTAGTAGGTTTTTGTAGAAATATCCGGATCTTAATGTTTTGCATGTGAGCAGGCGAACATTATCTGTGGTAGATTCTTTCCAGAGAATAAACTGTAGAATCAGACAATGATTTGGGTTGGAAGGCACCTCTGGAGATTATTTACTCTGATCCCATCTGCTAGCACAGGTTCAGCTAGAGCTGATTGCACAGGATCTTTGTCCAGGCACGTTTTAAATAACTACAGAGAAGGAGACTCCACAACCTCTCTGGGCAGCTTGTTCCAGTGCTTTGTCAACCTCAAAAGAAATAAGCTTTTCTTTATTTTCCTATGGAAAACCCTGCTTTTTAATTTGTACCTGTTGCCCCTTATCCTGTCGCTGGGAACTGCTGAAAAGAGTCTGGCCCCATCCTCTTGATGCCTATCTGAATAATATTTGTATCCACTTATAAGATTCCCTCTCTGTCCTCTCTTATCCAGGCTAAATAGTTTCAGCTCCCTCAGCCTTTCCTCCTAACAGAGATGCTCCAGTTCCCTAATCACCTTTATAGGCCTTCACTGGACCTTCTTCAGTAGTTTCTTGTCTTTACAGAACCACAGAATCAATTAGGTCGGAAAGGACCTTTGAGATCTCAAAGATCTTTTCCAACCTAAATGATTCTGTGATCATCAAGTCCAACTTTTGACATAACACCACCTTATCAATGAGACTATGGCACTCAGTGCCGCATCCAGTCTCTTTTTAAATACCTTCAGGAACAGTGACTCCACCACCTCCTCTGGGAAGCTCCTTCCAATGCCCAATCACTCTCTCTGTCAAGAACTTCCTCCTAGTGTCTAACCTAAACCTCCCCTGGTGCACCTTAAGACTGTGCCCTCTTGTCCTACTGCTGGTTGGCTGAGAGAAGAGACCAACCCCACCTGGCTACAGCCTCCTGGCAGGTAGTTGTGGAGAGAATGATAAGGTCTCCCCTGAGCCTCCTTTTCTCCACGCTAGACAGCTTCAGTTCCCTCAGCCTGTCCTCATAGAACTTGTGCTCCAGCCCCTTCACTATCTTCATTCCCTTCTTTGGACACACTCCAATACCTCAACATCCTTCCTAAATTGAGAGGTCCAGAACTGGACATGACACTTGAGCTGCAGCCTAAGCAGTGCTGAGTACAGGGCTGGTCCTGCTGGCCTTGCTATTCCTGATACAGACCAGTGTGGGGGGCCATTTGCTGCAGAGCAGCCTGGTGGACAACCCAGACTCCTTGGCAATATATGGACTCTGAGGATTGGTACAGAAAGGGTTACTGCAGAAAGAAGATGCTGTGTACACCAGCTGGGAGAAACTGCTGCTGGAAGACGCTGAAGCTAAAATGTGAGTGGCTGCCTAAAGTCAACAATGATATGAATGGCTGGCTGCCCGGACAGTCCCGGCAGAAGACTGCTATGGGAAAGAGCTGGAAGAAAAGCCTGAGAGAAAACCCTGTGTGCAGTGACCAATAGAAAGTGGACAAGCTAATCTGCCTCCAATAGAATGTTTTTTCTCTCTGCAAGTGTGTTTCACAAAATAGTATAAAAATAGCACTTGTACCACAATAAAGTGTCAACACCTGATCACATTGGTCTGCGCGTGTTGTCCGTGATCTCCCGCTACAGACCAGGATGCTATTGGCCTTCTTGACCCCCTGGTCACACTGCTGGTTCATGTCCAGTTTCCTGTCAATCAGCACCCCCAGGTGCCTTTCTGCCTGCCTGCTCTCCAGCCACTTTGTCCCCAGCCTGTAGCCCTGCAGGGAGTTGTCATGGCCAAAGTGCAGGACCCAGCACCTGGTCTTGTTGAACTTTATGATGTTGGATTTGGCCCATTTCTTGCATTGAGGAGGCCAGAAGTGGACACGGTACTCCAGAAGTGGACTCCCCTGGGCAGATAGAGGGGCAGGATCATGTTCCTCGACCTGTTGGTCACACTTTTCCTAATGCACTCCAGGATACCATAGATGTTCTTGGCCAAAAAGGCATATTACTGGCTCTTGGTTAGCTGTTGTCTAACAGGACTCCCAGGGCCTTCTCCACAGGGCTGCTTTCTAGCAGGTCAGCTCCCAGTCTGCACTGGTGTGTGGGGTTATTCCTTCATAGGTGCAGGACTCTACACTTGCCCTTGTTGAACTTCCTTAGGTTCCTTTCCACCCAAGTCTCCCAGTCTGTCCATGTTTCACTTAGGCAGCACAGCCTTCTGGTCTATCAGCGACTCCTCCTAGTTGTGTATCATCAGCAAACTTTCTCTGTCCTCTGCTACTGACCCTGGGGAACACCACTATCTATAGGCCTCCAACTAGACTCTGCACCATTGATTCCAACCCTCTGAGCTCTGCCATTCAGGCAGTTCTCAATCCACCTCACTGCTCATCTAGCTCACATTTGATCTTATGTGGGAGGATGCTATTTGAGACAGTATCAAAATCCTTGCTGAAATCAAGATAGACAAGATCCATTGCTCAGACCTCATCTATTCAGCCAGTCATGTCATCGTAGAAGGCTCTCAAATTGGTCAAGCATGATTTCTAACTTAGCGAATCTATGCTGACTACTTCTTTTTTGTCCACATGCTTAGAGAGAACATCCAGAATGAGTTGTTCCATCACCTTTCCACAGGTGATTTAGGTGAAACTAACTATCCTGTAGTTCCTTGGATCCTCCTGCTCACCCTTCTTGAAGACTGGAGTGACATTAGCTTTTCTCCAATCCTCAGACACCTCTTCTGTTCCTCATCACTTTTCAAAGATGGTGGAGAATGGCTTAACGATAACATCTACCAGCTTCTAGAGATAATATTTGCTTTATAGGCCTGATGAAAAATTAGAGATAGCAAGGTAACAGGATATTGTGTAGTGGCCATAGAGCAGGGCCGCTTTGAGGCCTAAGCATATTTGGCAGAGAAGCTGCAGCAGGCTGTGTCCTATGGACACAGCCTGATGTTTGTGGTTGGACAAGGAGAGTTAACCTTCAGGCCATTGGGTGATTAATGTAAACATTATAGTGTGTTATATAGTCGCTTGCTTGTGAAGAGAGACAGACAGACATCCTGTCTAGGCACACAGACATATTGTCTATGCAGACAGGCATATTGTCTATGTGGCATGGACATAGGGTCACTTACGGGGTAGGTAAGCTAGACATAGGAAGCTTAGATGTAGAAGAGGTAGCTTTAATAAAACACTTCAGAGTTCACCTGAGGATTTTCAAGAGATCGTGTCGCGTCTTTGTTTTGCTGCTGAGACCCCCGACTGCGACAATATTGTATTTAATTTTTACATTTTCTTTTTGTTTGTTTTATTGGTTGATTGTTTTTGCGGTGAATATCTAATTTAAACAGTGTACTTCAGGCAGAAAAACACTCAAGAATATTTCTTCAAATATTTCCAGCAAAAGATAAAAACTTCAAAAAAATGGTCTATTCAAAGGCAAATTGAAAGGAACAGCATAAAGAAGGTTTCTATCTCAAAAGGGATCTACAGTAAAAAAGATAAAAAGTAGGGTAATTTGACCTTAAATGGGAAGTTTTTTGAGATAGAAGCTGAGTCACTGAAGTGGGGAACCTGAGCTTGTGATTGAAAGATAAGAAAAAAAATACAGTCATTCTACCCAGGGCAGCAATATGGAGGAAGTGACCTATCTATTTGGAAGAGGTTTTTTAATCCATATTTGCATATTTTTACCCCCATGGCAAAATTTTAGTATGTATTTACTACAGCAATTTACTGTAAGTTTAATAAATATCACTGGGAACTAAATTTGTTTAAAGATAATAGGTTTTCATAGCACATATTCAGTCCTCAGAAAGAATCAGTATGCCCATCCAAATTAATCTCTATCTTTTTTGAAAAAGCTTGCTAACACATGTCAATTAAGAAGCAGAGAGCTTATAATAATTGGCACTTAACACTCTATTATGAATAAGGTTGTTCACTGTTAATGAAATGTAATGGCTTGTAATTCTGTACCTTAATATTACCTGCCAAAGCACACCTCTCTCACCTTACTTTTTGTCTTTGCAACAAATTGCATAATATTTGACAATGTTGAGTAGACAAATGATTATATCTCACACATTGTGCTTCACAAGAGTCCTATAGATTTCACAAAAATTATCAACATACAACTGTGCAGTTTTCCTAGGTGAATGTTTTTTTTCATTATGAAGTTTTACACAGGGAATATTCTACTACTATAGAGAATTAAATACATTGAGTGTAGCCACTAGATAAGTGATATTTATACAGGCATTCTTGTAATTTGTGGTACGAAAGTGACCAGAAACTTTTTTTTTATTTGCATCTGCTGTTATTAAAACTCACAAAATCCTGTTCAAGTGGTGTTCCCCAGGGCTCAATATTAGGGTCAGTTCTGTTTGTAACCTTTATCAATGATCTAGATGAGGGAATCAAGTGCACCCTCAGTTTGCAGGCAACACCAAATTGAGTGGGTGTGTTGATCTGCTGAAGGTAGGAAGGATCTGCAGGGGGTTCTGGACAGGCTGTATTGATGGGCTGAGGACAATTGTGTGAAGTTCGACAAGGTGAAGTGCCAGGTCCTGCACTTGGGTCACAACAGCCCCGTGCAGAGGTACAGATCTGAGGCAGAGTGGCTGGAAAGTGGCTCAGTGGAAAAAGACCAGGAGTTGCTGGTCCACAGTTGAATGAACATGAATTGGCAGCATATCCAGGTGGCCAAGAAGGCCAATGGCATCCTGGTTTAGATCAGAAAGAGTGTGAACAGCAGGAGGAGGGAAGTGGTTGTGACTCTGTACTTGACACTAGTGAGGCCACAACTTGAGTACTGTGACCAGTTGTGGACCCCTCACTGCAAGAAAGACATCGAGGTGCTGGAGCATGTCCGGAGAAGGGCAATGGAGCTGTTGAAGGAGCTAGGGAGTAAGTCAAAAGAGGAGTGTCTGAGGGAACTAGAGTTCTTTAGCCTGGAGAAAAGGAGGCTCAGAGGAGACCTTATCACCCTCTACAACTACCTGAAAGGTCAGTCTCTTCTCCCAAATAACAAGCAACAGGACAAGAAGAAGTGATCACAGTTACACCACAGGAGGTTTAGACTGACTATTAGAAATTTCCTTAGGGAAAGGGTTGTCAAGCATTGGAAGAGGTGGTCCAGAGAAGGCGTGGAATCACTGTCCCTGGAAGTATTTAACGGATGTGGACTTTAGGACATGTTAGTTGTTGACTTGATGGTGTTAGGTTAATTGTTGGACTTGGTTGTCTTAAAGATCTTTTTCAACCTAAACACATTTATGATTCTATTCAGGTGTAAATGAACAGTAGGTACAAATCTTAATAGCAACAGGACTGAGACAAACTGATCTCTGCTAATAATATTTCTTGTGTGACAGTTCTGGAGCTTGGAGAAACAAACCTGCCCCTAGGAATCAGTGTACGTGATCCTTAAGCGAGAATACATAATAAAGTAAATAAAAAGTAAACAAACACAACAGCCAACTGAGGCATTGTTCGCAGCATTTTCTGCTGGGAATTAGCTTAGGTCAGTTCTCTGTCAGAGAAAAAATTATGCAAAGACAAAGAAAGAATGTTTGCACTCTTTTAGCATAGATATGCACCATATTTGTTTAACTGAATAAAACAATAGCAGCATTTCTTTCCAAGCTGGTACTAATTATGGTTTGATTCAATCTCTCTGCCTCTGCTAGCAGTGAACTTTAAAATATTTTTGCTTGTTTGATTTGACAGCAGTGAATGAATTGGTTTCTTAGGATTTTTTTTTTATTCCTGGTATACTGAACTGTTAATATATATATGTGTGTGTGTATATGTATATATATATATATATAATTTTTTAAAAACCTTACTGCTATTCATTATTAATCTTGTTGCCGAAAGTGTGTGAAAACATCTAGTAGCTACAAAGAAATCAATATATCTTTCTGCAGATAATTTCTGTGAAATGTAAATGAAGAGAAAAAATACCAAGATACAGGAACAAGAGTATATATTGTTTTCACGAAACTAGTGCAATGAAAACTTCCTCCTCCCAAAATACTTACTTACACTGACTTCATCTGAAACAATAACAATTACTGTTAAGTAAGCCTTATTAGAACCCAAGAGGAAAGGAGAACATAAAGTGTGAGCACTGAATTTTAATGTCACAAGAAATAAAAGCATCTATAAGACTCAGCAGAGCTGGTAAGGTTATCCTCAGTTTCTTCATCAAACAGGATTCCCACTTCTGAAGATGTCAGTTTAATTATTGAACAGCATACAGCAGATGTATTGTTTCAATCAGGTTTGATTCTGTGCTTCTTTCAAAGCTTTTTTTTTTGGTACATTGACAAAACATTGAATATTAATAACATTATTAATAATAATAATATCATTGAGAAAATTTCAGATTATTTTTAATATTAGGAACCTCCATTGAAGGAATAAATACTTTTCTTCTTGCCAAACATTTTAATAGCTGCATTACCATAGTTCTTAGTATGCTACAATTCAGAGGGTTTATTAATAGCAGAGCACCTGTAATTAACAAACCTTATCTACTTCTAGACTTCTAGGAACAAGAAATAAATTACCCAATTATCTGGAAAACATATTTATACTGTGTAAACTGCTGGAGACATCCCTTTATAATGGCAATTTAAGAAACCCTTTTAAAGAATTAGAAAGAAATTGTCGTTTATGGCTAGCTTCATTTGTTGATGCAAACAAAGGGATAAAACTGTGGCAGAAAATTAAACACTCTTAACTTTTATCCTTTATGCTGAAAATTAAACTCTGTATAACACTGAGATATTGATTCCTAGATGTTTATGCTAGTGTTTGCATGGTACATACTTACACACATACAGACTGGATAAATAATAACAATTAAAAAAAAAGAGTATTGGGAAGCACTGTATAATCCTCTTGACACTTTAAATTTTGGTTTGATCTAATAATTGTTTTTTTCAAACTCAACAAAAAGCCCCAAACAAACAAAAACCTGAAAAATGGATAATGGTTTCCATTTAGCCATTCTGAGGTTGTCTACCTTCAGAGTTGCTGGAAGGACTTTATGGATTCAGACCAAGGTGTATGATCTAGTTAGTACTTGAGTATCTGCTTGAAGTGACCTACAAAATGAATAGCTTGAAAATAAAAATTTTTATTTAAAGTGAAGGAGTCTGATCTTTGGAGATACTACTTACTATGTTACATGGTATTCATATTATAATAACTCTGGGTTAAATTATGACTTTCCAATAGAATGTAAAGGGAAGAGAATCAGTGACTGTTAGCATAGGAAAAGTAAAAGTGCCTAGCATTTTTGCACAGATCAAGACCGCATCTTAAGTGAGTGAGCCCATTTACTAAAATTGTTTGCATCACATACCAGTCTTGTTTTGTGCAGGCTGGTTCCTTTCAGATGAAACCAAATCAGCAAATAAGGTTGGGAAAAGCACTTGGTGTATTTCAACCAATAATTTTTGAGTTTTATTTCATTGGTTGATTTGGTTCTTTTTGGTTTGATTTGGATTTTTTGGTTTTTTTTGTTTCATCACCAAATCAGACTTGGAATAGTCTGAAGTAAAAAATTGAAAGAAAACAAACAAACAGTTGGGCTTAAAGGTCCTCAATACAAATGGTTTCCCTGTGTGTATTCACTCACTGTGCTACATATTTTTACAGGTGTTGGCAGTGGCATTTGTAAGTCAGTCATCTCACAGGTTCCTAAGTATTGGAAACAATCTAAGTGTTCATCCTGGTTAACATGGTTCTCCATTACATTTCATACCCCTCAAGTATGATGAGATAGTTGATTTTCCTTTGCATTATGAAGTGTGTTTGTAATTCTGTTTCTTAAAATCAGTCTGTTTAAGAGTGTTATCATGGTTTGATTCCTCTTCATGGTTTCCCCTATATTCCCCCATGCTTCTGTTTCACACTGGAATAAAAACATTCAACAGCATACAACCAGCATCAGGGTATGTCATTTGCGTAACTGTTATGGCTTGAGTGGGAGAATGTCATACCCTTAAATTTTTACTTTTTAACTATCTCTCCCTACATTTATTTCCAGAGCACTGTATATATTTTTAAATTTAACATATTCTCTAATATAAACATAACCCAATATCCTATTGTATTGAATGCAATGCAAAATAATGTGCAGTGTCTTGCTGTGCCACCACCATGAGGTGAATTAAAACCTAATTATAAATAGTGAGCGCATGCATCCATGTGTACATATTTAAATAATTAATTAGATCAAGCTCAGATTATTTGCTATTCTTTTAATGTTGAATATCTTATTTAAAGAATAACGCAGCTGATTTCTTCAACTTACTTAAAAAAAAAAAAAAGGAAACAACTTCCGAGCTTATGAGAGAAAGTCACTTGTAAACCCCAAGTCTGATAATTTACAATAAATACTGATTTTATTGAAGTCAGTGGAAGAAATTCAATTTTGATTCCAGAATTTCTCATAAGAATAAATACATTTAATTACAAAAACCCATTTTAAAAATACCTAGGGTTAGAATTAATTCTTTTTACTTCAGGCGTGGTGTTATAAATTTCCACCCAAATGTTTATATTTTGGTTATCCTTTGCTTAATATATGAAAATGAAGCACAGAGCTCTGTTGTGAAAAGTACACCGATCTGTAAATGAATTTGGATCAATCCTTTTCCATATTATCAGCCTTTCCATTATAGTTAAACCAGTGTCAAATACTGCAGTATATCATAAGTTATCATTTTTCCCCAAGAGAAAGCTTTGCTAAAGAAATAAACTGGGTGGTGCTGGTTATAACCATAAGCTTGCTACAGAAGTTTCAGATGTGTAAGCACTCATAAGTGTCTTAAAAGGCCAGATGCTCCCTATTCTCTGATAGCTTCCAAAAATTTTTAATGTTCTTTAGCTTTGGCTTTGTCACCTATTCACCAAATTTCCTTTATTTCTGGTTGTGGAGTGACACCAGTGTCCTATTTTCCTGTATGTTCAAAATAATTACAGAGACTTTTAAGCTCATTTAAGCACCACAAATCTCTTATTTCCAAAAATATTTTGAAAATAAACAAATTTTAGTCTCATTTTCAGTGTCTGAAAATGTAATTCTAGATCTCTACATAACTGTGATACATTTGAAGAGAATAATTATTATCTATCCCTTTCTAGATCTACTGTGAAAGGTGAGAACAGCAATACAAGATTTGCCTAGGGAGCACTATAATTATTAAATCTTCTTAGTGTAATGATAGATTGAAATAGATAGATAGAACGATAGATTGAAAAGCATCATACACATCAAAAATGCCTTTCCTAGATAACTTAAAAATTGATACAAAGCTTGAGGGAACAAAAATGTCATCTTATCCAAGCATGGAGCATTGTGAGAAGCATCAGGAAATTAACAAATTTTTCCTAAAATATAATTGCAATTAAAAAGAACTATCTCATTGAAATGCAGCATAGACACTTGATACACTGATGAATATTTAATTGTAAACAACTTAAATTTACTTGTCTTGGATTAGAAGAAAAAAAAAAAGGCAGAAAATTAGAAGTTTTCTCAGACCAAATTGTGTACATGGAAACACAGACGGATGTGTGTCAGCATCTGGAGAACATAAAATAACCAAAACCAAAGTTTGATGTTTTTTTGTCATGTGTATTCCTAAAAGTCTATAGTTCTAGGAGAACTGGGAAAGAACAGCAACTATTTGAAAGGAATGTGGGCAGCATAACAGTGGGTGTCCTGTTTGGTGCTGCTTTGTTAAGAATTGAATTGGGCTTGTGCGTTCTGGATGCCTTTTCTTCAGAAGTCCCAAATAGATCAAAATAGCAGCTTCATTTTTAGAGGAAAAAAAAGGTGGGTTTGCTTGTTGTTTTTGTTTTTTTTTTTTAATTAAGGGAATTAAGTGGTACTGGGGGGTACTGCAATGATAAAAGAATTTTCTGGCATTTGTCACATAAGCTTGGATGATAAACGTAACCATAACATAAAACTTTTTCTCTTCCATTATGTCAAAATTAAGGAAATGCTCAGGCTGTGTTGAATCGGGGAGGCAGCAACTGGTGCTTGAGGTAAGATACTACATTATTTTTTTGCCTCCTAGCTGTAGCTGTTGGGTCAGTGTTAGTCAGTAGTTTAATATAACCTGTTCGCTTGTATCCTGTAAAGAACAGAAAGCCATTAAAGTTCTCAGGCATGAGTCTCGCTCAAGAATCAGTGCTAGAAAGTCTACTCTTCCTAGCTGATATAATGCTTTGGTGGTTGGGATACTCTTGGTATACACTGAAGTTTCACAATAGATGTCTAAACAATGGATTAACAGCATTGTAATGAAGAAAACACAATGTTTTCATGGTCAAGCGATGCTTAAATATGTTATAACATCTCTCTCCTAATTCTTCTGTTCATTTCCTTTTGTTTCAGTCAATTTCCAACAGTTTTCCCATTAATTATATCATAAACACTGGGTGCACAGGAGAGATTTATATTGCCTGAGACAGATGACTCTTCTGCTTTAGGTTCATTCAAGACCTATATCTTTTAGCAGCTACCTGTTTGGCATCTCTGCATGTGCATAGTAGCCAGGCTCGTGGTATTCAGACTGGTGTCTAAAAGATTTCTCACATCTGGAAAAAACCCCACGAATTAAAAACACAACAAAATGACAAACCTAAACATTTGAGATACTTTGTCAGAAATTATAATATTGTATTTAAAACCTGACATTTTTCCCCATATAATCATAGTTTAGCTCTCTTTGCCCGTTCCATAAATGAAATGAAGCTTGAATATTTCTGGGGTGTTTGCTATCCATTGCTTCTTCACACTGAAAGGCAAACCAGCTTATTTTGTCTGAAAACAAGTAAAGATTTTGACAGCAATTTTTGATGTGTGGCTTTACTCACATTTTCCAGCAAAAGCAGATTTAAGAAAAAAAAGCATATGCTTCTATTGAATTTTATAGCATATTCTTCTATTTCATTTTTTCTTGGTTCTATTACACCCCTATGAAGCAGTCTTCATTAAAATCTTTGGTTTGTACACTATTCCAAAATTTCATAATTATATTTTTTTCCTTGGCACAATTAAATTGCTTCCACAAGTAGTGAGTCTTCTCAGATTTCAAAACCTAAAAAACTATGAAACTATGTGAGGACATTTTACATGATCTTGCCATGAATTTAAACAGCACAGGTGGCAGCAATCTGGTGTAGAATACAGCACGATCAAATAATAAATTAAATACATTGAAGACTCAAAACCAAAACTAAATTAAAATCTAATTGACAGAATTAAAAAAAAAAAAAGAAAAATACAAGTGAATGAACTAGTAAAAAGCTTGGTTAATACCAAAATGACTGATAATAAACCTTTAGATCACTCTTGACAAAGGAAGGTGAAGTATCATACTAAAGAAAATCTTCAGCAAAAACATACTGTTAAAATAGATGATGCCACCAGGTACTGGAAAACATGTCCTTCCGTTTAGTTTATCTTCATATACTTTTTCATTATTTTCTGTTTACATGTATTACAAATCCTCCACTGTTTAGGTAAGGTATTCATTATGTTGTTCTTAGAACTTGTAATGATAAAAGGCTTCCTAATTATGTTTTTAATATTTTTTCAGACCATTGAAATGTAAAAGATTGGTAAGTTTTTGGAGTGAGCTATGATTATATTAACAACCCTCCCTGAAACCTCACTCAATTTTCAAGTTACATAAGTATGTAAGACTTAGGGAGTTCCATTCACTTTAAGGGAATGTGAATATTGCTTTGTTCTCTGTCCATCAATACTACCCAGCTTCTGCTTTCACAGTCTGGCTGCCACCATCCCCTTATCAGACATCTTGACAGTATAATTGGAAATGGGTATCAGTAAGGATGGTAATGTGTCAGGGAAAGCAGCTTTCATCTGAGTCTTTCTTCACAACCTTTCCATTGAAAGGTCATACTTATACAATCCGATGGAACAAGAATGTTCATTTGTTTCAACAACCCTGACAGTTGTTTCTAAGTTTCTTTTCTTGAAAACTGAATTATTTTCTAGCTTAATGCAACCTTCAGTAATTTGTTTCCTTTTTAAATCAGTGGTAATATCATATTTTGTATTTAAACTTGTCCTCTCATGACAAGTTATGATGCAAGGATTAACATTACCTATCATTTGTCCATCAACAAAAATGTGTGTAGAAAACTATCGTGAATGTCAGTGTTCTACAGATCATATAGTATATGTTTTATTTGTCTATGTCCAAGTTATTTGAAGTAATATAAGTATATAATATAAGTATTTACTTATTTTGCATAAACAAAGGATCTGAATCCAGGAACATTTTGTTGTTATTTCCTTTGTTTTCATTTATAATTTCAGCAATACCAATTTTCAGTGACCAAAACCAATTTTCTGCATGATTTTTTTTTCATTTCAGATTTAGCTTGAAACATGAATATTCTTTTACATTTTTCTCCAAAATGTTTTATTTCATGAGAGGAGCATCTTTTTAATTCAGTGAATTATTATAAAAATTGTCGCTATTGTAGTAATTTTATATGTCTTTGTTGCACCTCTCTTGTGTCTACATTTCTTTTCTGATGTTGGATGTTCATATATGTTGAAATTCAGAATAACATGATTGTTTTTGTTTGTCATGTCAAACAATGGTCACCTAACATTATTTGGATATAAGTTAGCTTGCACAGTATGCCATCTGCTTTCAGTCTCATAACTAAAGAAAAATTATTAAAAGAAACTGAAATATTATTAGCAAGACAGCAGCAAGATAACAATTTTCTCCAAATCCAGTGAAAGATGTTGGAATAATTACTTACTTAATGTAGCAAAAGCAAATGAGGCAAATATTTACTCTGGACATCCAGTTTATAACTTTATTTTCCTTTGAGATTGAAAATCTCTTCAGTCCTCTCTGGTGTGGGTAATATTTGTGGCACAAACTTTTGCAAAAACTCCAGTTGTATGCTTGACTTTGCTAGTTCATTTATATTTACTATGTTATTGAAGAAAATCAGCAGAAAATTATTTATTACATTTCACAATATTTTTTCAGTCTCTACTTACATGTAAATGCTGAAAATTTACTGCTCTATAGGAACGCTTGAGACAGAAAATAAAAACTAATAATGCATTCAAAAGTAGTATTAAATTTTGTGTGAAGAAAATCTAAGCACAGATTTGCTTTTTAGCTTGCTGTTAAGAGGAAACCAAAACATCAGCTTAGGGGTCCACCAGTCTGTTCCTAATTTCTATTTTCTTCCTTTCTCTTTTCCCTTTCTGTTTTTCCTGTCTCTTTTAATTACACAGATTCTCAGGGAAACTAAACTTTGTTTCACTACTGCAGTTAATTCTATCTGGATTCCCTTGGATTCTTTATTAGCTTGCTAATCAGATGTTATGAATATAGACGCTTTGTCATCTTTTTCCCTTCTGCTCCCTTATATATATTTTACATTATTGTTGTGTTTTAACCCCCGCCAGCAACCAAGCATCAGGCAGCTACCCTTCCTCATTCTTACCTCAGCTTTATATGCTGATCATGATGTCATATGGTATGGAATATCCCTTGGGTCACTTGGGGTCATCTGTCCTGGCTGTGTCTCTTCCCAGCCTCCAATGAACCTCCAACTTCCTCAACAGCATGGCAGTACAAAATACAGAAAGGCCTTGGCTCTGTGTGAGCACTGCTCAGCAATAACAAAAACATCTCTATATTATCAACCCTTTGCTCAGCACAAATTCAAAACATAGCCCCATACTAGTCACTGTGAATAAAATTAGCTCTACCCCGGCCAAAATCAGCACAGACATCTACCAGTTTTATTCTAGATATTATTTGCCCAGGATAAAAATTTGTGTGAAGTGCTTTATTTTTCTCCAAATTTAATCAGTGCTTTCTTTATTTTTCTCCAAAATTATACAGCAACTTTCTCTTAGCAGTGCTCTTCATTATGACTCTTAACTACCACAATAGAATTATATTTTACTGATACTGTTGCCTTGCACAGGAAGGCACATTCTGTACTTCACCAAGTCTGTATACTGCACATTTAGTTTTTGCCAAACACAGCTGTGGGCAAAAAATCCACAAAGGCAGCAGCAACAGCAGCAAGTATATAAGAGATGAATACATGAGATATATGAAGAAGGTAGATATTTTCTTTTCAGTGCTTCCTACATCATTTAAAATACAGAGAATTGAAAGACAGTCATCTATCACATTGCATGAAACAGCTATCAGAGTGTATATGGAGAAAGAAGGATCATGTTGATAATGGGAAAACAGCAGCCAACATTTGAGATTTATAACCAAGACCTAGCAATGAGCTGCATAGATGCTGGCTTTTCTGCCTCTCTGACAAGTCATATATCTGTAATGTGTTTTCCATCTAATTTTAGGGACTCAGCTGTTCATGGCTCATTGCAGGATTAACCCTTGTATGTGGAATAAAAAGAGCTTAGCAATAGAGAAGAGAAAGGAAGGTGAGAGAAGTGTCTAATTTGGCACTGGTGAGCAATTGTAACAACCACTGTGAGTGAGACTCATTATCAAATCTCAGGAGAGAAAACACAAATAAACCCCTTTGTGGAATTACTGAATTGCTGTCTAGTTGCAGAATTAGGAAACAAATCTTCTGTAATACTTCCTAATTTAAGAGATGAAAATTGTTGGGTTTAAAGAACTAAAATTAAAAATTATTGATTAAAAAAAAAAAAAGAAAAAGATAAATGAGCTGAATAGCCAACATCTTGTAATGCTTAAGATATGTCCCTGGTAAATCACTGAACAAAATATCGAAATAAAACAAACATGAGATCATTGAAATACTCATAAATTTATTTGATGACATTACATGACATTTCAGCATGCATGTGAACAAAGCAGTTATGTGCCGCGGTGCCTTCCTTCAGGGTTGTCCCACAACCCTGCTTGCGCCCGAGCTAGATGTAATTTAGGGCAGCGAAGCAGTTGTGCGGGCACCAGGGCAAGAAACGTCCCTCCACAGGAGGGATCGGTTGCCCCGGCGACTCAGGAGCCTCTGGCCAGGCGGTACGCCCTGCTGCGCACCCCGCAAGGGGCTTCTTGAGCGCAGGCAGTTCGCCTGACTCTGACCAGTGCCCCAGAGAGGAGGACCTTCGGCCACTGTACGCCAAAAGAAGCAGAAAATGACTCTTGGAGTAGGTTAAGCGATCCCGCTTTATTGAGGTCTGGCCTCGAGGGGAGCCTACTCACAAGAGCGGCTTTGAGCCCTCGGGCACTACCTTATATAGGGGGAGGAACTGGGGGGTGGAGAGAGAAAACAGGCCTATCGGGGACAAAGGAAGGAGGGCTTTAGGGATGACAGGCAGGAGTAGAAGCCTGAGGCCTTCTACTCAAGCCTATGAGGGACCGAGTAACCTATGATTGGCAGGGAAAATACTAGAAGAAGGGGAGGAGTCAGGGTACAAATATGGGATAGGAGAGGAGGGGCCCGAGAGGGGGATACAACCAGGGGAGGGGTCGACAAGTCGGGGAACAACCAAGTGGGAAGAGGAGGGAAACCGGAGCAGTCCATTTGCAACTGGGGTAATCGGGGAATAACAGAACTGTACAGAAGTCATTATGAACATATGCAAAACCATAAAACACACTGCCACAGTTATGCCTTGTTCTGCAAGTGGAAGATGAGTTAAAGGAAGCTTCTCTTTGCATTGTCACATGGAGTATTGACATTTCAATACCATAACAGATCCAACTGTTCACCGTCCTTGAAACATGAGACTCTGTCAAATGTAGAATGCTGAAAGAAATAGGTAAGCATGTATGACTTCATATCATGTTAGTCTCCAAATTAGTTGAGCTAGACAATATAAACCCATTCTCCATCCAGAATAGCTGTCTTACTCCTATCTCATCTGTAGCAGGAGAAAAGGAAGAAGAGATGAAGCTGTAAATTAAGAAGAAATGAAATTAATTGTGAACCTTCATTAAATGAGGAACAGTATGAGACTGTGGGTAAAGTGTTGGAGGTCAGAGACAGTAGAGAAATTTTCAATATGTATTAGCTTTTGATTGTCTAGAAGAGCTCATTTGCTCAGTCATAATGCTGGTGTTCTAAAGCCCAGAAAAAATCTGATGTGGCAAAGGAACCAAAGGATAAAATGTTCTTCGTGCTAAAGAGGTTTCTGCTCCCGCACAAGGCAAGACATTATTCCGTCTTTAAAACAGGCAAATATATACTCCTTAAAGCAGATCTTTCTAACAGATAGACTGGATCTTTAATGGCTTTTTGGATTCTTGAGGAGCTCTGGTGTTGAAATGAAAAGAGTCTCAAACGATGAAAACTTTAAAAACATTTAAAAAAACCTTAAAAAGCTTTAAAAAAAATAGCTACAGGAACAGTTGTATTTGAGTTCAGAGTAAACTTCAGCAGATCAGTTTATCTTTTTACTCCTAACAACTTCAACTTTTTTATATTCTTATCACTGGCAACAATTTTGAACTTGTTGAATAAAAATAATAAATTGTGATTAACAGAATTAAACTTCGTGAGCAATTGAGTTGATCTTAGAAGTTCCCTTATAAGAAAGATTTATTGGAATTAAATGTTGATTACATTAGTCATTCCACATAATTTGTTTCTTTCTAACTTGATAAACTAGGGACTGGTCCCCACAGAGAAACAGATCCAGTCATCAGTGTGGTCAGGTTAGAAAGCACTGTCATTTCAGAGTGAGTTTCTCTTGTGAATGTTGTGGTTCTGTGTTGTGTGTCCTTGTTACAAAGAAATCCAGAACTGATAGCTAAATAGTGGTTTTGGTAGTTTAAAAAGCTTATGATTAGGATTCATGTATAAAACACTTGTCCAGGTGATTTAAATGTTCCTGATTCATCCACTAAGTCAAAGCATTCAGTGAAAACTTGCACACAGCCACCTGATGATATCTTGAAGTATAACATGTCATGTCATTCTCATAATAAAATTTTCATTCTTCCAAATAACTCTGTCATAGCAAAATGGGCTATGCATAAGTGGTACAGTCTGGGTTTTGCAGGTAGTTGGAGTGATAAAAGTCCTTTTCCCAACTTTGTTTTTTCTGATGTTTGGGTCAGAATGTTTTTATAATAATGCTGAAATAACTATGAATACTGACCAAAAAAGTAAAATACATACGCCTATAAGGCTGCAGTTCTAATTCCGTTAAAGGCCCTTTAATTCCGCTAAAGGCCCTTTAATTTTCAACCTCTTCAGTGAACTTTTAAATATGATATCCACAACAGTATACTACTAGAAAGTAGTAATTCTTGGTATTTTTTTTTTCACCTGAAACATATTAACATTCACAGTTACTTTGTGCATCTCTGCTGTTTCCATTTTGTTCCAGAAGTTACAAGCAAGGATAAATCCTATACTCAGATTAAGTGTAATAATAAATTTCTTCTAGCTTCATAAAAAAGTTTTTCTTCTGTTATTTTTTTTATTTTCACTTCTCTTTATCAATAATGAAAATATGTCCCCTTGGACTTCCCACCTGCACTCCTGCCTCATAACACTAAACAAAATTTTCAGTGCATCTGAAAATTTGACAGCAGCAGCTTTTTAGCAACAATTTTAGATATATCAAGATCTGCAGACCTCAAACAATCCTTTCAGTGGTTGATGTTTTAAAAAGTCCCACTTAGATATTTCTTTATGATCAGAAAAAGTTATGTTGTTGTGAATCAAAATTCAGGGATTGAACAGGGAAGGAGGAACATGATACTAACAAAGTATCTTAAGACAGTTTTTCCTCAGTCATTTGTATGAACGATACTGCTGCAGAAATTGAATAATAGAAACTATAATACTATTTTAACCAACCATCTAGTTCTTTCAATCATATGTGAAACATATGAAAGACAAAGACATTGGAGTTTGTGTCTCACTATTGGAGATTATGTCTCACGATGTTTTCTGTGTTATTTTATATGTCCATATTTTAGATGATTATCTTGAAATGAAGACTCATAGTTTGGAATGAACCACATTTTCTTAGTGTTATTTAAAAGGGCAAGTGCAAAGCGGTGTCAGTGTTATCAGTGCCAACTGATGGAATGTAGTGTCACATGGAATGTAGTGATCCCTCAGTCGTAACAAAGTGATAGTCATTTGCTTACTAGGTTGGCCTATAATGTTGTTTTCTGCACCTTAGAACAACAAATGCTAACACTATGACAAGAAATTGAATTTGTTATTCATACTCTGTACAGGATCCCACGGAAAATAAACCTTGGAAAAAAAATCAATATTACATTGCCCAAAGGCACTGATGAATACATTACATCTGCTAGAGGTAAGTGGGGAAAAAAAAGAAAAGAGATTTTACAAGTGACAACAGTGTTTACTATGTGACATGATATAATTTCTGAAGCTGACAACATGACTATGTGCAGGAATAAGATACCTGAGAATCAGTGGAAAAAAAAAAAAGAGAATAGAGAAGTCAGCCAAAATAGATTTTCAAAGTTAAGGTTACAAGTCTTTGAAATTTCTCACAGAAAAATGCGAAACAGAAAGGGGGCAAAGAAATTTTCCTTTTAGTTAGCTAAATAGGTAGTTACAGCTAAATAGGTAGTCTTGAGTAGGTTTAGACAGTGAATACACTATTAATTGCTGAAAACCTAGCATGAATATAATGCAACTTTTAAACACATTTAAAATGTTAGTACAGTCCAGCATAAAGCACACGGTTTTAAGGATGTGCCACCATTAATTTGGAATCACTTTATTGTGTATTTTTTTTACCCACTTTAACTAGCAAAGTATACGCAAAGAATGTTAATATTTTATATTAATATAAGTATGAGGAGCCAAAAGGATGCTGCCAGACTCTCTTCAGTGGTGCCCAGCAGCAGGATGAAGATCAATGGCCATAAACTAAAAGACAAGAATTTCACCTCAACATGAGGAAAAACTGGAACATGCTGCCAAGAGAGGTTGTGGAGTCTCCCTCTCTGCAGACATTCCAAACTCACCTTGACACATTCCTGTGTAAACTGTTCTATGTGACCTGGTAAAAAAACCATAACAAAAAACTGTCTTCAGACTTTGGATGTCTAGTAGAACTGCAAAAGTGAAAATCTGAAATGAAGTGTTATTGAAGCTTAACTTAATGGCACTTTGTCTGTCGTTAGTATCTCCATACATCAAGAAAACTTCAAAAACTCACTGAAATTATGGACAAATTAATTCATATACTCATATGGTCAGTAACTGTTATTCAAATAATAATATGTAAATTTTATCATTTTCTAGAATTGTTTTCCATCCCCAAATGGATTAAATCAATGTAGATCCTTATGGTGACATGAAATCAGAATGGTCTTAAACCACTCTCACTCTAAATGTGTCATATATGAAATGAGAATATTATTGCTAAATCATCTGGACATGTTCGTCTAAAGAAATTTAAATCTGCCTAGTGTTTTATTTTCCAATCTTGAACATTTTTATATATAATGAATCATTGTTAAGAAATATTTTCAGAGTAAAAAAGCTTTAGATTAATAAATTGTCTTTGGGTTTGTCTTCTATCCTAGCTGAGAAGATGTTCCAGAATAATTTTACCTCTATTTTGGTTGTATTATGTACTGTATTAATGAGACAACTGGCAGCATGCCAGATCACAAAAAAAATATTTTGAAAAAAATTATCTACTTCATGACCAGCCTCATTCACTCTTGTGCACTTTCAAAACAGAAGTCATTTTATTCAGAGGTTACTTTATAAGAACACTCAAGTGGATGTCAGTCATTGATTGCACACTGTCAAACACTTTAGCTCCTCTCATGTTTTTATGTCACTAAAACTCAACTTAGTCCTGGGCCCCAGTTCCTGGTCATTCACATCTTTGTATGTTAATTCTCTCAGGTTTTTCTTCCTGTGACAAAAAGCTTTTATAATTCTGGGAATAATTCCATCAGAAAGGTTTCCCTGTAGTCCAAATGGGTAAAACTATACCATTTTTAGTATCTTCACCCCATATTCTTCAAGATCATTCAGGCAACTTTTGAACACTGGAAAACTCCCAAGTAACCTCAATCCAGGTTCTCAGGTAGGCAACAGCAGAGCATTGTAGGTATAAAACTGCTGTGGAGCTGAAGGACCATTCAATTGGAGATAACTTAGTCCAAGCAGATGTAAACAAATAGCACTGATGACCAAGCAGTACACAGCAGATAACAAAGATGCATTCTACTACATCTCTGTACATATTTACCAAGTTTCTTTTATATCAAGTTTCCCTCTTTAACATATAGTTTTTAAGTGGTCAAGTGGTTAATTATATCTTGTATGATCTCAAAATATCTTTTAACACTGTTATAAATCCTATGTGTTCCGTTCATGTTATCTCTCATATTTGTATAAAATAATATTTTGTATATATGTAATAATGCATTTAGATATATAATATTGTATTTTACCTGTTGTTACTGCACAATATAGATGTCTATGATGTATACCATGACTACTCCTTTTGAAGCAGTATGGATTTTCTGCTCAACGGTCTGTTATCTAGCTGCCTGTAAATCATAAACTCCATATTACTTAAACTACATAGCTAGCATAATTACCCTTCATATTCTTCAGACCTATATAACATTCCTTAATTCTGTATACACTTAGGTGGCAGATAGAAAATCCCTGATGGCTTTCCATGGGCCTGGATTGTCTGGCTTGTTTTGTATTTCAAGTTTTTATTCCATGTTCCAAGCTTTGATTTTGGTTTTTATGATACCTTCCACTTCCATAGCATCAGATTTTCATTTAGTTTTGAAAGTTGAAAATCACCTCCAGTATTTTTCACTGCTTACCAGTTAAATGACATAGACTAGACTTCAAAATCTTCTGGTTTTGTTTTTAAAATTCACCAATAAACTTAACTGTTTACTCTATATTCCATGGACTTGTAAGTTCAAATTGTTACCTCTGTAGAATCCAATCCAAATAACATGCCCTAGAAAGATCTCCACTGAAATTTTCTCCACTGAAACCTCCTCTCAGAAATTTTAATTTTAATCATTATCTCCAGATGTGCTGCTGGCTCTTTTTAATGATTCATTCTTTGCAGAGATCAAAGACTTCCCACGTCTTTTAAACTTATGGGGCTTTAACCCAAATTAACCATTAAAAATTTCATATACATTTTCAAAGTTTCTCCACAAAAGCAAATAGGCTAGACTTATAACTCTAAAGTGATATAAAATCAATGCCATTTTACTTTCTTCTCCTTTATAAAATCTGTGCAAGACAATGAAGGATAAGGAGTTCCTGGAGCAGGTCCAGCAGAGGACAACAAAGATGGTTAAGGGACTGAAGCAACTCACTTAGAAGGAAAGGCTGAGGGAACTGGGCCTGTTCAGACTTGAGAAGAGAGGACTTAGAGAGGACCTCATCAATGTCTGAAGGGAGGATGTCAAGAGAATGAAGCCAGGCTCTTCTCAGTCGTGCCAGGAAATAAGACAAGAGACAGCAGGCAGAAACCGAGGCACAGGAAGTTCTACCCAAATATGAGGGAGAAATTTTTGACTGCTCAGCTGGCTGAGCACTGGCACATGTTTTCCAGAGAGGTTGTGGCNATCTCAAACTAAGGCTGTTCTTAAATGAATGATGGTTTGGTTAAAACTGTAAAACTATATACTGTTTGCAATGGAACACATTGCATTTTTCTTTCACAGAAAGTTTAGTTGTAATTCTACCATCTTGTAA
>WEIV01009800.1:146939-208235 GCA_013390005.1 Calyptomena viridis
AGTAGAGATAGTTTAGTTAGGACTAGGTTATAGAATGTGAGTGCACACAAGTAGTTTAATAAACACCTGAGAAACTTCATGAAGTCCTGCCTTGTCGTCATGTTTTTCTGCCACTCAGACCCCCAGAACACTACAATTATGTTGCTGGGTTTTTTGTAACTGCAACATACTTTAAGATTCTTCTGAACTGAAAAATTTAAGAAGTCGGTGTACAATGCAGGCTAAAGACAGGAGAAGCATGGAATTCCCTCTCAGTATAAACCAAACAACATTCTAACTTCATTTTGATAAAAATATGTACAAATAATTAATTGTTGGATTTTTTTCTGCAGGCTGGAAGGAAAATGATAATTTGGATCACCATTTTTTATTTACATCACTAAATTGGAAATTTTTCAGCTAACAGAANTGATGCAAGCTTGAACTGCAGGTTCCCTGCAACCTTCTTTGTAGCAGCCTGTGACAGAGATGTGATCCAATATGATAGAATAGTTGGGCCAAACATGTCCAGCTATCGGCAGGTTTGCAGCTGACGGAGACACCGGAAAAGGAAAAACCATATTTGGACATAAGTCTCCATCTTGGACAGGAGGTTGGAAACAGACCATAGTTGGAAGAGTGTGTGGACACAGAATGACCACATGTGCTCATGGACTTTTAACCCTCAAATGACTGGTTAGGACCTGATCTTAAACAACCTATTGCTAGAGTTATAGCTATCCAGCAGGAATATAAACAAACTATTATAAAGTGTGAAAAATGATGCTCTATCTCAATAAAACAATTCTCTCTGATTCGCCTATGACATCACTAGGGGTCCATGAATCTCTTGCCTGTCACACTTCTTAACGTTTAAATGGGAATAGTTTACGTTAATATACAAATTTGATTTTTCACTTAGTACTCTATTTTATTGTAAGACATTTCTGAACCTGATTGCCCATTGGATGTGAACAGTAATTTTCTAAATAGTTTTCTGTTTTGTTTTGTTTTCTCAAATGGTTGTGTTTCTGTAAAATCAGAAGATCCCATGGAAATAAAAGAATTTAAGCTAATTGCTTCAGGTGTGGAACAAAACAAATAAACTCTTTCATTTTAGGTGAAGTCAACATTAGAGAATGTGTGCTGCATTTCAAAACTGAACTAGTTTGTGGAATTATGTATGGGCAATGCTGCAGGCTAATTTTTGCCTGAGCATGTGTAGAAGTGAGGCTGTGACTGGACATGGCCTGATTCCTGTGGCTGGAAAAGGAGAAACTGATCTCTAGGTCATTGGGTGATTAATATAAACAATATAGTGTNTTAAGATTCTTCTGAACTGAAAAATTTAAGAAGTCGGTGTACAATGCAGGCTAAAGACAGGAGAAGCATGGAATTCCCTCTCAGTATAAACCAAACAACATTCTAACTTCATTTTGATAAAAATATGTACAAATAATTAATTGTTGGATTTTTTTCTGCAGGCTGGAAGGAAAATGATAATTTGGATCACCATTTTTTATTTACATCACTAAATTGGAAATTTTTCAGCTAACAGAAAGAAAAAGATTATTTTTCTTCATTATTTCAAGGGTTATATTGTATTCTCTTTGGTCAGTGTCCTGTTCTCTAAAAACTGAAGTTTACATGTAAGATGCCCCTTTTTTGTCTGTAAGCAAAAATACATCACATAGAGCTTGGGCAGAAGACAATATACACTGCATTTAGAGGTACGAAAATGTACAGTCTAAAATGCCTATCGTCATGATAAGGATGGTGAGCAAGGAAACTCAGTCTTATAGTTTTCCAGGCTATATGAAAGTGAAATCAAGCTAAACCAAAAACTGTTTGATCTTCCAGAGACAATTGTTTTTAGCTTAGTGCAGTTTTGGGTTAGCAGTCATTCTGTGACTGCAGGTCCTTGAATATTGAATACATGCCTGATGCATAAGAGAAGGAGGCACTGGCTGCCAAGGTAAGGCAAAAGTTTCTGTTGCTCCCTAACAGTTTATCTTGACTTTGATACAGAAGTGGACGTAGAAAGTAATTAAGCAACATTTCACTTTGTATTGCCCACAGAAAAGATGCACTGAGGTTCGTTCAATCATGCTGGTGATTTTCAGAACCTATTATATTCACAGCTAACAGCTCTCAGAAGTTAGAGGAATTCATGCAGGTATAGGAGAGAGGAGGAAAATAATGTACATACTAGTAAAACATCAGTGTGGTTTGCATCATTAAAATAACATTTTAGCCTTTTTTGTACTGTTTGAACAAAGAAAAGAACTTTACTGAAGTTCAAAGATAAAAGATATTTGGAACATATTGAAGGGAAGAGGTAGTGGAACATTATGTGAACACAACATGTCTCATCTGTTTACAAGCGTGATGTTAGGTCTCATTTTCAGTGACAGGTGTGATGGCTAGCAGCTGGTCTGTTAGCTTGTGTGGAGATGGTTTGGATATGAATTTGACTAACCTGCGTCCTTAAAAGACACCAGCAGCTGCAGTATGACCTTAAGACCATGATTCAGCAAAAATTATCTACGTGTCTTGGATTCTGAGGATGACGGAGGAAAGCTGTCTATGTGCTGTCCTTGCTTGTAGACAATGGAAGAATGTTTTGATATATTGTTCAATAAATAAATGTTTGTGTTCTATGGTGCCAATCTACACTTACCACGGGTCAAGGAACCAATTATGTGCGAACATGTTTTGTAGAGCACCTATGATCGGTAGAAAAAGTGTATAAAAGTAGATTAATTAAACACCCAAGGGTAATCGCCCTGAGAAGCTCCAAGAAACTTGGTTGCCTCATCATTTTGCTGTTTGAGACCCCCAATGTGACAACTGGTGACCACGATGTGTCTGCTGACGCGACAGACAGGTGACTCTAAATGCACAGAGGTAGGTGTTTAGTTGCACAGCGCATGCTTTATTTCCACTTGTGCTGGGTTTATCAACCACATTTCTGAAAATAAGTCTGACTGCATTTCTAGCAATACATCTCATTGTAGCCTTCTAAATGTGTTGTAAAGCTCTTTTTAAGTAGCAGCAAGAAGACTTGAGTCACTCTTGATGCAGAAGAAATGAGTAGAGCAATGCATGTGCATGTGTATGAATAAAGTATACAGCACAAAGTAAAACTGAATACTGGAAAGTTTGTGTTCTATGGGAAAACCTCCAACTTTCTTGAAGTCAATTGGAAAACCTCTGACCTAGCTCAATAGACTTCATGGACCATTAATATTTCATCAGATTTACAGAGATATTCTAGACAAATTTTTATTTTCTCCTCAGCCAAATGACAAAAAATAAAACAGTAATTATGGACATTGCCATGTTTTAAAAGTTAGATCAAAATTTTTCATGAAAATGATGAATTATGCATTGTGCTCACATTCATGGACTGTTCAGCAACAAATTAAAGTCCTGTGCAGGGCTAAGAGGTAGGAATGATTAAATTTCATTTTGTCTGTCAGACTTGTAAGTAGTTTACAAGAAGTTTACACCTGCTGTGTAATATTGGGATTCAGTCAGTTACAACACTGGCAGAGGGTAGACTTGTAGTAAATCATAGATTCATCTTTCAATCAGCTTTGTCCTTCATACTTTTATGATATTTTGTATTCCTATCATTAAAAAAATAAAGTAATTTGAAATACAAATGTATTTGCAATAATATTAGTTTGCAGATATTGATTGACCCACACAAAGTTTGATAGATTGTCCTGTGGCAGCTTATCAAACTAGAGTGCTTTTTTCCTGTGGCCACCATTTTATGTTCCATCACTCACAGCTTTCATTTCAAACAAACAAACAAAACCTCTCTAGACCTCTGCTAAAAAAAAGTCTATGGAAAAGCCAGGAAATTGCAACTGCTGTCAGCATAAGTATTCAGAGGATTTGCAATAGAAGATCTGAAATACTTGAACAGTCATACATATACAAAGAGAAATTAAAAATACTGTCAGTGAATGTATAAGCAAAACATGAGATGTTTCCAGGGCAGAAGTAAGGATTTTTAGCCTAGAAAAAAAGGCCATGATATTTTTATTCTTATTTATTGTCCAAT
This sequence comes from Calyptomena viridis, assembly GCA_013390005.1. Lineage (NCBI taxonomy): Eukaryota > Metazoa > Chordata > Aves > Passeriformes > Eurylaimidae > Calyptomena > Calyptomena viridis. Next base: position 150,994 of record WEIV01009800.1, read on the forward strand.
TATTTGGTTTCCAATGGAGATTTTATTGCTGTAATAGTCTCTTCTGAGGAAGATGAGACAAGTATGTCGGTGTTATGGATGCAAAGGTCATGAAGCACTAAGGAAATTGTTCCAGAGCATAGTGGTTATTTTTTCCTTATTAATATGTTGGTGGTGAACACGAGCAAAGAGACACTGTATTAATTTAGCAGCTTGAGAAGGTGAATAGCAATGGTAGATCATAGGAAAGATTTTTCAATTCCAAACAGGTAATATGACATATTTGCTTCCTTGGTAGTAATCTATATGCAGTTTTGTGACGATTAGAAATAGAAAAATATTTATATTGATTAAAGATATGTTATTAAGTCATTTTTGGGCTCTCTTGTATGGGAAAATTATTTCAGAACAGAAGCAAGGCCAAGAGAGGATACCCAGGAAGAGAAGGGGTCTAAAACACCAAGTATTGACAGAAAATGAGAACTGGATTTGTCCAGGTTTAAGAAGAGAGGGCTAAGAGAGAGCTTCAATTGCTGTCTTCATTGTCATCTGATGAGTTATTAAAAAGAAGATACAGATGAAAGCTTGACTGGTTTAGGCTTCCCCACAGACGTTGTGAAATCTCCATCCTTGGAGATCCTCAGAATGCAACTGCACAAAGACTTCTAACAGGAGTCAAATTGGAATTAGAAATTTGCCTTATTATGAACAGGGATTTGAATCACTTAATCAGCAAAGTTTCTTAGTTGGTATAAAATTATTTTTTCCATGTTTGAAACTATGACATGAATTTTCTTATGAAGGACACACATGCTTTAGTCATAGGAAAGATTTTTCAGGTAGATACAGGACATCTAGATATTGTAGAACATTTTAGATGAAAACAAGGCCTGGATAACCTGGCTTCAATAAGCTGGTAGTTCTGATTCCATGAAAAAAGGAACCACATGTGAAGAACAAACAATAAGAGTAGTAACTGAAAATTTTGTAAGAAATGAAAATTAAGACTATGATGTCTTCTACTCAAATGGAGACAGGCAAAGAGAAGTGGTCTCTGAGTAACTGGGGGAAAAAGAAAAAAAGGAGTAAGCATAACTCCAAATCACTATAAAGTAAGGTCACTCTTAGTCTTTACGATGGTCAGAACAGGAAATTTTAGTTCTAAAAATGTAGCATATAATCCATAATAAATAGGAAATAACTATAAAAAACTGTCTACAAAGAGTTTAAATTAAAATTTCCTTACCTTTAGACAAATTTTTTGTCATCTTAGTTTCTCCTAGGAGTAAGTGAGCAGCTGTGTGGATACAGGAAAGCAGTTGCTGTGTCCATCCACCCAAGGATGTACTCCAAAATGCTTATAGCTAAAGCTAGTGGCCTTCATGATAAATAAGAGTTGAAATTATCAATTTAGAAGTACAATTTACTGTTGGAAAGATTGCTGTGGCAGGACTGTTAACACCACGTGTGAGGAAAAAGGGGAGGGGCTTATCATAATAATGGTATCATGTATTTCCAAGTAACAACTTCTGAATATTTAGGTTTAAATGTTCTAATAAATAAAGCAGAAGACAGATCAGTAGTAATTCCTTATAGAGAGAGAACTCATATGAAGTTAAAGCTACAGTTGCACAGGGTATTTAAGACTTCCTGTGTATGCACAGAAAAAAATAAAGGTGTGGATCTTTGATGTCTGAATGGTTCCTTACAACTGAAAGCTCCTCTGCCAGTTGCTTGTCATGCTTACAATTTTAAATGCCAGTTTATTAGCTTATAACTGGTTGTATTCAGTATGAGGAGGGAATTTGATCCTCTTTTAAATTAGTCATAGAATCAAAAAATGATAACTCAGGTCTGAGAAATCATTATTCCTATACATTTTCTGCATGCAAAACCAGTGAAATTCAAGCTAAAAGAGTTTTGTGAAACTGCACTGCAAATTTGAAAGATAAATGTACAAGAAATGACACTGTTAGAACTGGGAAAGCTTAATTTTTCATTAAGTTAGAACAATACAAAATCAGCAAGACATAGTAAAATAGTATAAATTAATTAAAAACTAACCAATCAATACATCTCAATGAATTCATCAAACAGATAATTGAGCAAAATACTTTTTTTGCTTAATATTTTAATGATGAAATGGACTCACCTGAATCATGAGAGAACTCTCATAAAAAGAAACATTTTCAAGTAGTCTGGTGTTGTCATGTTTTAACCCCAGCCAGCAACCAAGCCCCTTGCTCACTTCCCCATCAGTGGGATCAGAGAGAGAATCATATGGATAAAAGCTGGGAAACTCATGGGTTGAGATAAAAACAACTTGATAGGGAAAGAAAAAACTATGAACACAAGCAAAGCAAAACAAGGAATTCCTGCTTCTCATGAACTGGTAGGTGTTCAGCTATCCTCGGGAGAGCAGCATTCTATCATGCGTAGTGTTTACTTGGGAAGACAAAAGCCATCATTCCAAATGTCACACTTCCTCCTTCTTCCCCCCATTTTTAAATACAGATCATGATGACATATGATATGGAATATGTCTTTGGTCAGTCTGTGTTGTCTGTCCTGACTGTGTCTCCTCCCCATCTACCATTCACCCCCAACTTCCTTATGGGCGTGGCAGTACAAGAAGCAGAAAAGGCCTCGGCTGTGTGTAAGCACTGCTCAGCAATAAAACATCTCTATCTTATCAATACCGTGTTCAGCACAAATCCAAAACACAGCCCCACACTAGCTACTGTGATTAAAGTTAACTCTACCTCAGCCAAAACAAGCAAAAAAGTGATATGTGAGAAAGGGAACACTCTATATACATAGAGCCAAGAATTAATTGTTAATATAAATAAAAAAAATTAAAGTGAAATAAAGATGAAATGAAGAACTATTATAACTTCAGTTACAATAGTTACACCATTTTATAGCACAAAATAATACAGAAGAGTCTTTCTAATAACACAATTAAAGTTGTTACACAAGAATTTATTAATATCTAGCACTTCATTGTTGTATTCTCCTTTCCAATATCTCAGTTGGTCCTCTATGCACAGTGGACCATCAAGAAGAATTGCATGCATGAAGAAGGACAGTTCATCAAAAATCATTAGTGCACTAAATTAAGTCCTGAAAACAGTGTAATGCTCTTGCATACCCCATACACATCATTATGAGAGCTCAGGCTCAGGCAGGGGAGACAACAGGCACTTGGCCCTACAGCAGAAGATGAAACCACCCCAGTCCGATTCTGCCAAGGTGAGCCCAGAGCAGCCCTGAGATCAGTGCTTGCAGTTGAGGGCAGAGTCCAAGGGCTTATAACTAGGAGTGTCAAAAATAATAATAATAATAAACGGATGATTAAATCTATAATTATTCTATGAAGAATGCTTTCATCAGAAAATTGATTCAGAAAATGCTTTAAAGAGTTTCTGGTGGGTAGTGTTGTGGACCAAAATATTGGAATACTTTTTAAGTCTGGCACAAAAATGTAAAAACATATATTTATAAGCTCTGATTACAATTTGTTCACAAAGAAATTTTTAGTTTTATTGAATAGAAAATAACACAGAAGTTCTTTCTCTGGTAGCAGTCTTACATCCAGTTTTATTCAGGCTGATGGACATAGCAACTACATTTGTCAATTTGCTGCAATTTCATAATCTTGATCAAAAACAACAAAAGAACTTTTAACTTTTTATTCCTGATCTAAGTTTACAAGACATATGTTGGACAAAATTTTAAAAGCTACCTGTTTCAAAAACTTCAGTCTATCTAATTATTTTGATTTCTTTGCAATGCTAAGAGCATTGGTCTTTCTCTCCCTCCCTGTCTTGCTGTTTTATTCGATTAATAAATGGAGGAATAGGAAGAATCGGGAAGAGGTCAAAAACAGCTTCTTTCTGGGAAATTATATAGCACTGTGTATACAAGCAATGTGGGATGAATAGATTGGTTAGATGAAGAAAAAAAAATGAGTGTCTTAAATCGAAAAAGTAATGGTATAACAAAAGATTTTGGTCAAAGACTGATGAACTGCAATTGCTACATATGATCCAACGGCCTGAGTAGAGACAAGGGACAGATGAGAGGACCTAAGTCCTCCTCTCTTTTATCATATTTGTTCTTATTAACATGCAAAGTCCAATTTTATGAATTTTTACTCTTAACCAGGTATGACCCATATAAAAAGACATCTCCTGTTATAATTCTTTATGAAAGGAAATTATTAGAATAGAAGATCAAAAAACTTGCACTATTATTTTTTCCTTAATGATTTAATTTCTGTACCTGAATCTTCCCATATTTCTTTAAGTAGTCTCTAAGAAAAATAGACATATTTCTATTGTAGATAAAGTGCATTAAGTAATACATGCTAAAATGAAAAAAACTACTTTTAATTAGGATTTTAATAATTTAGATGAGATTGTAACATATTTCTTTACATAGGCCCAAATAGGTCAATCCAATTTCTTGTCAAATGACATTTCTTAATTTTTGTGCCAAATCCAGCTATGAAATATTTTACAGAGATATCTTCATTTGCCTGATTTGTATTGTCCCTTTGGACTTATAAAGAGGCAGTATAAATGTGCTGTGCAAAGGTCAGGGTTAAAATCAAGAAGGAAAGAATTTTAAGAGGATAATATTTTGGCTCTTTGCTCCTTTTGCAAAATGGTGCATTGTGAAATAAAAATCTGAGATGTATTTATTTTTAGCTGTCTATTAAGTAATTTTGCTGTGTCTGTGTTTTTTATTTTTATGTTCTTTACTGGGAAATTAATTATGTTCTTATTAAGTTGCAAGCTTTTATGGTCAGTTTATACACAGTGAAGTTATTGAATCAAAAATCTGGAATTGCTTAGTTTTTAAAATAGTAAAGAAGTGAGTACTCAAGCAAAACTCATCTCTGACATTTAGGCAGCTGATTGTTAGAGGGAGAAGACTCACCTGGATAGCACAGAAATAGATGAGAAGGGATAGTGAATTCTCTCTCAGTTTGATGGCATATTACTATCTGGGAGTTCAGTGGGACAGTTTTTGTTCTTTATTGTTACTTTTGTTTTCAAAAATTTGCTGAACAACTATAACTGCAGGACTAAGAGAAAGAGCAGCACACATTCACCATTTCATTGGAATAAAATGGGTTTGTGTGTTAGGAACATGTATGTGTTCTCACCTGTGGCAGTCAGCAGTATGTCTGCTTCCAGAGGTTAATGCATTAATCATGAAGAATCAGGAACATGAGATTTTATATATCCATGTTCTTGTATTTATTGCTACAAACAAACAAACAAAAATATCTATAATAAGCTCATCCTTAAAGTAAATAACACTGCATAAAAACAGGTCAGATGCTATTTGCATCTTCTTGTGATAGAAGTCAGTACAGACTCAATCATACAATATAAGACACCATGCCAGACAAAGTGGCTTAGGTAGGGAAATGTTTACAGGGATAACCCAGATCAAACTGCCCTGTAACACTATTCAATATCCTCTGCTGATTTCAGAGACCACAGCTTTAGTGGATTTCTTAACAAAAATTTGAGTATTGACTAGCTATTTAAACCATACTTAAGTCTCTCCATCTGTCTATACTTATGGGTTTGATCTTACAGTTTCATTATTAGGAATCTGTGGAAATGACAATGACTTACTTGCCCAAGATTAATTTTACCTCCTGTGTTAATACCAATTATCTTAATGTGAGATGTTTTCTAAATCTGCTTCTGAAAAAAACATTTACTTTGATTCAGAAGAGTTCATTCAAGCAAAATTATACTTGATTTTTTATTGTTCCAGTTGTAGTCATCATCATGATAATCCAACCAACCCACACATTTTGAGTCCTAGATGAAGTCCCTGGGCAGGGAACAGAATTGAAATCTACTCTCTTAAGATTATACTGGTTGCATATATACTGATTATGCCAGAGAAATGCCAATGTGAGACAGTTTGCAGTGTTTTCCTATGAATGGCAAGGCCATTTTCATAAAGTATATTGTAATTTACATCACTTTGAGAAAGCAGCTGTACTTCAGCAGATGTGACTAGTAATGAGAGAGGAAAAAGCCTTTAGGTGGAGCATTTATAGTTTTTTTCTTTTTACTTAGACATTATTGTTCATTTTCATAAAGACAACCTGAGTAAATTGACACTTAAGCAGAACTCAAACTGATGCAGTACTTAAATAAAATTCAATGCAGAAAGAAAATGTGGCCTCTATGGCAATAGATACATTAAAAGCCTTGTTGTAAGTTTTATTTATGAAGGTGTAATAAAAGTATTTCTCCTTTAACAGTAAAGGCAATATGCATGAACATACCTCAAGTATGTTCTAGCTCACTTCTTTTTTTAGCTTAATTTTTTAACCTGCTATTGCTATGCTGGCACAAAGGGTGCTTAAACTGAATTTTATCCAATCTTAACAAATAAATCCTAAATGTAGTTTAAAATAGTTGGAATTGTTTACTCCTCATTGGTTCTACATGCCAATTCAAATACTGAAGAAAATTATCAAAAAGCAGTAATGCTGTCACAACGATCACCTCCCAAATATCAAAGTCACAACGATCAACAGAGAGAGATACTAGATCAGTCCTTTATAATATAAAATTAAGAGAGTGCAATTAGCAAACTGTATGTTGAGTTTCACATGCCCACACAGCCCTCCCATGTGTGCACCTTAATAAAAATAAATAGTCACTAAAAGTTAACAGTTTCATGTATCTTTATGAAGATATTGAGCTGATAATTGTATTTGAAACACAAAAAATGCTTAGTATTCCATTCAAATTGTGGTTTTCATATATATATTTTTGTACATACATACACTCTTCAGTTATCCAAAGTCACAAAACAAGATACAGCCAGAGGTCTTCTGGTTTCTCAGTTGAAAGCTGTGGGTTAAACTGCTATGAGCAGTTCCAGAGAGGAAACTTTTCACTGATTCCATAGTAAACACCATTTCTTATTCAAACACCTGAATTTATAATTAAACACTACATTTTGTCTTACACTCTGTGTTTTGGGCTAGCAAGACAGCAGGAAGAAAATATTATGGTAATTTTAGTATGAAGGTAGGTATCAAGCAATGAGAAGATTAGTATTTGGGAAAAGAATAAAGAAAATAAACAAACAAAAAAACCTGCAACCATCACAACACTATATGGACTACTACTAGCCACAGCTTCAGAGCCATCAGAAACCTTGTAAAATACTGGTTTTGTTCACTCCTTGATACCAAACACTTGACAAGAGGTTTAGAAATAGACACAGGGTGTCCAGAAGCACTATGGCATCTATAAAGTCTAAATTATGTAAGAAAAATTTAACAAGCTTAAACCATAAAATTTTTCTTTCACTTGTTTTCACAAAGTTCTACATGCTCCATGCAATTTGCATAAAATTTAAATCAAAATATATAATCACAGTGGAGACTATAACTATTATCAGTCTTCCTCCACACTAGTAAATGTACTTACAATACATACTAAACCAGATAATTTCTGTCAAACTGCTCAACAACTACAACAGAAAATAGAACGAAGCATGTTCACTTGCCTCTAACAATACCGATATGCACAGACTGACTTGGGGATGATTCTGTTAACTCTTATATTCTTCTCTGAAAAAACATTTTTCTGCCTATTTCAATATCCAGTGGTAAATATCAAGAAAAAAAGTACGTTGTATTGCAATTTCTGTGTGGCAGAACTTTTTAATAGTTGTTCATTTGAGTGGGGGGAACAGCCTTATATTTTGCTGACAAAATATCTTCTACAGTAACTCATTTCTTATGGAATGCTAAAAGTTCTCACAACCAATGTGGTGATCAAAAACCACTCCTTTTTGCCCTTAGAGGGAAAATCTGTATTTTCATCTACTTAAAATGTAAAGTTGGTTCTCATCATGTCAAAATGAAGTGTGAAAGAATAAAACATAAAACACATATTTAATTTCATTTAAAAATAAAAAAAAATGGAGTACATGCACATTCTAAGACATAATATGCTTGAAAGCTACTGTTATGTTTTCTTTTTTTTATAAATACCATGGAAGATTATGTATGTTGCAATCATCCATTTTCCTTTCAAACTTTCTAAACTGAATACTTATATTAACTATTCTTCTCAATCTTTTAAATCTATGGTTCTACTATGCAGCCTAAATGACCTGTCCCAGTGCACTCCCTAGTGACAGAAATTTCAGTGCTGTAATTTGCCAGTTGATGAAGCACACATGTCAGTTACCAATTATTCACTGTCTACACTGAGCAATCCAACACAAAAAGCAGTGATGGCAACCCTACTCATCTCTCAGCTACTGCAAAGCCCACTTAGACATTATGTAAAACTCCCCACATTGAAAAGATGCAGTTTTATCAAAAGACAATATTGATGAATTAGCAAAAAAAAATTCCACTATTTTGCATCTGCCCACTCACTGGTAAAGGAGTTACCTTGTTACCATGGTAACATTAATTTTCTTGCAGTTTATGCCAAATATATTGCTGCATCCTGTTGTAGTATTGCCTGTTCATATAATATTCTCTTTTTGGGTTAAAGAACATATACAAAGCTGATCTATACTAAATTACAGATGACTAAAAACAATTACAGCTAAAATCATCTGTAGGATCATTTTTAAGTAGACGTGAGAATTTAAATTGTTTGATCTATGTAGTGTTCTACAACCTGAAATTCAGAGGAGGTGGTTTGAAGCCAAGTTATATTACTGAATTCTACTTTTCAACTCAAAGAGAAATTAGAAGAAAAATGAAAATCCTCTAACAATAAACAAAGCTGAAACAGAAAACACATTAAAGTCATAAAAACTTGATAAGTAGAAAACTTTCAGAAAGTAATTTCAAAGTTTCTAATGTTAACAGAAGGTAATGTATCGCTTGTATAGACTTCTATCTAGTACTCAACTCTGCACTTTCCTCTTCACTTGTTAACTTATATTCTTAGCATATCCTACCACATACTTCCAATAAACTTTGCTTCTTTTACTATCTTCTTGTGTCTCCAGCTGGCATTTAGCAGATGCACTGGGCTAATTTGTGGAAGAAAACTCTTCAGAGACTATTAAACCTGGACACTATACCTATAGAGGTAAAGAAACTCAGTTCAGGAAATGAGCTGAACAAGTAAAGCAGAATAATGCCCATTCACACAGCTCAGGACTGGACATCACTCAAGTGGACTCAATAGGTTCCAAGATAACTATTCATTTTTGGACAATTTTTTTCTATCCTCTCCCAGCCCTCCTGGTTCAAGTATCATAAATCATAAAGCAATTTTGAGTGTATGGGCTGAGGATGTGGTATGGTAACTTGTAAGCTTAGCTGCTTCAATGCCTATTAATTGGAGAAAAAAGATAACCTTGGAAGAAGCTCTGTGATCCTAGATGAATGTTTTGATGAGTGTTCTAAATTGAGGTCGAAAATGGCCTTGAGATCTTGTGAGAAAGGAAATAAATAAAAGCGAAGAGCATGAGAGCCAGAAATTATTTTGATAAGCTGATTGGCTTCGGATAAAGATGGCTGTCTAATTGGCAGGAAGATGGGAGTTTATGCAGCTAACGTTTTCATGAGATGTATCAATAAACAGGACTTCACAGACAGAGATGAACAGAGAACATGGAAAGACAAGGCAAGAGAGCTCCTGAAACTAAACACGTTGTGCTGAGGTTTTTTCCATTGTCGGTACCCTTGTCAAAATCTCCTGTAACATGGCATGAAAAAAATAGGATTGTGTGAGGGCACAGCATGCACTGGGTCAGTACCATTATATACTAGGGGAAGGAGAGGTACAGTTTACTATAGGTGCAGTTTTGTCTATAAGTACTCCGTTATCTACAGAATATCAACCTGGATTTGTCTGAAAGAAACCCAGTAATCTCAATGAAAAAGCCCTGGAGCAAGCAGTTCTAAGATCTAGTGCTTAGGGGTGAATACTGGCACTACATCAGTTGCCAGGAGAGACATCAATTAAAATGTCAATTTTAACCTGGAAATCTCAAAGCTATTAATTTTCAGAGTTTGGATAGCATGCTGGGGAAATATTGCTTTATCCTCACCTACTTCTTATCATTTTCTGTTTGTATCTTCTACTTCCATGTGTGGGAGACAGGACGCTGGGTTAACAACAGCACTTCTCTGTCCAAATTTGACTTTCTTACAGACATTTAGCAGCAGACCTTAATACTTGAGACAAGGACTGAATGGAGCATGCATGGCTTCATAAATTTTAGATCATAACGAAGAAGATCTTAAATTATGCTATCTTTCTCCCTCTTCTGCTTCATTTACAGAGGAAAACTTGAATTATTATATCCAATAAGAGAATGTAGCTGATGCTCAGGAAGAATACACAAAAGAGTAAAAATTATTTTAACAAGCATTGTTAGGCACATATAGTACAGTACATGTTCCCATATTTCCATTTCTTTTATTTAATTTCATTACAGAAATTACTTCAAGCTATTTAAGTGAATCAAATCACTAGAGAGAACTGTGAAAAAAAGAGAACATCTAACCAAAAGAGATCAGTAGGGTGAGTTGCATATCTATTCTTTACCTCAAAACACCTTCAGTGCTTAGGTATCACCTACATTAAATTACACACACTTGAGAGTAATGATGTAATCAATCCTTCCTTTCTTCTTGGATATGCAAGACTTTAGTTAGAAGTATTAAATTTGTTTATATACTGATAAGAGCTATTTGCAAGGGACAATTCATGACCACTATGAAGGTTTTTTTTAACTTTTTAGTTATTTATGTGTAATTAAATCTCTTGAAGTTCTCTGCAGTGCACAATAGGTGGTATACTTTCAGCTCAATTGTACCTGTATGAGTAAGTATTTGCTTGACTCAGAACAAAGGTGTATTTTTGCTTTCCTCTCTCCTTTGAGTTTTTCTAAATATAATTTGATTTGTCTTTCAAATATGATTTTTAAATCTTATTTTTTGAAAATGCTTTTTCTTGGGGCTAGAGACTGTTTAAATTTTAGGGGTTATTTCTATAGCAGACAGTTGTTTTCTTCATGCAGTTTCTTTAAGTTGAAAGAGGAATGGCTTAAAAATTCCTCCCTAGCAACACAGTTCCTTTCATAAATTCTAACAGACATAATGCCACAGATTCTCACCCTCCCTGCAAATAAACAACCCTCAACAAATTAATTTGGAAAAGTGTCTTTGTTTCCCATACCAAATGATTTTTTTTCATCAGTGTACTTCTGTTTTTCATGGAATCATTTCTGCATGAGCATCTTCAGAGTCCTGCAAGCACAGTATTTGAACTCAATGACAAGCCAGCCTTGTGTCTGTCTGTAGATATACAGGAACATTCTTGTGGTCAGGAGCTTCTCCTTTTTTTCCAGTTTCCTACCTGACTGCCTATGTCATACACAGTACACAGCTACTGTGTCAGTCTTTCCTGGTCTTCACTGTGATCCTGTTTTCCCACCTTAAACTTTTACACCATCTGCTAAAGTTCTCGAAGAATCCATATCACTTTATAATAGGAGCGAGATAATGAGATAATTACCATATCTAGGCTTTCAAATTGTGATGTCTAGGGCATCTGACAAATTGTGAGAGGGCATTGTCTGGTGAGGGATAATAAAATAATAGATGCCAGAATTGCAAAGTTTGCCCAAGCTCTGGAACTAAGCTAGAGAAAGGAGACAGGACGTGGAACTTGCAGGCCTCATCTGGGTTTTTTCTTGAGAAGGACCTAGCAAAAAGCCTGTGTTATGAAGTATGCAGTGTGGGAAATCAGTGGACAAGTTTCAAGCTGATAATGTCTACATGCCTAACATTAATAATGATGGAGTGCCTACACTGAAGAATGAAATTCTGTGCAGATATCCCTAAGTTAGAAGGACTAAAATGAGTGAATTTACTCAGGGAAGTGAAATTCTGTGAGAATGTCTTATGAATTTGAGTCTGGTACTAACAGCTCTGTCTTCTGGACGTAAATGAGATCATTCAGACCACTAGAGAGTGATTGCNGAGTGATTGCTAAATGTTCCTTAGAATTTCAACGTTTAGGGTTAAGTGCAAAACACGAATGCCTGTAAATATTGCACAGGTCTCAAAAATCTTGTATAAATTTTTCATAGTGGTCTGAAAGAGTTGAGAATGTTGAAAAATCAGTTATTATGATACTCTAACTGGTCTCCAGCTACATGAAAATCTAAGTAGCATTGAAGGTCTGAAAGCAAATTTAAGCTTTCTTTTTGAAATGAATAGGATGTTTGAATGGGGACAACAAGAATAATTTTTCAGTTTCTGAAGTTGTTTTTGTTTCTATTTTCCTGTCTGCACATTCCAGGAAGCTTTTCTTTTCAGTACAAAGTTGCATAAGTGAATCTGATTTTAAAATTAGATACTTATCTGAATAAGACATGGGCTGAGTTTTAAAAATTAGCTAAAAACTGTGGTCTGTATTTTATTTTCTTGGAGGGTGAAGATGCACAGTTTGTGTCCTGTGCTGTGACACTGCACAGAGAAAGGCAGTGAACAACTCTGTTGCAAAGATGCAATTGATGAAATGAAGAAAAACACTTCTTTTCAGTCCCAGAATGAAATCCAGAGATGTGAAGGATGATTTGAGCATAAATCAGGAAAAAAAAATACCAACAAAAAAAAAATTAACTTTGCCCATTAATGTTACAGTGTAAAAAGTGATGTCAGCGACAAACACTTGCAAATGCTTACAGGCATGCTGCACCCTGAAAAACTGGAAACCTCAGGTTGCTGGGGTTTCCACCAATCAAAGGGAATTATGTCAGTCCAGAGTTGAGTAGATATAGCCAGAAGGTCACATAGCAAGACTTCTTTTTATTGGGAAGCACGGTGATTTCACAACTAAAGAATTTATTCATACGTACATAAACCATACAAATTTTAATGAAGTGATGACTATATTGTCTTATATAAATTGTATTCATAGAGTGCTATAGCATAAATGGAAGCCCACATCAGAAGACATTCAGAATCAGAGAGTCTTATCTCTTGCACTAAGTCGTAACTTCTCCTAGGATTAAGTAATTTTTAATAGGTAAAAAATCAACTGAACTCTGAATAAATAAAACACATTTATATATAAAATCAATTTANTATTAAAGTCATGAACATCTCTGAAAAATATTCTGTGATAGCACCGGATCAGAGGCTGTGAAAATAAAAGCATAGATGATGACCACAAGACTTATCCCAAAGCAAAGCTTTAGCTGCCTGCCAACACCCAGCTTGCATAGCCCCAGTAAAAGATTTAGTTGGTACATAATGCCTTGTGCTTCTGGACTTTTGGCCTGGAACTGAATTCTTAATCAGACTTTCCAGTACATACAGTAAGTCACAAATACATGACATACTCTTCCAGAAGGATAATTTTGGCCATATCTTATGATTTTCTGCTCACTTCACTCTAATAACTGACTACCTATACATCATGTCTCAGATCTGATTTGGCCTAAAAATTTACTTGGCCTAAAGTAATTGAAATAGAGACAGAAATCATAAGAGTCTCATTTAAGAGGCTTTACATCTTTTAAAGAACCATAGGAAAATTCTTCTAGGAACAGTAAATAAGGCAGGTGCCTTACAGGATACACTTCCCCAAAAGCTGCATTCTGTTGTATCTTGGCTTAAAAGATGACAAACTACATAGATAGCCTTGGAGATGCTCAATACTCACACTGCATGTTGCAGTGAAATTCTCTAAAAATTCAGTTGAGACTTTGTAAGCATTGTGTAAATAAAAATTGCTGTTTGCATAAATATGAGCTTATTAAACCATGAAGTCCAAGTTAGGCAACTCACACAGCATGATTTTCTGCTGTTCTATATGACTGGTCCAGCAGACCTGTCTGCATGAAGGGCTAATAAATCTGAGTGAATCAACACTGGTTCCTTGCCTATAGTTTTAAGAAAAATCTCACTATATCGTCTCAAATGTGGGATACATCGTTCCTGTATTTTGTCCCTTATAGGAAATTTTAAGCCTTAAGCGTATTTCTACCATATCTGAATGTATGGTACATGTTGAATAATGGGTTACAGCTGTCTCTGACTTTGATTAAAAAAAAAAAGAAAGATATTTATTAGTGCCTAACTAAAACCAGACTACTAGTCTCAGTTCAGCTTCAAGCGAATCAATAGGCCAACTTTCCAATTAATACAAATTGTGGGAACACTTTTTCTACTAAGAGGTATGCTGCTAAAGATGTAACTCCATAAGAAGACGTGTGTAGGAACCTAGAATACTTTTTGTGTTGCCTTAAAGATGTAACTCCTTAATAAGACGTGTGTAGGAACCTAGAACACTTTTTGTGTTGCCTTAAACTGAATAATCAGGTGTTTTTAACTGTACAAGCACTGAAGTTTTTATTCTATTTTGCTTTTCTTTCAAAATACAGTTAAAAACACACTGTCACTACTGCCAATATCCATTTTTGTGTAAACCCCATTTACTTATGATACAAACATTTCAAACTGATTCAGATAAATAAGTCTTTCTGGGAAAATATACCTATAAAACCCTAGGCAAGGCATATTAAAAATATACTCCCAATAGATGTGATGTGCTAATATATTCACTCTCTCTGCCTGAACATTTTTAGGCAATCCCTCAGAAAATTTGATTGCTGGCTGGTTTGATAGCAAATACAATCTGCCACACTTTTGTGTGAGTTATGCACAGTTGTGTATATAAGCTTCCATAAAGTAACCAATATGCTAATTGTGTGCATTGGAGAAGGCTGTAGTAGTGCAGGATAGAAAATAAGGCAATAGTTAAGGTTTTCTGTTTTTTTGATGCTCTCCTCTTGCTGTGTTCTCTCATTTTTCTTGTAAATCCAAAGTAAAATGCTTCAGTGACTAAAATCTGGTACACATTCTAAGAAGCCACCACTTTAGTCACCCTTTGGTCCCTCTAGTACTCTGAGGACATGATTGCAGGTTTCCCAGCAATGAGGCTCTTTCACTTCCATCTCTCAGTGGTCTCCCATCTACAATTTTCAGTGCTAAAGATGTGCAAAAATGTTGTTATTATGGTTATGTGAAAATAATTTTTTGAAAAACACAGTTATTTTTCTTTCTCCACCTTTGTAAGACTATCCACCTAAAGTTTGTGACTCCCTTCTGAGGACCAGTGCAGAAGAGTACCAGCACTTGCTTAGAACTTCACAGTGGTTCTACTTATACAAGCTACTGCAAAACAACCTTCTGTAGCACTCTACTAGGCCAGGTAAAAACACATGCTTGCTTTCCAAATTTAAAGCAACTCTATATATCAATCTGATAAGCTACTATCTGTTTCTCTCCAGCCAGCCACGTGAAAGATACTCATAGCCTATTCATGAGGGAAAACAGGCCTTTTCTGGGGAAAAAGAAAGTCTATTATAAGAATTTTAATTGATATACAGAAATGTGTTACTAAATATTTTCTTTTTATATTTGATGCATGCAAAAAAAAATTCAGGAAAAAGAGAAGATATGAGTAAGAAAAAAGGGAGATATAAGGAGAAAATGAAATCCTTCTATGAAACAACAATGCTGCTCTGACAGAAACAAAAGCAGAGACCTAAATGCAAAGACCATTGGAGAGAAATTTAAAGAGCTGCCTTGCAGCAAAATCAGTTGATGAAACATAGGAGAGAGGCAACTTTGAAAGGGACTAGAGCATTCAAGTCCAGAGCAAAGTAGGCAGAAGAAACTGATTGGATGAAGGATGCTTTCCTGGTTCACATTCACCACTACAAGACATTAAAAAACAAACAAAACAAAACAAAACAATAAAAACACCCTAACCCAAACCAAAAAACAACCAACCAAAAAAACCCAAAACAAAACAAAAAACCCTAAAAATGTAACTATCTTATTACTACATGAGGTAGTAACATTTTCCAACCTGCTTCTGTTTTCCTCTGTGTCTTCTGGAAATAGAAGAGTACACTTTTAGTGGGATTATTCTTAAAATTAATTTGTTGCTATCAAAGCATGATAATGCTTAACATCTTTTTTGTTCCAGGTCAGAAAAACAGAGTACAGAGGAGGGTCATGAAGATGATCAGAGGTTGAAGCACCTTTCTTCTGAGGAAAGGCTGAGGGAACTGGGCTTGCTCAGCCTGGAGAGTAGAAGGCTCCGAAGCGACCTTAGAGCAGCCTTCCAGTATATAAATGAAGGGTACATACAAGAAGGATGGAGAGGGCATGTAATGCCTGTGCCAGGAGAATGTCTTTAAAGTGGATAAGAATAGGTTTAGATTAGATATTAGAAATTTTTTCCTGTGAGGGTAGTGAGACTGGAACTGGTTGCCCAAGTAAGTTGTGGCTGCCCCATCTCTGGAAGTGTTCAAAGCCAGGTTGGACAGGGCTTTGAGCAATCTGGTCTAGTAGAAGGTGTCCCCGCCTATGTCAGGAGTTTGGAACTAAGTGATCTTTAAGGTCCCTTCCAAACGAAACCATTCTGTGATTCTATGATTCTGGGCATCAGTCATACCCTTACTCCAGTCAGTGTCAATGCTCACATTTCCTTTAGTATTGGAAAACCCCAGATCAGATTTGTCTATAAAAGGAGACAAAAAACCTTTTAGTGAATTAAAACAAAGCAGCAGAAAAAAGTATAATAGCTTAGGTAAGTATTAAATACTCACTAAAATGTAATGGTTAGATAATTTAGTAGGAAACATTATATTAAAAATAATTAACTCCAGTTGAATTCAGTAATTATTTACTTCTGATGATACTTCCGATAATATTGTAAACTCCTGTTTATAGGAAGAAAAAACATAAATTTATACATAGGCTCATACATATTTAAATAGAAAATAAAGAAGCTTGTAACAGCCTTTGCAGCTACCCTGAAAATTACCTAAAATATACAGTAGAAGATATAGCATGGTTCTTAATGTCAAAGCACCCTCAGAAATCCATGTCTGTTTGCAAAAGAACACAGGAAGAACTAAAGACTACAAAACAGATTTTACAGGCCTAACAAAAATTGTCTGATGTCAAAGGAAGCATTGCCTCATAATTATGTGCAGTGAAATGACTGAATTACATTCTGGTTTATGAATGTTCATCTGGGTTGTTTATCCACTGTATTTCCACTGGATTATAGTGCTTCAGCTGTCTGGACCAGACAGGGCAAAAATTTTTCTCGCATACAAAAAATTACCCAAATTCCTGTGTAGATAAAATCTCATACTTCAAATACTTTAGTAGGGATGATTGCAATTATAAAAGTCAACTATTATGAAAATTTATGAAAACGTACTTAATTCTATTTGACTTCCTAGTGCACAGAATCTGGTTTTTAAATTTTTCTTCATCGACCTGCTTCCAAATCTGATTATTTGAAAGCTCTGGAAATGGATTTGGAACCTTATAAAAACATAAGATTATCATCTGGTTTAGTTTTGCTTATAGTCAGATATATTACAACATTAGTTTCCCAGTTGAAAGGTAATAAAAATATTTAAGTATACTTACAACTTATTGAAAATAATGTTTAATTATAAATTTGATTCTGCAAATGAATAAAGATCTCTATAGAAAATTAAAATGGCTTAGTGCCAATGTCAAAGCAATTCTATCTATATTTTATCCAGAGTTTATTTATTTGTGAAAGTTGTAATTTTTCCATGTACTAAATATGTTGAGAGGTGTTCCCTTGAGTGTGTTCTCCAAAAGAAAGAAATTCTGAATATTGTATATTTTTCAGTGTGTGGCACATCCCTCAATTTTAAAACTGATTCTTTATGTAAATGACAAGTGTCAGAGAGACTGGAGCTGCAATATCCAAGTCTCAAGAGTACTCATTAAACTGAGACTGTTTATAACCCTGTCCTTGATGTTCATGCACGACTTTCATTCTGTTAGTATCCCTGGAAGTACATTTCTCTTCATAGCACATCCAGATGCACAGGCTGTATTGGCTGCATGCAGGATTACCTGTAGGATTAGCTGTAATAAAAAAGGAAGTAACTTGTGATTTAGAATTAAGGACTGAGCTTCCATCACAAGAGAGAAACTTTCTGACAGTGATAATACTACAGTCATCTTGACTTTACTGTTGTATGTAACGATTTTGTAGATTTAATGTCTTTTCTAACCAAAGTGCCACAAAAATGAAACTTACAGTTGAGTATTGGATGATTTGTTTAGTTTGGGCTGTTTTTTTGAATTCTTGTCATTCCCAATAGTGCTGCATTGTCCATTTCATGTAGCTTAAATCAAGTCAGGATCAAAGTGGTTTATTGATTTCTTAATGATGTATCTGTAATGACCTATAGAGTCACAATATATATCAATGGATAAACTACTATATTAGACAGTCAAAAAATGTTAAACATTTTCATTTTTTAAAATATCCTTATTTAACTAATTCCCTGAAACTCTAATCACACATCCCCTCCCCTCCTTGCTCTTTCTGGCTGCATAATCTTCAGTCTCCCCATCCCCTCCAAGCCATGCCGATGCCCCTTTGCTTTCCATGTGGCAGATGCCAGGGACTCCAGCTCCTGAGGTACCCAGCTCCTCATCCCTGCTGGCAGGGGCAGCACCCCAGGGAGTCCCAGGGAAGGTTAGCACTGGCCACCCTGTGCAGACGGCAGAACCCTCTGCCTTGCCCACCCTGTTTCCCTCTCTGGTAACCTCCCCTGTGACAGACATTTACTTTTCTCCTATATTTCTTTCCAAGGTGACCATTTCTTTGTTTCAGCATCTCTTGGCAGTCTGCTGATAACTGCTTAATCCATTTGATATTCATCCTTGTCTTTAACATGACCAATTTAATGCAGATGATTTTCCAGACAGGTGTATTTGACTCATTCAGTGTCTACACCTATATTCTTATCTTTAAGAATGTTTTTTGACAGGACTT
This sequence comes from Calyptomena viridis, assembly GCA_013390005.1. Lineage (NCBI taxonomy): Eukaryota > Metazoa > Chordata > Aves > Passeriformes > Eurylaimidae > Calyptomena > Calyptomena viridis. The sequence goes on from WEIV01009800.1 coordinate 169,872, forward strand.
TTGCCAAGGGTAACACATGAAAGAAACTATTAATATGTATACATAAACACATGTGTGTTAGCATTTCTATACTTGTGCATTTTTGCAGAAGATATTTTCTATTTTTTATCTATACACATAGATATTATATTGTGACGGTGCTTTTATGGGTTTATACATTTATAAGGGTTTGATATATAGTTTTGTTAACTTTCACATATACTCTCTGTAAATAGACTGTTCTAGTCTCCCCTCCCCTTTCCTATTTGGTTACTCCTGACAATGTCATCCCTGCCCTCAGTTGTATCCCCTCCTCGGACCCCTCCTCCCTTATTCCATATTTGTATCCCAGCTCCCCCCTTCTTCTAGTCCTTTCCCTATCAATCTAAAGTTACTCGGTCCTGGATAGGGTTGAGTAGAAGGCCTCTGGCTTCTGCCCCTGTCTGTTACCTCCAGATCCCACCTTCCTTTGTCCCTAGTTGGTGTTTTACTTTCCCCTCCCATCAATCACACCCCCTAGACAAGGTCGAGCCCGAGGGTCCTGGGTGCTCTCTGCAGTAGGCTCCCATTGGGACCAAACCCCCAATAAACTGAACTCTGTTCTACCTACTCAGAGAGACATTTTCTGCTTCCTTTAGCAAGCAGTGGCTACAGGTCCTTCATCCTGGAGTGCTGTTTAGGTAAAGGGCGAACTGACCACACTCAAGAAGCCTCTTGCGAGGTGTGTGGCAGGGCGTCCCACCTAACTAGTGGCTCCAGAGTCGCCGGAGTGCCCGAGCTCTAAAGAGGAGAGTCGTTTGGTGCTCTGGTGCCCAGACATCTGCCCCAAGGCCCTCAAAGGTGGCTGGGAGCTAGCCTGGGCTAAAGCAGGGTCTGAAGAGAAGCCACCAGAGAAGGCACCGTAGCATTATATTTTATCTTTTCTCACTGTCTTTCTATCCTTCCCCAATATACTTTTTGGTTTTAACCTTTAAACAATTAAATACTTTTCTCTAGCACTTATTCCACTAATTTTAACTAAACAGTTGACATTTTCTCTTGTCAGGCTTACAGCAAAATTGTTTTGATTTAATCATGGCTATAAAATTTTCTCTGTCATCTAAACCAGAGAATGATGTTAAGGTGTCAAACTAGTCAAACAGTGAGCATGCAAATTTGTGAAGACACTGGTGCAATGCTGTATGAGTATTGGTACAAATAATTTCATTAGACGTCATTGGAGGGGGAGGCTTCATAAAGTTGTTTGCTGGGGATTCATGATGTTGAAATACAATAAATATGTCTGCAAGAATAATTTCTAATTTATATTTTAGCCTACAAAATTTAGTTGATTCAGCAAGGTGTCGTAGAGCCATTAATGATACAATCTCTGATACACTGCTGTAATTCTGAAGCAAAAAATGTCCCTGTTTTTCTCCACCACCCTTCTGCTTCAGTGTCTTCTCCATTTCCTGTTTTTAATTTCTTTTTTGGCAACATTACTCTTTTACCATCCTTATTTACCCACTCTGTTGTAATATATTGATCAAAAACAAATATACAAATCAAATACTCCCTCCCTGCTGAGAATGATGTTTTGCTTGCACTTTGACAGCCATTAACTCTCATGACTCTGTGCTTTATTCTTCTATATTCTGCTTTCTGTGGGATTTTACACAGTGTGTTTAGTGAGACAGAAAGCAGGTTGAAGGACTGGTGGAACACTCATACACAGGGATTTATCCTGGCTTCTGACTAATGGTGAGGGACACAGATTCTCCTTCCCCAACTAACAGAGCACCTGTGAAGGCAAGGAGTTGTGATTGTGTTATATGCACTGGAAAATGTATAGTTTCAGGTCCCACATTTCTAATTCAAATTTGTGGAAATACTTATGTGACACTGGATATTAAATTAATCTGGTACTCCACAGACATTCCAGGCCCAGCTGGCTACCTGTATTCTGCCTCTGACTTCAAAACACATAGAAAATTCAATGCATCCAGACTATCAGGCAGTCTATCAAGTTTGTGCCACATGTGCAAGTAATCTAGCATACAGCAAATATTCTGATATTGTGTGATACATTTTATTGTAAATGTTTTTGCTGCTTTGAAACCCAAGTCACTATTAAAATAAGTTATAAGTGACCAAAAAAAGTGAATGAAAATAAATCGCCAAGCACTGATTGTCATCACCTGAAATAGTTTTTGTTCTTTTTCTCTATAGAAGTGTGGGTTTCTTGTATCACCTTACTTTGTTTTCTAGAAAAATATAGCTCAAGATTGTAAAGATTTATTCCTATTTTGAAATTAAGAATTGAAATGTATGATGCAAAAGAATACTTCTGAAATTAACTGTTTTGTTCAAATTACTTCTTATCTTAATGAGCAGCTGTGACATTTTTAAAGTCTCTATCAGGGGCCTTTGAAAGCACCATACAATAACAATTTTGGATTTATATCTTCAGACAAGTTGCTTCACATAGGAGAAAAGGTAAAAAAAACAGGGGGAAAAAAAAAGGAGGGTACCTACTATAATGTAATAGCTCAAAAAAAAAGTAAACTACTTTCAAGTTTTATGTTTATTTGAACCTTGAAACCCACACACTAACCTGATCAAACTGACCATGTTTTAGCAGGTTTAAAAAAAAAAAAAAAAAACCAATTAAAAAAATTGAATTTTTTCTTTCCTAGCAGAGGTGGGAGAGAAGAGGTTTTGCCCTTCCAATGAATCTTTTTCTGATTTCAAGTGTTGCACATTGCACACAGACACTTTAGAGAAGATTAGCTCTATGTACACACAGGATATTGAGATAAAATTTCCATGTTCCTTTGCTGAAATAATTATGGAAGACACTTGAATTTATTGAACTGAAAGAACCTGAGTTTCCTCTTTCCCTTACTTTCTGGAACCATTTCTTTTTCAATAATTACAGAATGCCCAAAATACCAGATTATTATCCTCTTTCCTGTTTTGCCTGTCTGTCTACCTGCTTCTGTTTTTGAAATAAGACATTTTGGGGTTTTGATGAAAGGGTTTTATTTTAAACATTAAAATAGGCACTATGATGGGTACAGTAGTAGATGATGGGAAATCCTGTCAAAAAAGTGATTAAGAGGAAGAAAGGGAGAAGAGACAGCTGGAGAAATGCAATACTGATAAAGGAAGAAAGAGACATTTTATGCTTCAGAACTACATCAATACGTATTAGAAATGACTTCAGTAATGGGCTTCCCCAGTTGAACTGTCTCCCATTCTATGTATTTGTAGCCATGGTTTCCATTTTAATGGGTTAATGTTTTCCAGCAACAAAATGCCCCAACAACATGTTTCCTTACATCTGTTCATAGAATTGTTTTTTTCCTCCTGGAAGTCTTAGACAAATATGCTGGAAAACAGTTCTGTGTTTTCAAACACTGTGATACGTAATCTAGAGTAACTAGGTAGGAGGCTTGTTTTGGTTTTTTTTTTTGGTTTTTTTTTAACAGATATTCAGTAAAGAATAGTCAGAAGAATATTCTCTGACATAAATGTATAAATTAAATACTTAAAGCCTTAAATCTACATACAGATTTTTTTCTGAATGGCCTTGGACTATCATGGAAAGCTCTGCACTATAACAATTAAAGAAATAACTACATCCTTTCAATATTTATGAGAAGTATTTGGGGTTTATTAGTGCCAAATATATTATCATGGATGAAATTATTTCTCAGAGTTCCTTAAAAATATAAAGAAAAATAAATCCTCACACAAACGGATGGCACACTATCCAATGTCTTAGTCTTCAAAATTTTCCACATTTTGATAATTTTTCAAAGTACATAGAGTTTCAACTCCAAACACCTATGATAGGTTGGAGGGTGCAAAGGTGGAAGAAATGGAAGCAAAAATATGGTGTTTAAGAATAACCAGCTTATTTTTGGAGTATCATGATCTTATTTTCTTTTAAGTAGCAGTGATACTTTTAATTGATATGTTTTAAAGCAGTTTGATGCAATTCCTAAACATGTTGCACCTCATCATATTGACATTTGCTTCTCTGATCTATCTCAGAATCACGTATAATATTTTACAAAGATAAAAATAAGTATTAGCAACACACAGAGAAAAGGTTTAATTTGGGTAACAACATAATTATACAAAACATATAAGTAAACAGATAGGTCTGTTCAGTTCTTAAAAACAAAAGAACTCGTATGAGAACAGTTTGAAACTAGACGTTTGCTGAAAAAGGACAGATGCCGTTAATGCAGTCTAACTACACTAGGAACACTAGATTTATGGTGACACACCTGCAGATGGTGCTGTTTCACAACATTTCATGCACGAAATCGACTTAAAATGCATTCGTTGGTTTTTTGTTTGATCTTTCCTTTTATATTGCCCTACAGTACATGTAACTTTTACACAAAATGTTTGGTTGTGTGTGAAGGCCAAACTAGATGGAAAATGATACCTAAAGGTATAACATTTCCTCATGCCAATGATACTTCCTTTTTTTTCCATCCCCTTCTTGTTATAATGTTAGTAGTTATCTAGTGATGTGATATTTCTTTTTAATAGTAAATAGCGTTTTAGCATCATTGTTTGTGAGACCAAAAGTTGTAGTTACTTGAGAGGCTGTCTCCATTTCAAACATGTTAACAGTGTACAAAAAATTGTTAGCAAATGTTCTTTTACGGAATATTACCTAATGGTTACAGATTATGGATTATTCTCACAAGGAGTGTGGGGACAGTAGAAATAAAACACTGCTACACAGACATAAAAAATTTCAAATCTGTGTTTATTGCCAGAGCAGAAGACTGAGGGCAATATGTATTATCAAGTGAATTACTTCATACTTCCAGAAAATTTAATGTGATTTCAATTGGAATTAGCTGTGTTTGTTTTACTATTCCATAGTTTTCTATTTTTTAATCATTAGTGAAGGTATGCCTACTACTACCACTACTCTACAGCTTTGAGTGGTGGTAGTAGTAATAGTGCCATTGTTAATTTGTAAAATTCATGTCTTTATACTGCCTCTGCATGGATATTTTAGACATAAAAAAGTCTTTTTAACGTTGAGAATTTGAGAGTGGAAAACACTTAATTTCAGAAACATTTCTATAAAATATTAACATACATTGCAGGACAAGCCCTATATAGTTCAACTGATATATTAACTTTTTTCTAAATTACTATCTCTGAACATCGATATTTGGTAACAGTAAGAAACAAAAATTAATTTTACTCAGACATTTAAAACTTCAAAGTTTTTGATAGTATACAAATCAAGACAAATTAAACACTTTTAAAATAAAAAAAAAAGATATGAACAATATTACCAAATGTTAAGTTTTAGTTACAGAGTAAAAGTTAAAGGAAAAGTTAAATAGTTTAAACAGGAAATCTTTACCCAATGGCACTAGTGGGAGTATTTTCATTGATTTCAGTGGTGTCATAATTACATATACTACTCTTCCACTATCAAAGCCACTCATGGAAACCAGTGGGAGATCAGAATATTTCAGAGTTATAAACATAATTACTGAGTTTTCTGTTGATTTTGCTGACATATATATACTCTGAGAGTCTGCATTTTGCCTTCTAAAAAAACCCCCAAAAAACAATGAAAACCCAAACCCCCACAAAACCCCAGAAATTATTCACTATTATTTCTCGGGAGGAGAAATTAATTTTTCCACTCACTCTGCAGAGTAAGTAGATACTTTAGTAATTAACAGATTTTCAAGAGAGCTTTTGGATGCCCTGTGCATCTTCATTACCTCTGAAGTTGGTTCACTTCACTTGCTGGCTCTTTGGAAAAATAAAAGATGTCTTCAAATCTCCTTAGTGATTCAATTTAAATTTTGCAATGATACACGAGGAAACTGACCTATGTCATGTATCCCTGTATCCCTTCAGTTCTGTGATAACAGCCTGTGGACTCTTGCTGCCGTATGTTCATTTATGATATTTAGTTGTTAGGCTCTGAGCAGAATTCTTAATTCTAGCTCCATCTTGCCTCCTTGTTAAAAACTCTACTTTCTACAAATCTGCTTCAGATCCATTGATAATACACATTCTCAGACAGATCAGTCTAATGTTTGTCCACACCAGGTACTTGGAATCTTGAATCTTAGACATACATTGAAGGAGCGTAGATTGCCTATTGCTCATACACACATTTTGTCTTCCGGCAGTAAGATTTTTCAAACTTGTTCATAGAGTTTATGTATTCAAAATTACTTACTCGAGCAGTGTAGTGCAATTCCACAAAGTCTTAGAAAATTATTTAAACTAGTTTTAATAGAAGTTCGCTGAAGATAACCTTTGGTAATGAAAACAAATATACAAATAAATACTGACTATTCTTAACAAGCAAGCAAGCATACTAAATTAGTAGTTAGTGATCTGAGGTGGGAGGAAGAGGTGTCACATCAAGAGAAAATATGATACAATCCCCAAATTCCCTACTGTTGATTTTTATTATCTTTATAGGTAATTATGTGTACTATTAGAGACATGGAAAAGATTGATATTTTCAATGCTTGTTATGTGTTTGTAAGTCAATTTGTAAATAACCACACTGAATTTACTACATATCTCTTCTATCTGACTGTATAACACTGGCACATGTCATGTCATTTAGACAGAAATGCATTCAGCTTAACAACTCTCTAGATAAAAGTCTCACGCAACGTAAAATTTTTTTAGAAACCTTTTTTGCTTACAGAGAGTGAGGACAGTTTGGTGGGAGGGTACCTCTAGATTGTAACTAACCGAGACAATGATGTGGCATTTGGAAAGTTAAGAAATTAATTCAACTACTATTTAATTACATAATTATTTCTGGAAATGAAAATTATTTTTTTGAGTACTAAAGATAAATTTTTAAGAAAGAACTATGAAGTAACTATTTTATCTTGTCCTAGAATAATCTACTAATGTAAAATTTTTCATTCTGCTTTCAGAGTTGTAGTTACCTGCAGACATATAACAATATTCAAATTAATTATTTTCTACTTATACATGCTTTTCAAAAGCAGTAGTTGGTGTACAGTGTGCACAATACTTTGACTGGTTGTATTATACAGAGATTAATTTTTAACCTATGCTGGAAAATATTTCCAGGTTTTGATTAATTTTCCCTGCTCTTTATCATAAAATGATATTTTCTTTTTTCCTCAGAAAGAAAGAAAATCCTATCCTTTGAGTCTCCTGATTTTTTTCTCCACAGTTCTAAATTAGTTTAGTAAAAAGCAAAAGCATCTAAGCAGTCAGATTAGAAACTTGCAATTACTCTTAGAAATGAGATTCATTTTCTATAGTGTCCTAAAACCAAAAATTAGAAAGTACAGTCAAATATATTCTTATAGTATGTTTAGGGAAGTGTATCACAAGAGCAAATTAGATGACATTTGGAGAAAGTTATGCCATATAGCACACAACATGTTCCAGTTCAGTTTGGTGAAATGTCAGTGCAGTTTTCTGTTTGTGTTGTGCAAATGACAACCTGGTCCATTCTAAACAAATGACAAAATGTCTGTTTGGCAATATGTGTAACAAGTTTTTGATAATTTAAAATTATATTTCACTTAAATAAATTTAATTTCTAAAATAAATCTCCTTTTGCATATGAATTTGTGGATTTGATCTAATTCTTCAGCTCCAGGAATGATGTTAGATGCCCCAGGTGAATTTACACTAAGTTGTTTGTCATCCAAAGTGCTGCCGTAGGGAATATGGGTCTGGCTTCTTTTGGCCATAGGCTAGAATTATTTGTCCACAAATGTGACAAAGTACTGAAATCAGTGCAACTTAATATTTTACAAGGATCTTCAAAAAGATTAATTTACAGCAGGATTCCCTAGGGATAGATGCAGATCCAGGGAAGAGGAATTTGTCTTAGAAAAGTAGGTACAGATCCTGCTTAGCTACTTGAGATGTCTGCCATGCCAACATCTGCGTCTGAGTTTAGGCATCTAGATTCAGTTTGTGGTCAGTGGGAAAATGTAAGTACTTGAATCTTTAGTTCATCTAGCAAAATTTGAATGTCTTTTATCCATTACATTAATCATGGTTTAAGAGGGACTGTATCCTTCAACCATAGTAGAAGCTTAGGATGGTTCTATATGTACATCTCTTTTTTTCCTGTGAATCCCTCCACAGCAATGCCCACATTTCTAGAAATAAGTGTCTTCTAATCATTAGACCTATAAGGCTTATGAAATAGCCTTCAAATTGTATTTATGGGGTCAAGAAATAAAAAAAATTTTCTGCAAATGTTTCTTACAGTCTTGTGTTCCTGTTAGGCCAGCTACTCATGTTGAGTAATTTACTCAGTGCAACATAGCAACTGAAGAGGTCTCTTGGTCATTACTAATTGCCTTTATAAATAACAACTTCTCATTACTGCCAGATCACAGTAACTAAGGCATATGCAACCTCAAAACTGGTGAGAACAACATGTTCACCACTGGGAAACCAGTGGTATGTGAACACCTTATTTTCAAAAATATAAAAGATTAAATCATGCATTTCCCAGATTCAAAATGGCAGCTAATGTCCCACAAGCAGCATTTCACAGTTCTCATCATGATTTTAAAAAGCAATAAAAAAGTACACTTCAGTAAAGTGAGTGCCACAGAAATATAGTAAATAATAATCCTAAGGGTAACCGCCAAGATTATCTGTTCAAGATCTGTTTGTGCTTGTTTGCTTGGGGATTTTGGTTTGTTTTTATTTGGTCCTTACTGTTATGTAGAAGAAAAGTTAAAATCTCACTTCTATACAACTAAGTATATTTCCCCCTTCCTTACCTTTCATGATCATCTACCCCTTCAACACAAAAATAATTTGTGAGATAATACGCAGCAAGGAAAGGAGGAATATCACACTTCAAAGAAAAAAGTGAATATTTTATATTAGTTATGATTAGTTTTAAAGCATAATGGTCTGATTTCTGTTTGCATCATTGTGCTGATGCCTCCCTTTGCAAGGGAAGCAGAAGAGATTTTACAGTAAGTATAGAATTGAACTCTAAATGTTAAGCAAGTGTGCATGTGTACTTACGTTTATGTGTATTGCTGCTTTGAATTAAGAAATTCATGGAGATAATTCTATTTTAAAATTGTTCTTTTGTTTCTTTCTTCTTTTTTAATAAGGTCTTTGATTGCAAATCATTTATCCATTGAGAGAGAAGTACCTTTAATAACCGATCAAAAAAGTGAATTAAAGAAAGAATAAATTTCTGTCATCTAACCTCAATAATGTTCAGTTAGTGATAATGCCATGACATATTTGAACTTGTATGATAAAGAGTAAAAAATAATTAAATGAAAATAAGTTGAGTCAGTGAAGATAATTATGGCAATTTTATGCATCTCAGTTCCTCTTTCTAAGGAACATATAATTGCTCTGGTATTTTGTTTCCAACCACCTTCTCTCTGAGCCAACATAAACTGAGGCAAAACTCTTTTACAAGCTCCCCTTTCTCCCTGCTGTTTACCAAAACCTTATCTGACTCAAAGATTCAAAGTGCTTAGCCATTTCTCTGGGTCCTTCTCATAGTCCATTAATCATCATGGGAGGATGTGTCTGGATTAAGGGAACAATGCAGTTTCAATCAGCGAAATACTCCATGAGGAATAAATGTCACCTGGTTCCTAAGACTGTCTTAGAAATGCAGGCAGTAAAACAGGTATAAAGGCTGATCCTTGACATATCTTTCCAAGGTGGTGTTAATTTTTAATGTTCATCCTTTTCTTTTCTAATTGCTGCAATGCTAAATCAGTCATTTGTGTTTACAAAACAACTTTCAAGAATTTTCTGCATTTCATTCAAAGTGAAATGCATTAGATTAGGACTCATCCCATGTCTATCCATGGCACTATCCGAGGATGGTAGTATACAAATCCAGTTACAATAACAATCTCATTTAAACATCACAATTACAGTAATGACTAGTAATGCTTAATTGTAAGCTTCTGAATAATCAGTTGAAAATTAGCTAAGTTTTGAGTTTTTTCACCATTCTTAAAAGGAGTTGTACCTTTTTTAATCAATTTTATTCCTCTGAAGTTATTGCGATTAAGTACTATCAGCTCAGACGTAAGTTTTCTCATTTCTTCACCATGTCTTTAGACTTTACATAATAGTAAGATTTTTTAAAAATAAAGTTGGCACCTACTGCAGCAACTTTTAATATCTCCTAAGTGGGCTTATTAGTACAAATAACTCTATGAGATTCAGAACTTTAGTTTATAGGCCCTGGATTGACCCTATCTGGATGCCAGCTGCCCACCAAAAGTACTTTATCAGGCAGAGCTCTGCTCCACTGCGGACCTCCATGGGCTGCAGGGGCACAGCTGCCTCACCATGGTCTTCACCATGGGCTGCAACGGAATCTCTGCTGCGGTTCCTGGAGCACCTACTCCCCTTCCTTCTCCACTGACATGGGTGCCTGCAGGACTGATTCTCTCACATATTCTGGCTTCTCTCCCTGGATAAAGTTGTTATACCCTCCCTGCTTTAACTATGTTACCTCAGAGGCGCTCAGATGACACCATTGCTGATGGTCTCAGCCCTGGCCAGCAGTGAGTCCATCTTGGAGCTGGCTGGCATTGTCTCCATCAGACATTAGGGAAGCTTCTAGTAGCTTCTCACAGAAACCACCCCTACAGCTGACCCACTACCAGAACCTTGCCATGAAAACCAAATACAGAAATCTAAATGCCATAATTATATCAGAAGAATCCAAATGGTACTGAGCATAATAAAACAGCTGGGAAATTCCAGTATCTGCTCTAAGGTCATGCTCCCAATTATATCAACATCTTTCTTGCACTTCTGTCCAGTTTCATGTTACACACCTTTCTTGCAGAGGTTAATGCAAAGCTCTATACACAAATAGTTCTTATGAAGTTTAATGGATTTAATAAGCATTGGATTTAATTACACGATTATTAGGAACAATAAATAGATATTAAAATAGGTACCAATGCTCTGGGTGGAGAATTGATGTCTGCTTGGATTTGTGCAATACCTCACACAGTGGAATATTAATCTTGAAAACATTGAAATTAATCTATAGTATGTATAATTAGATATAATTTTGTTTTGCATTCTAGTTGTTAATACAAATCAGAAAGATATTGCAAACAGAAGTAGCATAGATTTACTAATAATGTCAAAGATGCATTGTTATAAAATGTATAATGAGCACCTATTTTCTTGTCAGACTAGAAAAAATATGAACTGAATGAATGTTTATTATTGATTTTTTATTCATGTATTAATTATTTATGAAATATGTGAAGTTCCATTTTATATATAAAATGTGATTGTCAATAAATTCACACAGAAACCAGAAGAAATTTAAATGTCTGTCCTAGAGAACATAGTCATAAAATGGAAAATGAGAGCCTTTTTACATATATCTTCAGAAACAGGGTAATTTTTCATTTCTGACACATCTGCTGTATTTTATTTTGTTTTTCTTCTTCTCAAATTCATAACAATTCTCAGGAGAAAAATCTTTTCTTAATAAGTACTGCTTGACATTTACCACCACATACATGATAGATATTTGAAAATGATCATCTGTCAGTGCTATGGAATCAAATTTAAACTTATTAGCCATGCAAATAACTTGGCCTAGAGATTTCATCAGCACCTCTTCAAATTTTCAGACAAACAAAACAAAAACTCCAAACAGAAACAGGCCAAGCCAGTTCTCCCCCTCGCCAACATTAAAGAATTGCTAGTTAGAAATATACATATCTATTAATACAATAGTAAAGATAAGCAAAAAGTGATGTTTAAAGATTTTTACTCTATTAATTCTTAATTTTCTCTAGTGAATTTAAACTCAAATTTTTAGTTACAATTACAAATTAAAAAATGGATGTTAGTTGTTGGAGAGGTAATGATCAAAATCCCATGATGCTATTTAAAGGAGAAAGAGAATTACTCTTTATCCAAATGTTTTAATGTTACATATCTTAGCTAACACTCAGAAGAGTGCCTCAAAGACTGTATTCAGTTCTCCAGGAAATTACAGGCCTGTCAGCTTGACCTCAGTTCCAGGCAAAATTATGGAGCAGATAATCTTGGGTGCAATCATTCTGCCCCTACAAGATGATGATCCAGTCAGCATGGATTTAAGAGGGGCAGGTCCTGCTTGACCAACCTAATCTCCTTCTATGACCAGGTGACTCACCTGATGAATGAGGGGAAGGCTGTGGATGTGGTCTACCTGGACTTCAGCAAAGCCTTTAACACCATCTCCCATAGTAAACTCCTGGAAAAGTTGGTAGCCCATGGCTTGGCTGGGTTAGGAACTGGTTGGTGGGTCGAGCCCAGAGAGTGGTAGTGAATGGTGTCACATCCAGTTGGTGGCTGGGCACTAGTGGTGTCCCTCAAAGATCGGTGTTGGGCCCAGTCCTGTTTAATATCTTTATTGACGATAAGGACGAGGCGATTGAGTCCACCATCAGTAAGTTTGCAGATGACACCAAGTTGGGAGCAAGTGTTGATCTGTTAGAGGGCAGGATGGCTCTGCAGAGGGACCTGGACAGGCTGGATAGATGGGCAGATTCTAATAGGATGAGATTTAACAAGGCTAAGTGCTGGGTTCTTTACTTTGGCCAGAACAATCCCATTCAGAGCTATAGGTTGAGGACAGAGTGGCTGGAGAGCAGCCAGGCACAAAGGGACCCGGGGGTAGTGGTAGACAGGAAACTTAACATGAGCCATCAGTGTGCCCAGGTGGCCAAGAAGGCCCATGGCATCCTGGTTTGTATCAGAAATAGTGTGGCCAGCAGGACTAGGGAAGTCATTCTTCCCCTGTACTCAGCATTGGTGAGGCCACACCTTGAGTGCTGTGTCCAGTTCTGGGCCCCTCCATTTAAGAAAGATGCTGAGATGCTCGAACGTGTCCAGAGAAGGGCAATGAGGCCGGTGAAGGGACTGGAGTGCAAGTCCTATGAAGAGTGGCTAAGGGAGGGAGCTGGGGTTGTTCAGCCTGGAGAAGGGTCAGGGGAGACCTTATTGCTCTCTACAACTTCCTGAAAGGAGGTTATAGCCAGGCAGGGGTTGAACTCTTCTCTCAGGCTACCAATGACAGAACAAGAGGACACAGTCTTAAGCTGTGACAGGGGAGGTTTAGGTTGGATGTTAGAAAAAAATTTTCACAGAAAGGGTGATTCACAATTGGAATGGGCTGCCCAGGGAGGTGTTGGAGTCACCCTCTCTGGAAGTGTTCAGAAAGAGACCAGATGAGGCACTTAGTGCCATGGCTTAGTGATGTGATGGTGTTAGGTAATAGGCTGGTAATAGGTAAGGTAATAAGTGACAGGTAGGTAAAAGGTAATAGGTTGGACTTGATGATCTCTTTTCCAACCTTGTTAATTCTGTGATTCTGTGATTCTGTGAAGATTGTGGTGTTCTTTACATAAAAGATTTTTTTTCTTGAATTTGAACAAATCTGAAAAGGAGCAGGCAAGCCTTTCTTAAAATATTTGTGACTTTGTAAATGAATTAACAAACATCAGATGTTTTTTGTTTCTCTTCTACTGTATTATGTCTGAGGTTTCTAAAAATTGACCAGCATTTACTTTGCAAACTTTTTCTGGAGTCGGAAGACAAGGAGAAATATTACAGAATTTAAATTTCATGGTTTTATTCAGTTTTGTTACTGCTTGAAACACATTTGCAAGTTATTTTAAAAAAAACTTACATGAGGTTGAGTCAATGGTGTGTCTTTGGAGTGATAAGAATGAAACACAAAGGGTTCCATTATTAAGGTCATAGCCAAGACTTTGAAGGATTTGTCTCAAAGTATTTATTTCTATTTGGCATTTATGAGATTGCATCTGGAGAATCCACATAGTTTTAGGCTCTGTAATCAAGAGAGAAACATATATTAGAGCAAGTCCAGCAAAAGTCACTGAGTTGTTTAGGGGGTTGGAGCACATATAAAAGGAAGCTTGGAAAGTTTGTTCACTGTGGAGAAGGTAAAGCTATAAGCTTTGCATTGCTGCCTTTGATTACCTAATGGAAAATTATAAATAATTGTATATATAAATAATTATATAATTTATATAAAAAAATATATATGAAGTTATATATATGAAGCCAGAGTCTTCCTGGAGATGAGTAATGAAAAGGTAAAAAGCAACAGACAGCAGTTTCTGGAAGGGAAATTTGAATTAGACATTAGGAAGACAAAATTTTTGGTGAGGTCATCAAACACTGTAAAGAAATTTCCAAGAGGGGTTAAAAAATCTCCTGTAATAGACAAAGCCAGAATTTGACTGAACAAGGCCCTGAAAAAACTGACTTTGAAATTGTATCTCTTTTTCAGACAAGTCCTGCTCTGAATGGGGAGTTAGACCAGATCAACTTCAGAGGTGTTTCCTACCTAAGTTATTCTATGATTCTGTGACTAATTTCTTTCATATATATCACTGATGACAATACTCTTCTACACTCAATCTAGTACTATGCCATTGCCATCTGTTTCATGCTTTTTTAATGTCCAGTGGTGAGGACATATTAGTGCTGACAACGAACCTTATTTCTCTGCCTCTTGTCCCGTTCTACATAGTAGGATAATCTTTGTTTCTGTTTCTTTCCCCCCCCCAAAAAAGGTGCAAAGAAAGACTTTATCCTTTTGGAATATGGAGGGCAGAGTTAGAAGATGGGATAATAAACCTGCATTAAGTTCAGGAAACACATAAATTCAGAGAGGGGAAGATGTCAGACTTCTGTAAGTACAGCTTTAACATGGAGTATTCTTGCTTTTGCTTCTAGCAATGTTGAATTGTCTATGAAATAGGATTCATGAGGAGAGCAAGTTTCTTTTCCTATGGAGAATCCTTGAAACTTTGATCTCTGAAAGAAAGCGACACTCAGCAATTCCATTTTTCGCTCTTGGTTTCATGAAATATTCAGATCTTACTTCACATTATTAGTGTAGTTCCCCTATTTTCATGTTCTATGGGAGTTTATCTTCCTTCTGAACAAAGCTTTAACAGCAAAAGATTATATTACTGTTTCTGATAAGACACTACCAAGAATAACCAAACTACGGTGTCCTACCTCTTTATTTCATTTCCCTTTCCTCTTGTTCTTATCATGGTCTGGGAGTGATACCAGGGAGTTTACTGGTGAACAGATTCAAATCATGAAATCTGTGCATTTCACTGTATGACTTCAGGACACCAAAATAAAATGAGGAAGCATTTCTGTAAGAGATTATTGATAGCATGTCTGATTCATAGAAGATGGATTAGTGCTTTGATTTTTGGACTATAAATAAAAGCTGGATACCTTATAAGATGTTTGTTTGTCAAAAATCTGTTGTATTTTGCAGGAGTATATGTAGGAGTGAAAAGTGGGAGAACATCTGGAAAATGGATAGCAAGGAAAATTAAAAAAAAATAAAGAAAACTGAAAATATCAAATATCATCTGCAACATTTATACTTTTTCTTAGAAGTGGGACCATAGCAAGGACTGAAGAAGAAGGAACCTATAGAAGAAAATATATATATTAGACAAAATAAATATCTTTTTAATTTTAATTTTCATAAGAAAGAGAAGTAGGAAGTTCCACACATGGTCACGATTGAATATAATTTTTTTTTTTAAGTAAATGTGGTAAATACTCAAGTCTTCCAACATAAAACCATTTGGACATCGGAGAGTGATAGATGCTTGAATACAAGTGGATTCAACAAGTAGCTAATCTTGTCTTCATGTCAACTGATAGCCTTTAAGGATTTATATAGTTATAGCTCCATTATCTACATCCCTTAGATCAAACCTTTGGTCTGAACATCTTTATAAGTTCAGGTATGTCACCCATTCATCTTTAAAAAAAAAAAAAACGAAACCAAAACAGATCCCACATCTCTCCAATCACTTAGTTATGATAATCTTATTGTTTATATAAATGGTTGGCCCAAAGACAAAGATATGCTCAGCTGAGTAAACACTTGAACAGTATAACATTCTACAAAAGAAAGTTTTAGTATCCTCTTAAGTAATTCCATTTCTATTAAAATCTAAGATTTACCAGAATTTCCTTTCAGGCAAATTTCTCCATTAATTTAATGCAAATAACAGTACCTCTTTTGTTCAGCAGGATGTAAAATGTTTCTATAAAGAACCTTCTTAGCTATGGTCACTCTGGCATGCATCCAAACTGTCATGCTCTGGTCACTCTCTTTCAGACACGCCACAGTTTAACAAACCCATCTTTAGAAAATGAGTCTTCTAAGAAGTGGGACAAGTCAAATTACTCTCGTTTGACATCTTGATGACTTCTAAATTAAAGACCTTACATGACCTGTAAAGCATCTTTCCTAAGAGAAAAATTCCTCCCCATCATTATGACTGTTCTTAGGCAGATTTGGGCATATTTAGCAAAAAACACAGAGTTTGCAACTTTATGTAACTATTCTAACACACCTCTTAGATATGCTTCTTGTCAATATCACTCAGCTGCCCAGGTAAGCAGCAAGCTCTCAGAAAAGGGTTTGCTTCTGTTTCGTATTTCATGAATGTGCTGAGTACAGCAGTTCTTTGCTTTAAATACAGAGGATGTCTCTGCAAGCTGGAATGAGTCAGATATTGAGATCCACATATTTCATTGCTAAAGCAGTAGATGATAAATGCATCCCCTGTGCAAGAAAGTAAAGAAAGCTAAAAATACAAATGTGGTGTCATAAAAGAGTCACATGTTTATCATGAGCTGTAGGAGAATCAGATCTGTAGAAAATACAAAGGAATAAAGTTTCGCAGAAAGAATGATGAAGGAAACAATGCATTCTTAATTTAGGTTTTAAAACTAATCAGATACTTAATATCTCCAAGGTGAGAGACTCCACATATACTCTCTGGGCAACCTGGTTTTGAACATCCTCACATTATTTTTTTTCCTTTTTCTTCTTATGTCTAAACAAAATATTCCATATTTCAGTGATTCTTTTTTCTGCAGTAGCTCAATAAATATGATTTTGCCATTGCTAGTGTTAGATTATCTTATTAAAATATAGTTGCAGAAAATATGAGTGCCAAGAATCAGCATTAGTACAATAGGTGGCCAAACCCTGGTTGTCTTATCAGTGAAAATGAAGCACCACTCAAATGACTACTTTTAAGGTTTCATACCAAGGGTTTCATACCAAGTCTCTTCAGATGAATTGCAAAATGAAGGAAGTTATTTCTTAAAGAAAGTTAGGAATTATATTGGATGGAAATACAAGACTTTCTCATATGTGTAAAGATTTTTTTGTATCTGTGTGAGTACTTTGTGTGATTATGTGAGTGCTTGAAAAGATAATGCTCTGTATTGATCTGTGTGGCCAATGTGTGTACGTCTCATGTATTAAACATATGTGTGTGAGTATGCACACACCTATTGGCAGTCAGAGCACAGCCCAACACTGACCTGCTGCAGTCGCATCTATCAAGCAGGGGAAAGGACAAATCCATCAGTGTCACGAAGCTCAACAAATTAGGCTGTCTAGAACACCTGAAGAAAGGCTCTGCCTTGTACTGGGGGTTTTACCTTGGCTGCAGCTGGGCTGAGCTGGTGTAGATTCAGCTCCTCCCTTAGGATCTGCTGCCTCCCCTGCCTGTGTTTGAGCTCTGCTAGTGCCTCTGTGGGAAGGATTGGAAACACAACTTCTTAGCCGATGTCTAAAAAAAGAGCCCACGGGATAGATGAGCTGGGCTGTAGGACAACCCTTGCACTCAGCTGCGAGCAGCCAGAGGATCGAATAGCAGTAAGAAATTATAAAAATAAACCCAAACAACTCAAGACTAGGAAGAAGTAGTTTCCACTCTGAACATTAAATGCCTAACACTGAGGTCTTCAGCATCTCAATGGATCATGGTAACCATCACTTCTTGTTCTTCAGAAGGAGACTATCAATCTTAGGACCTGGAGGGACATTAGGAAAGTAGAAACAACACTGGTTAAAATGCAGAGGTACCAAGAAGCTTAAGTATAATAATTTTGGCTATATTTTAGTGAGAATTTTGTATGTTAATTTTGACTGTTAGGCTGTTAAAACATTAGATTAACAATAAATTTTTGGCTGCATATATGTAATCTGTTCCCTTTTGCACTGGGCTAGTATATTAAATATACATATACCAAAGAGACTTCCATTCAGCACAGTACTTGGGAAATTTATGTGTATATAAAATATTTGACTAACTTGACCTTAAAACTCATGCTTTTCCTCCAGGAAATTATACTGCAGTTTTAAGATGTATTGTACAAGTGAAAAATCACCCAGCTGAGGAGCAAACAAGAGAAAGGAAAAAAACAAACAGTGATAATCAATGGACATGTTCTGGACGGAGTTTTTCAATGCTTTGCTGTGTTTTTCTGGCCAGAATGTACTAAAATTCATTGTGCGTAGTGACTAAGAGGATCAAGTGTAACTTGCTAAATAGTAAAAGTGTAGCTGCCACTGTAGACCACCAGTAAAGAGATTTACATCTTCACTCTTACAATTGTACCTCATTTCTGGTGCTTAGATTAGGAAGTACTACAAGTAATATCCTGTGAAAAATGAGACTACATTACTTTCTGAGGAAGTAAGAAGCCATAGAGTAATGTAGTGTTTATTTTTCCATGGATTGGGGTAAAATTAATAAATAAAATATTTGTTTGTACAGGACAATGCATAGACCCAGGCAGCCTGAACCTTGGGAAGAACAGGCAGCATTCTATCTCTATCTTTCCCTCATGTGCATCTCTTCAAAAGACTTTTTACACTGTATGTGCCCAAGAACAAATTGGAAGATCAGATTTCAGCTGTTGAACTCCTGGGAGTGCTACAAATCCCAAGGAGAACTTCTAGGGTCGAAACCCTCTGTGTGCTGGCTAAAATGCTGAGAACTCAACATGCTTTTCCTTTTGTACAGTCAGGGCAGTTACTGATACTACGTTGGAAAAGCTTTTCTGGAGACATTACACTCCACAAAGAAAAGTTGACCACTGTCAACTCTGAAAAGGTGATTGCCAATTCACATACTCAGCACAAACACCATGGTATCCCATGCTATTCCATAATTTACTACCTTGTGTGGAAATAATATATTTGTATGGAGAGTCCACCTTTTCTTGTAGGAGTGGAACTGTTGTTTATTCAATTGAATAAATAGCATTTGTATGCAGCCTTAATCATGAACATTTTGGAGATTGGCATCCGGCACTAAGTACAATCCTGTCAAATAGCTGGCAGTGGATTAACTTTGACACCTAGAAACATGCCAAATTCTGACAGAATAAGAACTTGCTATGTACCCAATGTCAATCATTCACTGAGTGCCACTCAAAATGCTTATCCTGTTAGTGATGACATCAATCTGCATTGGCATTTAAAATGCTGCTGCCCTTTGAATACTGAATTGAAAGCAATAGACAAAACCCCAAAGTGAGTTCATTTTAGCAACCACCCCTCCTTGCTTAAGAATTGGTGGCCACCTCTGATGTGGAGATGCTGCTTTAGTAACAAGCCAGTTAATTTACCCAGCTGTTGGTAAAAAAAAAAAAAAAAAAAAAAAAAAGGTGTTTCCTCTATATGGTTAATCTATTCCTCTATTCCTTAGGCACAATTGTAAATACTCAAAGTGATTTCCATCATGCACTAAAAGTTCACAGAACCATTTAGGTCTAATTCTAGTTACAGACTAGGTTGTAGAAATTTACCCATATTAGTAGCAATGAATAGTGTAAGACAAGGGTCATACATACTTTTTATATGTTAGCCTGGTTATTAAAACACTCATTTATTAAGAGACAGAAGAGAAACCAACGTTTAACCTAAGGGGTTCCAGAACTATAACCACCAAATTTTCAGTCTTTCGTTTATTTGATTGTCTCTTATCTTCATAAATCCTGCTTTCCTGCCTGTACAAAGAACTAAAACAAGAGGAGAATTCCATTTTCTCTTCTTTTTTCAGTCTGTTTTGTTCTGTAATCCACCAGTGTGAACATGACCTTGTGAAGTAGGAGATGAAACTGAAAAGGAAATTAAACTTGTTTCCTATTTCCTGGGCAAGTGTTCTAACTATTCAACTGTTCAAAAGAGAAGTAACTCTGTAGCAGTAGTGATGGATTAAAAAGGGGACTATTGTTAGTTAAGTCCTTACCTTTCGGAACGGACTTCAGATCATACATGGCTAGAGACCACTAATAAAAAAGTCTGAGGCAAATCCATGAGCTTAATAAAAGGCTAATAATTTAATTAAGATAGCTGTCCTTCCCTTCAGCTTGCAAAGTTACCCAAAACTGAAACAATAAAAAAGACTCCTAAGCTTTAAGAGTAGCTGGAAATACACTTTTTCACCATGTATGCCTTATTTGCCATGGATAATCCCTTGTTCAGCCTGTAGAAGCCATAAGTAACTCTTTGAAAACATGTCTCTTTCAATAGATGACTTAGTGTTTGATCCCCTGAAAAACACATCTTCGACTCTGAAACTGGGTTTTTTTGTCTTTGAGATACAGAAGCTGGGCATTTGTTTTAGGGAGCTTATTTGTAAAATCAGATTATCAAATACTCCTATGAAACAATATATCACAAATTATCTACTTATACTACCGTTTAGCTGCTACAATCCAGTCAGAAGGTAAGTTTCAACTGGTGTATTTAGGCAAAGCAAACACCAGAATTTCTGTTCAACTAGAAAGCTCAAAGAGGAACAGGATTCTTATACTTTTACCATGCTAGCAGGCCCTAATTTTGAGGCATTTTCAGTCTCATTCAGACATTTCAAAATTAAAAAATCCCACCTTAATCTGGCCTAGCTAAGTGATAAAGCATTCATGTAACAGGGCAGATGTTCTGAAAAGGAAAATAGAACTTAGACCATTGAATATTGTCCTTTCTCATTATCAGACACAACTACATAAACTTCATTTCATAAATTTAGTAACCTCCATTCTAAAACATAATTTACTGTACTTGACCTTTCAGAAGGTTATTTCAGAAGGGAACTTCAGCTGAGGAAGGTCTAACAAGCCTGAAACAATTTCTTCACAAACGCAGAACCGAGGTGCCGTGTCTGTATTACATTGTGCTGTGCAAAAATTGTGTCTTGCTGAGAGTTATCTGAGGTATTGGAGCAAAATCAACCCTGCTGTGAGTTTAAGAACCAATCAACTTGATAGTTCCATAAACAGAACCTATTCTTTTTATTTTTTTTTGTCCTTGATAATATACATAGATGACTGGTTGTTTACAAATCTTGTATGATACATCCAAATCTCATAAGGAGTTTGAGCTTCTCATCTGAGTCTGATAATTCTACTGAAGAGAAAGCATATAAGTGGAAGATATTGAACTGCTAAAATACCTTCAGGGAGCTGACCATAGTGTGTGCAATACAGTATCAACGGCTCAAAAAGGTGTCTTTCTGCTGCTGTCATGTGGAGGTCACTGTTTGCACTGTAGTAAATAGCTGTGATAAAACCTGAAGTATTACTGACTTGCTTAAAATTCAAGCAACGTGGAACAAGTGCAACTGTCAGCAATAGGAGGCCTTGAATAGCTGTAAAGGTTAAATATCAATTTGTTTAAAAAAAGAAGTCAAACTTGCTCCTCTACTATAAACTGCAAATCTGATGGCATTCAACCCATTAACACTCCTGTCAGACATTTGAATTTAAAGTGCTTGACATCCCCAAAAAGCACAGCACACTTTTATTAAATATAGATTACTTTGTAAACCATTTATGCTTTTGCTTTTTTTTTTTTTTTTTCCTGATAGGTAGTTAATTTGATACACAGAAGTTTAGAAGTCCTTGTTTAGGTATCTAAATTCTATGATTTAAGGCCATTTCCAAGGGCATTGAAGGTTTTCTGTCGACTGCAGTAAGTTTTGAATCAGGCCCTTAGGATTGCTTAAATACATCAAGATAAGGAAAGATCATATACAGAAAGGATACATATCTGACTGACTTCCATACTTTTGTTTTTCTGGATTTTTTTTTAGCTACTTCTTGTCTTTGACAAATGATCAATACTATATTTCCTATAAGAAACAGAAAAGCTTGTTTCTACAGTAATGAATTGTCTCTGGTTCTATCTGTTTTAATCTGAAAGGCATATCCAAAAATTTAAAGGGTGTACAGTTTACCTAGGCTTATGTCTAATTTGTACTTTGTTTTCAATGAAAGATTAAGTAATAAGTATAAATTAGACTTTAAAGTAGTAAATACATTTTTAAAAATATGTATGGAAGCACAGAATATTTGAATTTTAAAGCTTACATTTTAAAATTAGATTCCACTTAATCACAATAATTGAAATTACAAAAATAGCAGATACAGCACTCTACAGTCTCTACCATTACAAAACTGAAAAGTGTTGAGATTTGAAATCAAGTAGAAGTTTATTTTTCAATATTCAAATCAGGGATTGCAACACATTCTTTTTTTTTAATTCATATATAACCACATGATTCAGTTTCATATATTGACAGCATGAGAGATTTCTGGTATCCATTGGGAAGAAAGCAGCATTTCCTGAGTTGTTCAACATTCAGGGATTTTATTGTTGTTGTTTCTAACATTTTTGGTATTTTGAAACATCTTGCCAACTATTTTTATTATCTGCATTCATTGATTTTTCTGCCTTTGAAATCTGGACACAAGCTGAATGCTTTCTTTGGTGGATACTTCCAATTTATAAGGTATTTTAAATTGTCTTGTAGTAGGAAACGGAGTATTTTTTTCTATTTTTTTACTATTTTATTTTTTGAATTATTAATTATTTTCCAGTCACTGTAAAAATGGGACAGGATTATTTACTTCTGAAATGATTCTTGACTTGCTTGGATTATCTTGATTCTTTTTCACTATAAAGAAATTTACCCCCTTTACTTAGCAATGTTAACCTATAACACCGGCCACTAGCAGCAGAAGTCTTTGTTGTACAACTTCTTTGAACTCCTCAGATATATCAGCATGTAAGTCTATATCATAGATTAAAACTAGAGTATATAATGCAGATAAATCCCTTTGTTTGTAAGTATATAGATTAGGCTTTTCTCAGGAGCAATGTCATTATTAATGAATAGGTGAATAACTAATATTTGAGCTCTTCTTGCCTGCACTTTTAGGAGAATTTATAGAGGAAAAGACTGGGCTGTTTCCTATTTGTGTGTCCACAAGTGCATATATTCTCACATCCCTGTGCAAAATCTCAGAATCATAGAATGTGCTGAGCTGGAAAGATCCCACAAGGCTCACCGAGTCCAGCCCTTGGTCCTGCAAAGGACCATCCCCAAGGGTCACACCATGTGCCTGAGATCAAAATATTTCTTGAACTCTGTCAGGCTTGATGCTGTGACCACTGCACCTGGGTGTTGTAGTGTGTAATCAGTATGCATTTCTATATTACGTATCTCTGTATTATATTGTTCTGTTACCTCCCTAAGTTGGTATGTTCTGTTAACTCCCCTGCCCTTCTATGGTTTGTCCCCTCCCTTCTCCTCCCTTCTCATTGGCTCAACTCCCCTATAAGAACCAGAGACTGGAAATACTTGGGGCTTTTCCTTGGTTGTCATCAGAAGCTTTGGACCCTCCGCGGAGCACATTGCTCCCAGGGAGAAATAAACTTATATTATTCACAACCATGAAGAACTGCCAGCACTTCTTCATCCTCTCTTTACTACCCTAACCCTCGAGGGCTTGCAAAAGGGGACACGCAGCCCTGCAAGCCCTGAAGCACCTTCTGAGATGGACCTCCTGGCTTGGAGGCTCCCCGCCTAGAAGGGCCCCCTCGTATCAGTGCTCCGTGGCCAAAGCTAAGCCTGGGCTGAAGAAGGAGCGGGGCAAGCTGTGAGGGTGGCTATACCTGGGGAGCCTGTTCCAGTGCACTGTTCCAGTGCACAACCACCCTCTGGATGAAGAATCTTTTTCTAATATCAAACTTAAACCTCCCCTGACACAACTTCAGGCTATTCTCTCTGGTGATTGCAAAGAAGAGATCAGAGTCTGCCCCTCCTCTTCCCCTCACAAGGAACCTGTAACTGCAATGAAGTCTCCCCTCTATTCAGCCTCTTCTCCAGGCTGAATAGACCAAGTGACTTCAGACACTCTTCACACAACTTCCCCTCATGGCCCTTCCTCATTTTCATTGCGCTCCTATGGACACTCTCTAACAGCTTAATATCTTTCTTATATCACAGTGCTGCAATACCAACTGCCACAATATTCAAGGTGAGGTCGCACCAGTGCAGAGCAGAGAGGGACAATCCCCTCTCTCAGCCAGTTGGTGATGCTTTGCCTCATGCCCCCCAGGGACATCGGTGACCCTCCTGGCTGCCAGGGCACTGCTGACTCATATTCAACTTGTCATCGATCAGGACTCTCAGGTCTGTTTCTGTGGCACTCTTTTCCAGCTTCTCATTCTCCAGTCTGTACGAACATACAGAGCTGCCCTATCCCAGGTGCAGAAACTGACACTTTCCTTTGTTGAACTTTATATGGTTGGTGATTTCCCAGTTCTCTAACTTGTTGAGGTCTCTCTGCAGGACCTCTCTACCCTTGAGGGAGTCAACAGCTCCTCACAGTTTTATGTCATCTGTAAATTTTTAGTATCCCTTCCAGTCCTGTGTCCAAGTCATTTATGAAGATGTTGAAGAGCACAGGGCCTAAGAGGGAGCCCTGCAGAACCCCACTAGTGACAGGTCACCAGTCTGCTGTTATCTCATTCACTATTACACTCTGTGCTCAACCCGTGATCCAATTGCTCACCCACTTCATTATGTGCTTATCTGTGCTGGACATTTTGTTCAGAAGGATACTGGGAGAGACAGTGTTGAAAGCTTTATTGAAATCCAAGAAGATTACATCGACTAGCTTCCTTGGATCAACTAAGTGGGTTATGTTGTCATAAAAGAAAATCAGATTTGTTATGTGTGACTTACATCTCATGAAGCCGTGCTGGCTGTGACTAGTGCCTACATTGTCTTTCAAGTTTTTTTCGATACTTCCCAGAATAATCTTCTCCATAACTATACCAAGTACTGAAGTCAGACTGACAGGCCTGTAGTTTCCGGGGTCTTCCTTCTTGCCTTTCTCAAAAATCAAGACAACATTCATCAGCTTCCAGTCAGCAGGACCCACCCAACTCCAGCCCTTTTGAACTCTGTCCTGGCTTATCTTCAGATATGTTCTGGCAACAGCTCTTCTCTCCGCTCTCCTCTAGGTGGCAACAGAGGAGGGAGAAATACATAGTCCTACTCTGGCTTGAAAGAAGTAAAAGGATGAGGATCAAGAGAAAGACAAAAAGCGAAAAACAAAAATGGGAAGGGGGAGGGTTTCGAAGATTTCTTTCTTTGTTCTCTCTTCTAGAAATTGTAATATTCTTGATCAGATGATATTAGCCAGCCCTTGATAGTAGCTTTAGTTATCTGATTTTCCTTACAAGGAGGGATGGCGGGACAGGTTTTCAATCAGTTCAGTGTTTTTCTCAGCAGTGGGATGGAGCTCCTTATTTCATTTATACTGACTTCCGACCTTACAAACTTTGCCAGTCTGGAGAAGTAGCAGTTAGAGCTGAGCTGTGGAACGAAGATGAAATATCTACATAACTTTAGTGGATACATACTTTCTGACACATTTTAAAGATAATTTTAATATAAAAGTCTCCTGTTTAGAGAAACACTGTTGCACACAAATTCTAGTGTCTTGTAAGAAAGTACCACTACTTAGTGTTAAATTTTACTTAACTCTTTGTTGTTTGTTGTTGGTTTTCTGTTTGTTTAAAGCCAAACAAAACACAAGAAACCCTTTTCTTACTGATCCAAAGAAAACTAGAAGTTATTCAATGAATCCATACATATTAGGGCTACTTTTGTAGATTTTGTTGTGTCATATGAACAAACAACTTTACACATAGCAGTAGTAATTATCAGTAATTACAATTCACAGTCACAACACTATTGTTAAGGCTCTATCAGTGCTCCCATAATACTATAAAATGTTATTTTCTTTTAAAAGGTGGTTGGCTTTCTGGTAAGAACTAAAACAAAAATAATTCTGCAAAGACCAAGAATTGGATAGTTGTGAATCCTAACCTGTAAGAAGGTAAAACTTCAGAGACTACTATAAATTGATATAAAAACTGAAAATATATTTGCAGTAGTTTTTAAGTAAGGTCCTTTAGTATTATTCTGATATTGTTGGGCAGAAATGTGTACTATTACATCAAAAGCAGATACAGAAATAAGGCAGGAAGGATAAGTCTGGAGCTCCCACACCATTCTTACAGCACTCAGACACAAACATTGCAAGTAAACAACACAACAGCTAGTCCTGTTGTGTATTGCCGTATTGCCAAGAATGACTAAAAAGGAATCTGAGGAATGCAGGGATGTGGAAAGTTCATTAGTAAGGAGATGTAGAGAAGACTCTGATCAGTTACTGCAGGATGACACAAGCTATAGAAAGCAAGTTGCACTACATTAAGAATAAAGCTAGATCAGCATTTCCTGTAGATTTGAAATGCATTCATTCACAGGTGTGATATATGTCTTCTTGGCTACGCTTAAAGTGAGGGACCCAGAAGAGCATCTAAACTAGTCAGTGCAGTGAATGTAACAATCTCTCTGTAAACCAACCACAGAAGATGGTGTACCTTGTGTCTCTACTGAAGTCTCCCAGATCAATTCCCTGTTATTTTAAAGCAGTTTTTAACTACTGTGCCCTTCCTGGTAAAATAAATGATGCATTTTGAGTGGAAAAAAAATAGTTTTCTCATTCCTGAATTCTCTATGTGTGTGTAACTGCTAAATAGGAACCACTTAAAAATGCAATATTCATTTGACCTTACAATTATCAAGGTTAGTGGCTGGGGGAAAATCATTCAGAGAAGCTGAAGAGTGGCTGTTTCACAATCTCTGATTGCATCTCTGAAGAGCAGTGGAGAGGAAGGTCTGTATTTATAGGATCAGAGAATAGTCACCCAACAAAGGGAGTTTGCCTAGGGGTCATGGTTAGTGAGAACAGTCTCACATAGATAGTTCCCGCAGACCCTCATTTTTGTAGATGTGTTGATGTCAACCAAACATACATGTAAATTTCAGAATTTCTTCAATTTTTCTGATGATGTGATGATATTGTAGGTTGGGCTTGGTTCATACTTGAGAATTACATGATTTTGGATTAAAAAGAGCATAGAACAATGATGATATAAAAACGTACTTTGTAGATTTCTTCTTTATCAAGCTTCTTTTCCTTTTTGGACCACATTCCTCACTTTTACAGAATTTATCTGCTACGGTTCTTTGCTCCCTTTCAGACATGCTTAACATGCAGTTCTTTAAAAAGCCTCAGTTTGCTGCTCTGAGATTCCAATGATTAGAGATATTTTCAGATGATATCTCTTTAGCATAAACTTCCCAGTTAAGTTCAGCATAGATTCCAGAAAAATGAGCCTAGGACCAGACTATGGAGGCACAACATCTTGCCTCCCAATTTCATTAAAACACAGTACTGTCTGTAAAAGATTTGTTTATCCTTCAGGGTAGCATCTGACTGTACCAGAGCAGCCGGACAATATGAAAGATTGGAATAGAAAGTCAGACTGTTACTGTTTGTCTTTCTAACACTAAATGCTATTGTTTTCGAGCTTTATTCACTCAACACTATGGCTTTATATATCCAAGCACTTCAGAAGGCTTATACTGTTCCTTTATGAGTGTATGAGGTAATTCTCGCCTTTGATGATCCCAAAAGCTAAGTCAATAACAAGAGCATATCCCACTGGTTGAAGCAGAACCTTTTAAATTAGTAAAGAAATGAATTCAAGTTTCTCCAGAAGGGCATCACTGTGATAACACAGAAGTGTCAAAGCAAAAAATCTTGTCTCTGTGAGATAATATTTTCAGACTAGTAAAGAAAAGAAATTACACACAATCCTTACAAACATATGTATATTAGGAACATGTACTTTCCAAACATCTAAGCTTAAGGAGTATGTCCTTGGGCAATCATTCTACACCTTATGAAATATCTACAGAATATATTTGTATACTTATCTATGACAGGCATCCTAATAGACTTGTATGTGAAGATTTATACCTTTAACTGTAAGCTAAACAGGAAGCAGTACTGGTGTGGATCATTCACACTGTAATTCTTAGCTTGGTCTCTGTTATTAGTTTGACCTTCACCAGGTGGTTATGTCCCAAAAATACCAGAAGGTCTGGAGTTTAGTATAGATTAAAGATTATTAAAGATTATTCCTGAATGAGAGGTTGAATGTGCTATACAGGCATGTCTCGGTGAGGTAAGAGATTTTGACTGCAGGAGTATCAGTCATACTGTGCCATATGGTTTCTAGGAATGGACAATGGCATCTTATTCACCAATATGGATGAAACTTTTGTCTATTTATTTAAATTGAGACTTGGAAATCTTTTTTAGTGAGATCTGATATTGTGCTTTTAATTTAGACAAGCAGTCCTTAGCAAGTATTATAGCATTGATTACATAAGCACATTCAGTTTCTCCTTCAGTTGAACTTTAGAGTCATTCTTTAAAGCAGAGTAATTATGTGCCCTCTTTTGAGAGCTAGCAAATATCTATTAATTCAGCAGTATGTGTATATTGATCTTCTGATCTTAACCTATTCTTCTTATTGTCCTTTAACAGAATTCTTCCATGAACATTAGTGCTCATGAGAAAGTAGAAGAGAGATTTGTGTTACCTAAGGAATTTAGATGTCTACATTTAAAGATTAAGGGTCCACGTAAAGGTATGACATCATTGCCACAAAAATTCCCCTGCAATGTGTTTGCGGATTTTATAATAAAGTACAGGACAATATAGGTGTGTTCACTTAAATGTTTTTTTCTCTTTAAGTAAGAATAATACAGTAACCTCATATTCTCCATGTAAATAGTTAATGCAACATAAAGTTAGAAAATATTCTTGAAATATTTATATTTATGAACATATTTATATGGAAGTTGCCATGCTTTAGATTAGAAGCAGTTGCTGTGTATTTTCCTCAGCAGATACTAAAACAATCTCTGTAATTTAGGAAAAGAGATATGAATTATTCTGTGCTTTAGGAAGTATTTTGTGACAGGTGATTGGCAGTTCTAGTTCTGCCCAAAGTCTGCAAGCGAGCTGAAGTATTCATTGGACCGTATCACTTGAAGGACAGGCAGAGGGATATTTTTCCTACCTCATTGTTTTACTATTTCAAGCCATACCCTTGGAGGCCGACTGCAGAACTTTTCCAGAAGTGCAAAAAATATGTGAATACAAAGTTTGTTTATGAAAAAAACACAAGACAGCAACAAATAACTAGCATCTTGCTCATTATGTTCTCTGAGAGTTATTTCTCTTTCAGACTGGTAACACTATCATTTCTAACAATGGAAATAGATGTGGAGCATTGCTTTGTTTTCCAAACAAGCTGGTGAATACCTATCAGTGCTTAACAATAATATCAACTGTTTTGTCTTTAACTCTTTGTACCTTCCTAAGAAACATATTCAGGCTATGGAAAGTGCAACTCCACCACTGTCCAAGAGGCTGAGAGGCAAAAGACTACAAAGGTGATGAAAGTTGAGGCAGAAAACAGTAGTGAAGATGGAAAGGAAATCCCAATTTATCTTTTTTCTCCTGCAGTCTCTGCCAAACACTTAATACAACAGCCCTGGCTTTTATGACAGGTAGCTTCTGAAAGTACCTTCAAAATTATAGTAATTCAACTCACAATGTATATGCCCAAAATATAGGTCCAATGAATAACCCTATAAAATTAATATTTTAATTAATTATGATAAACAAACAAAAAAATGAATGAGATAATATTCTAAACCTAGGATTTCTATACTTTAGATAGTTGCAGTGAGATGCATTTTTTTTGCTGGCGCTTCTAGTAAGATATCGCATATCTGTGTTGTGCCAGTATGTATTTATGCAGTTAAAGAATATTTTTACTACTATGCAATGTTTACAGTTCACTTTAGTTTCTACTGAAAATAAAATTATGGAGAGGGTTTTTTTTTTTATTTTTTCCTATCACTCAATATTTTTATATTCTGTTAATATTCTTCCTTACATAACAGCACACAGGTTTCCCATTAAGGAAACATCTTTTTTACTTTTCAGAATGCTAACTGAAATGCTTGAGTATTAGTATATCAAGACAGAAAATAACTCATAAGATGTTAATGGAGTACTATGAAGGGAATATAGTTCCTACTCTTGGCAATTTTAGAACTCTTAGAGAAGATAGCAAAGCACTGTCTTTGTTTTTATTATCTTCATGACTGTCTTTGACTTCTATTCATGCTTCCTTTAAAGCTTTTCCTGTTTTTAATCCTCAGATCAAAATCACCAGTTTATTTCTTTGTTGCCGTGTGAATGTAAGGGGAAAAAAAAAAGTAGCTTTGGCATATATGCATTTATTTGTTGAAGAAAATATGGTACAGACTTTCCAGAACAGAAACAAAAATGGCAAAGAAGTAATGTGGATTTTAATTCCTGCAACAAGATAGTGTAAAATCATATCGATAGTTCATAAGTAAAATAATATACATAGTATATGTTATAGAATGTACAATGCAATATATTGTGTGCTATATAATACATGATGTAATATGTACTGTGTAAGGGATATAAATGCTATTTTTGTATATTTTTAGAAGTGATATCACAGAATCACAGAATCACGGAATGATTGTGTTTGAAAGGGACCTCAGGAGGTCCCTCCTCAAGCAAGGCCATCTACAGCAAGCTGTCCAGGACAGTGCCAGATGGTTTTTGTATGCTGCTGGCAATACTCTCCCTACTGTAGCCCAGTAAACCATTTGTCTTCTTTGATACAAGGTACTTTGCTGGCTCACATTCCACTTGGTGTACACCAGAGCTCCTGGCCCATCTCTGCAAAGCTGCTTTCCAGCCTGGTGGCCCCTAGTTTGTACTGGTTCATGGCATGTTCCTTCCCAGGTGCATAACTTTGCAGTATTCCCTGTTGAATTCTGTGAGGTTCCTGTCATCTCATTTCTCCATCTTGTTGAGGTCTCTCTGTGTGGCAGCATGACCCTTTGGCATATCAGCCAGTCCCAGTTTTGCATCACCAGCACACTCATTGACGGATCTCTGCCCCATCATTCAGATAATGATGTCAGATTCCCATTTCAAGCCAACAACAATATTACAGATATAGCTTAAATGTTCAGTTAGAGTGAAATATATAAAATATTGCACAAAATGTTGGAGGCCATGGAACTGCTAACAGCTGAGTAGCTCCAGTGTTGTCAACATAGACTTGTACATGTAGAACATTTGTAACTTTTATAACATTATGGAACATTTGCTTTTTACTTACAAGATATTTTATATGTAAGTATATTTTGTAAATATATCTAACATTGCTGAAATATGTGCCACAGGGGCACACAGTCAGCTCATTGTCAGTTTGTCATCCACCAAGACTCACAGGTTCTTCTCTGAAGAACTATTCTCTAGTAGGTCAGCCCCCAACCGGTACTGGTACTCAGGGTTAATCCTCCCCAGATGCAGGACCCTGCACTTGATTTGACCCTACACTTGTTCACTTTATGTGATAGAGTTGTTGTGTTTAAAAAATATTTCATATAATAGTTTCATCTTTATATATATATATATATAAAAAATGTACCTTGTATCTTATATATAATATTTTTATGTAATGATACATGATTTATGTTGCAGTTATAAAAGTTTTATATAATAAGGTTTTTTAACAGTTTTTTTGTGAAGTGGGGCAAAATATTGTATCTTATTATTTATACTTTTGCAAGGTGAAAAAATGTAATTTGTCTATTTTAGTTACTTTCAGCAAAAATGGATTTTTAAAAAGGAATACTTGAAAAAAATATCCTCTATTTGCTGTAATTTTCCTAGCTCTGTATCTGGCAGTTAAAAACATGGTCATTAGTAAAAATAGCTGCATTTCGATTACCTTTATTCATGCTGACTGATGCCATTCTTCAAATGGTGCTATTGACTTTATCTGGTCTATTTATAAAGTACTATTCAACACAAGGGAGAAGAGAGGAGTCAGATGCCTGATGCTCTGTCCAGGGCAGTGAGTCAAAAGATGTGACATGAAATCCTTACCCTATTGCATTGTATAGCAATTTTGTCTTTGACTTCACTGAAGCTAGAATTTCATCCATTATATATTTATTTCTCTGACTTTTTGGACTCGGACATTTCATTTATTTCTCCAACATCTTTGCAGTCTTTCATCAAAGTCAAATAGTAACTTAATTTACAACAGAGTAAAACTCTTCAGAAGTTCAAGAATTTCCAATAAAACTTCAGTCTCAGGCAGATGTTCAGCAAAAGATGTTAGCAGGTATTTAGTTAAAGCACCACTTTAGGCTAATTGCTGTAAAAGTATTTAGTATTCTTAAATTTAAACACGTGCTAAAGTGTACACTGAAATAGAGGTCCTTTGCTGAATTAGACCTATGAATAGAAGTAAGCAAGAATCAGAATATTTGGAGGGTGAATGAGTTGACACAGGCAGGCAGGTGGAACAACCACAAAACCATGGTTGAAATACAAAGAGCAAATTTACTTTGTTACCTCAATAACTGGAGGATCCCAAAGCAGCACCTGGACAGAGACATGTAAGTGGGAACACAGGTACCTTTAGGCTCAGTCCACCCTGACAGGGTGGTGGGCCTGCTGCCTGCACCAGTTTATCAGGGTCCTGTGTACTCATAGTTTACTGCCATGCTGTGATCTCTGGGCTTTGATCATCTTTCTCTCAGAACAGGAAGCCCAAAAATGCCTGTGAGAGTGCCCCCAAGTCTCTACAAACACTTAAGTTATCTCTATACAGATATGGTACTTCTCAAAACAGACAGAAGATAAACAGCAGTGGGAATAATATACGGGCTTTCTCACACTGCAGTTCTTCAGGCCTTGGCATTCCCAGCTGCAAGGTCACTTAGGTGATTTTACCATTGTCATCATTCTTCTGCTTTTAACTCTTTCTTTCCAACAGAGGGAGTAAAATTTTGTTTGGTGACACTATCAAAGCAAGTTCCACAGTCTGTGAATTGAAAGCTTTAGAGCAATGACTGAGCATTTCAGAAAAGGCTGTGCTAGAAATGGGACTTGAACAGTAGGCCAGCATGTATTCTAGGAAGTTGAAGTCAGACTTTCCCTGCGAGTGGGCCTTGTTTTTTTCTTTTTCCTTTCTTGTTGTGGTTTTAAGTAACCAGAGTTTTTTATTAGCTGGGGGGGCTAGGAGAGAGGCTTCTTTAAGAAGCTGCTAGAGTTTTTCTCTGCTCTAAGCTAGCCAAGGTCAGGCAACAACGCCTCTGTGATAACATATTTAAGAAGGAGTAGAGAAAGAAAGTCGGCGCAGAACATCATGGCCGCTTAAGAGACAGGAGGGTGCGGAGCTTGATTAGCACCAAGGTCAGAGAGAGGAGAAAGAGAAGATGCCTTAAACACTGGAATAGGGCCCCAGCAATCTGTGAGGAACCATAGGGGCGAAGATTCTTCAGCCTGTGAACCCGTGGAAAGACTGGGAGATTTTTCCACGCTGGAACAGAGACATGCCGGAAAAGAGAGGCTGTGATCCTGTGTTTGGAGCAGAGGGGCCTGGTGGAACCCCGTGGGCCNGCTCATTGTCAGTTTGTCATCCACCAAGACTCACAGGTTCTTCTCTGAAGAACTATTCTCTAGTAGGTCAGCCCCCAACCGGTACTGGTACTCAGGGTTAATCCTCCCCAGATGCAGGACCCTGCACTTGATTTGACCCTACACTTGTTCACTTTATGTGATAGAGTTGTTGTGTTTAAAAAATATTTCATATAATAGTTTCATCTTTATATATATATATATATAAAAAATGTACCTTGTATCTTATATATAATATTTTTATGTAATGATACATGATTTATGTTGCAGTTATAAAAGTTTTATATAATAAGGTTTTTTAACAGTTTTTTTGTGAAGTGGGGCAAAATATTGTATCTTATTATTTATACTTTTGCAAGGTGAAAAAATGTAATTTGTCTATTTTAGTTACTTTCAGCAAAAATGGATTTTTAAAAAGGAATACTTGAAAAAAATATCCTCTATTTGCTGTAATTTTCCTAGCTCTGTATCTGGCAGTTAAAAACATGGTCATTAGTAAAAATAGCTGCATTTCGATTACCTTTATTCATGCTGACTGATGCCATTCTTCAAATGGTGCTATTGACTTTATCTGGTCTATTTATAAAGTACTATTCAACACAAGGGAGAAGAGAGGAGTCAGATGCCTGATGCTCTGTCCAGGGCAGTGAGTCAAAAGATGTGACATGAAATCCTTACCCTATTGCATTGTATAGCAATTTTGTCTTTGACTTCACTGAAGCTAGAATTTCATCCATTATATATTTATTTCTCTGACTTTTTGGACTCGGACATTTCATTTATTTCTCCAACATCTTTGCAGTCTTTCATCAAAGTCAAATAGTAACTTAATTTACAACAGAGTAAAACTCTTCAGAAGTTCAAGAATTTCCAATAAAACTTCAGTCTCAGGCAGATGTTCAGCAAAAGATGTTAGCAGGTATTTAGTTAAAGCACCACTTTAGGCTAATTGCTGTAAAAGTATTTAGTATTCTTAAATTTAAACACGTGCTAAAGTGTACACTGAAATAGAGGTCCTTTGCTGAATTAGACCTATGAATAGAAGTAAGCAAGAATCAGAATATTTGGAGGGTGAATGAGTTGACACAGGCAGGCAGGTGGAACAACCACAAAACCATGGCTGAAATACAAAGAGCAAATTTACTTTGTTACCTCAATAACTGGAGGATCCCAAAGCAGCACCTGGACAGAGACATGTAAGTGGGAACACAGGTACCTTTAGGCTCAGTCCACCCTGACAGGGTGGTGGGCCTGCTGCCTGCACCAGTTTATCAGGGTCCTGTGTACTCATAGTTTACTGCCATGCTGTGATCTCTGGGCTTTGATCATCTTTCTCTCAGAACAGGAAGCCCAAAAATGCCTGTGAGAGTGCCCCCAAGTCTCTACAAACACTTAAGTTATCTCTATACAGATATGGTACTTCTCAAAACAGACAGAAGATNCGGAGGTTTTTTTTTTCCCTTCTCTGAGAATTTTAGATCTATGTGTGGGCTCTCGGCTTTTAGCCAGAGTCAAACCATGACATTTCTTTACTCTAAACTTGTGTTGTACGGCTCTATTCTGTAATTTAATTCCCACAACAATTTCTTTTTTTTCTTTTTCTTCATCCTCCTTCCTTCTCCAGGAGGAGAGAAACAAAAGTCTCGTAGCATGCACCCAGCTTACAGGAAAGAGGAAAAAGGCAGAACTAGTCAAAAGTGATGGATTCTACAGCTCTTGCTGCTGTCGTCAGAGATGAAAGAACAACAAGGAATGTTTTATATCATACTGGACTAAACAGATGCCTTTGCAACTTTGAACACAACCTTAGGAAATTAATTCTGTATTAAATAGTTTTCTGAATCACAGCTCTAGCTGGGATTATTTTCCTTGTCTTTATGGATGAGTCTAGAGAACTGTAATGATTTTATGTTGCCTTCATCTTTTTTCCTTGACTATAATTTTTTTTCTCTTCAATTTCAGCTTCTGATTTTGTGGCTGTGATTTCTAAGATTGTATTTGATTAATCAGGAGGAAAAAATATTGCCAAAAAATAAAAAAATTGTCAGCCTATAAAAGGAAGACCTATCAACTATTCCAGGAATGCAGTAGGGAGTTTTATAAGAGAAGATTTCCTAATAAAACCAGAAAGCTTTATGCATATTTTACGCTGAAGGTATCTCAAGAAATAAACATAACAAATATCGGTAATTTTTGTAGATTTTTATTTACATCTTTTACCTAAGCTGCTGCTGAAATAGCCTTGTGAAACTTCTTTGAATGTCAGCAATTCTCTCAAGCTTTTCAATTTAATGAATAAAGTTAACATTTATAATTACTTATGTATGAATGCAATTAGAGGAGTAACATAAATAATATATGAGAGTAATTTTTTATGAATATAGTCCAGAAGTGATAATTAGGTGAAGTAAAAAAATGCTGTAATAATTTTCACACTGCAATTATTCAGCCGTTCTAAAGCATACACACTCTTTAAAACTGGTTCGTCTTATGAAAAATTTTAGTTTGTAATACTGAAACTTAATTGAACAGATCATATTTAAATTTAGGAACTGAAAAGTCCATGGATGATGAAATAGTTACTAGCTAAATATAGAATCTTGAAATCTGAGAGTGACTTCCAGATGGTCAGGTCATCTGGTTAAACTGACTGGTCAAAGTGGGACCAGTTTAAGTGAGGTCCCTTCGGGCTTTGTCCAGTTAAGTTTCAAATACCTTCAACAGTGGAGATTTTACAACCTTTCTGAACAATCCTTTCCAAACTTTGACTATACTTACTATGAATATTTTTTTCCTAATATAAGATCCTAATATTATATTTCCTAATATCCTAATATTATATTTCCCAATATGATATCCTCTTTTGAAATCTGTCATGTGCTTAAGCATAACAGACTCTTGCAGGTGCAGAAGCATGTTCCCATGCTTAAACATTTATGCAAAACATCATGGTTTGATCCTTCAAAATGTAATTTCTGGGAGCATAAAATTATGGAAATACTACTTTATAGCTTGAATTGGACACGTAAGATGGCAATAATTGGCCCCTTGTTCTTCTATGTCTTGGCATAGAAGCTGTCTGGAAGGTCTTCAAAGTTTTTATGTTTCATGACCGGAAGAGCTTTTCTTGCAACAAAAGGTGTTTTCTGTTCTGGTCATTTGCACATAGGTAAGAGGCAGTTCCTTTATTTGTTGTGTATGCACAATTTCGTATCGTTCTTTTCCTCTTTTTATCTTTTCTCTTCCTTCTCCAGAAAAAAATATATTTAAATACTTAAAAGTGGAAAAGTTTCCCTTTCCCCTTTCCCTTACTCTCTCCCCTTACTCCCTTCCCTCCTGACCCCTTCCCTCTCCTCCCCTCCCACTGCCTTTTCCCCCTCCCCCTCTCCCTTTTTGCAGGCACATGAGGAACAAGAAAATCATCAGGAATAGTCAGCATGGATACAAAGAGAATGCTTACCTGACCAAATTGATAAACTTCTATGATGAACTGACTGGCATGATGGAAGAGCAGTGGATATTGCCTGTCAAGACTTTGGTAAGGCTTTTGGCAGTGTGTCACAAGATCCTCATAGAAAAGACGACGTGCAGGCTGCATGAGCAAACCCTGAAGGTGTTCTCCAGCAATATGAAGACTAGTTGGCAGCCAGTAAATGCTGGTTTGATATTGACTCCAGGGGTGAATAGCAAAGCTCAAATCCTGTCAACATCTTCATTAATGATCTGAATGATGGAGCACGGTGTACCCTCTATGACTATGCTGGTGATTTAAAACTAGATGGAGCAGCTGATACACAAGAATCATCCAGATTCTGTGCTGTCATCCAGGGAAAACTCAACAAGGTGGAGAAATGGGATAACAGGAGCTTCACAAAATTCAACAGGGAAGAGTGCAAAGTTATACCCCTGGGAAGGAACATTGCCATGAACCAATACAAACTGGGGACCACTCAGCTGCAACATAGTTTTGCAGAGAAAGACCGGTGAGTTCTGGTGTACAACAAGTTGAACATCAGCTAGCAAAGCACCCTTGCAGCAAAGAAGTGAAATGGTATCCTGGGCTACATTAGGAAAAGTATTGCCAATAGATTGAGGACTGTGATCCTTTCTCTCAGCTCTGGCGAGGCTATACCTGGAGTGCTGTGTCCAGTTCTGGACACAACACTAGAAAAATGACAGTTGAACATGCTGGGGAGAGTCCATCAAAGGTGCATGAAGATGATTAAGGGACTGGAGTATCTCTCCTATGAAGAGATGATGAAAGAGCTGAGACTATTCAACCTGGATAAGAGAAGGCTCAAGGAAGATCTCATACATATTTGTGAATACCTGGAGGTAGAGTGCAAAGAAAACTGAGTCAAGATCTTGTTAATGTTATCCAGTGAGGCAATGGACACAAAATAAAAGAGAGGAGATTCTGATTGAACATCAGGCAACACCTTTTCACTGTGAGGGTGANATGAATATTTGCATATTAACTCTTTGCAGTCAATGTAACTACTAATGTACCACCAATAATTTTTACAGTTTGGGTAATATTGGGTATTTTGGGTTGTATGTTACATTATGAGGCTGTGTCAGGGGAGGTTTGGGTTGAATATTAGGAAAAAGTTCTCCACTCAGGGGATGTTTGGGTACTGAAACAGACAGCCCAGAAAACTGGTCACAGCACCAAGCCTGCTGGAGTTCAAGAAGCACTTGAACAATGCT